>CM060707.1:80064971-80452471 GCA_030686995.1 Artemisia argyi
CATTGTTCGCGGCTAAAAGATAAAGTAGGTCCGATCGTGCGGACTTAGTGCGGCTATAGGTAAAATCGTGTTTACCAAGTTAAAAGATTGAATACCAAAGTGATATACGTTCAATCGTAGATAATAAAAGAGATATACCAAGTTAAAAAATCCTAGTCTTTGTTATATATATTTATATATATACTGTGTATGAGGAAAACAAAACCAAAGCAATATGGTTTTTTTAAGTCAGCCGTATATTTTTGACCAGAAGGAAAAGTATATCTTTAGATTTTAAGTCAGACGCATATGGATACACAGTCGTATATCTGTGTATCGTGTACAAAAAATAAAGAATGAATACTGCATCGGCCGAGTTTTAAAGTTACCGGCTTTTGAACTCGATGGTTGCTTTCCGGTGATGTTAGAACATGAAACTTGTCGTAGTCGTTGTCCCACGGATGGCGCCAATCTGTTGATACATAATCTGTCGTGGACGGGATTTGACGACTCTCCCTGGGCCGTTCATCGTCTTCTCAAGCCCTGAGTAGACCTGTCAACAAAGAGAACCCGTTAGGAGTGGACCCGAGGCCGTAGCCCCGGGATCCACCTCCGGCGGTCAAGTTAGTATCGGTGCGATATGGCTTATAAGAGTTAGGTTTAGAGTAACTTGTTATCTTGTGTCAAAGAAGGGGGTTCTAGCCATGTATTTATAGGGCATGGATTAGGGTTTAGGTGTAGAGTGGGCCGCTGTCTGCCTGGCCTATTCCTGGCCCAGTCCGGACCATACGTCCACACACACACACACACACACACACACACACACACACACACACACACACATATATATATATATATATATATATATATATATATATATATATATATATATATATAACATATGCATGTTAATTGTTTTTGTCTTAATTTTATTGTTATATTGTTTAGGTAAAAATGCCTAAGACCACGGTTGGTGATGTTTCAAAAACCAAAAAATACATTCCTCAAGTCTCCTCCACTCCCGACATGTCTCCCGCCGTTGCATGTTACTATCGTCCTATTGAAAATAGAAACATTCACGAGGGTAGAATTGTCGATCCATCCTACTATGAATCCGATCAAATCGAACGAATGTTCACCAATATCCGTCTTGATTGTCTTTTCAAAATCAATGAACCAATCATTCGTCGTTTTATCCTCGACTTCTATAGCCAAGTGACGGTGCAAACCGATCCCTATGGCCATCTCCTCATTTCTTTCATGATCCAACATCAATTCATCACTCTTACTCTTGTTCAATTTGGACAAATCCTCAGAATTCCATACAACGGCCAAGCCGTATACTCCAATGAATGGGATCTTTCCTCACTTGAACGAAATCGTCCTCAGGATGGTCCATACTATTATGAGATTCCAACTCCTGAAGACATTCGTCGAATGCTTGAACTAGAACGTGGTACGACTAGTCGCAAAATCAAGTCCAAGAATGTCGATATTCATGAAAATCAAATTCTTCTCAAAGAGCTAAGCCCCGACATGAAAAATTGGGAAGAACTCATTCACGAGAATGTGTTTGGTATCGGCAGTCACCGTGATCATCTCATGGCTAGCATCGCCCACATGTTATACTGTGTAGTTGCTGAAGAAAACTACAATCTGGCTTATCTCTTTGTCAATCGAATCATGACTGCCAAAAACACTCCAAATGCCAATCTTCCTTATGGTATGTTCCTCACTCGACTTTATCGTCATGTCATGGAACATTACCCGGATCTTCAAAATGATTTCTATGTGCAAATTCCTCCCACTCTGAACCTACTCACTCTTGTTCATGCTCGTCGTTCTCGAAGTGACAAAGGGAAATCCCGTGGTCCTTTGTTTTCTATGGCTCGTGGGTCAACATCTCATCGAGGTAATGATGATGATGAGGAGGAAAATACCTCGCGTGTTAGTACCCCATCTCTCACTACCTTTGTTGATGATCTCCCTAATCTTGACTATACCAACTATCAAATTCCTCTTCCTCATGAGCGTACCGATGAACTTCTCTTAACTCGTCAAACGTCCATAATTAACCAACAACAACAAATGCATGAAGAAGTTAGAGGAGGATTCAATTCCGTAGGAAAGATGTTCAGGAAGATGATGGGCAAGAAGAAGAAGTAGAGTTGTTGATGTGTTGCTACTTAATAATATTATGGTTCTATTAGACATTTGTATGTTTTATTTGTCCGATTTGTTCGGAAATACTTGTGCTACTTCACGTTTGTCTCTTGAGTGTTGCTTAGGCCTTAAGTATTATAATGCTAGGATTTTGATCATAACTTAATGCTAATATTATGCTTCTTTTAAATTTGGCTTATAATATATTAGTTTGCATGCATGACTTTTTATATATACTTATATTTCATCATTCCTAGAGTATATGCTTCAAATAGAGCTTGCTGAAAACACACATTTGAAAAACCATCCATTTCTGCAAATTTTTGGTTTCTGGTCGCCTGGGAAAACACCAGATGGGCGGCCCCCTTAATTTTCCTAGGCGGTCCCCTTAATCATTAAGGGGGTCGGCCTAAAATTTAGGGGACCGGCCATCTGGAACTGGGTTTACTGTTTTCTTTTACATCTTGTGACCTCTTTCTCTAGTATGAGCTACCATTTCTCCTTTTAACCCAACTGATTTTAGAATCTCCTTAAACCATTTCAAAAACATACCTAAATCAACCATTTCCATACTATAAATTCCCTCCAAATCAAACCATCTTGTCTTTCATCATTCATCATCTCTTTCAAACCATCATGTCTCCACCAAGCACCTCCAACTCTAAGGCCTCCAAGAAACAAAAGATTGTTATCATCCCTCCAAAACAACTCTTCATGACTTAACTAATGAAGACAACACAACTCCATCACCTCCTCCTAAATGCTCATCTCCAAGTGCACCTAATGCACCATCCAAAACACCTTTCACTCATGGAACTTCCTTATCATCCATACCTTCAACTTCTTCAATCAATGACTACATAAAATCACACTTGTCATCACCACAAGCATCATCACCACATCCTACACAAGAACCTCTTTCCACCCATCTTACCATCTCACTTTCACCAATAACACCACTTGATGCTCATATCTCATCTCCACCAATTACACAACCATTCTTTGTCAATCCCGTACCTTGGAGCTTACTTGAAGCTCATGGTGATACTTGCCTTTGTTGCATCCACAACCGAACCATAATCTTTGGTCTTAGAGATGAAATTCAATATATGTTTTCATATATTGAACACTTGCTTACCAACCCAACACCACCACCTCCTCCACCATCCTCACCCATTATTCCCCCACCACAATCTTCACCAATTTCTCCACCATCACTATCATGATCTCCAAATTAAGCATATGATATGCTTCATAAATAAAGCATTTACCACCCTTTTGTTTGCAAGCTTTATGAAGCCCATGTACTCTTTGCATGATGGAGTATTATTCTAGTTGTTATCTTCTCTAGTTGTTATTCTATTTGTAATCTCTTTCGATGCTACATGTATTGTTGTGTTTTTACACAACTTTAGCTTTAATATGTATGCTTCTATTTAATGATGCTTGTTTATAATGTTGTCACTTTATATATTATTGCATGTATATACTTGTACTTCTAATATTTTTGTTTTGCAAGCATTCCATAGCCCGTCTCCTTGGTGCCCCCAAACGAGGGGGAGTACACATCAAGGGGGAGTTTTCATACCGTCAATTTTTCACGATTGAAACTTGTCGGCAAAACCTTTTTGATTCTACAAAAAGGGGGAGAGGTAAATATAAACTCACTAAAATACTTGTTTAAAAACTAATTTTTGATTTAATGAGTTTAAGTTTTGTAATCATCAAAAAGGGGGAGATTATTGATATAAATAATGCTTAAAAACGTTATTAATATTTCTCAATAACTCTACGTTTTGATAATCAAAAATGTAAACTAAATTAAGTCAAGATTATCACATAAATAAGTATTTAGTAACAAATATTTACTTCTACTACTAATATCACTTAAGGTATGCATAAACTAAGTATCTTATGCATTACATGATCAAAGGAAGTATTTTCTTAACACAAAACATTTTATAAAATGACATTAACATTTTATATATTTTAGTAAATCATTTTTGGTATTGTTTTATTAAACCACAAAGATATGATTTCAAATTTCCAACCAAAAAGGGCAAAACCTCTCCAGAAAAACCTTCCCCACAAAAAGACAAACAAACCCAACGTTCTGGAGGGGCGACCCCCTTAATTCCTGGGCGGCCCCCTTAATGATTAAGGGGACCGGCCCCTAATTAAGGGGACCGGCATGCTTCAGAACAGTATTTCTTGGCCCTTTAAATACTGGTTCATTTCACAAATTTTCCTCACCTTTTTGCACTCAAAACTTTCTGATCTCATCTCCATTTCTATCTCAAAATCCTTTGATCATATAATTCACAAGTCTTTGTTTCCAAGTGATCCAAAGCTTCATCCACACAAGTGCAAAAAGAAGCACACTCCTCAACATCCATAAAATTGTAGTAGTGTTGTGATTAGTTAGTATCATCTTGTAATAGTGCTAGATATTTGTAAGGTGTTGTGTGAATTAGTTGGTTGTAGATACTAGGTGTGTTGTAAAGTAGTGTAGTAGTTGTAATTTAGTTTTGCATTGAAGAATGTGTGAAGTAGACAAGAAGAAGAGGTTGTGAAGCTATCTTAAAGAAGTTGTGAAGGTGTGAAGAAGGTGTGAAGTCGTGAAGAAGTTGTGAGATTGGTTCTAGCTACGATTAGAACTCGACATTTAGCATAGTGTCGTTAATAGGTGTAAGCTAAGGTGTGTAAGGTTTCTCCGCCATAAGAAGTTTGTTGACATAGTGAAGAAAACTCTCGAGTGTGGTACTCGGGGAGTGGAGTAGGGCAAGGAAGGTGTCCTTGTAGCCGAACCACTATAAATTCGCGTGTTGTGGTTTGATCTTTCTAACTCTATCTTTACTTCATTTCATTTCAATACTTACATTATTAGATTAGACTTGCTTGTATTTGTTGACACTTGAATTCACGTAAGATCGAACCAAAGTTTTTATAAGCTACAAAAGATTTTGAAAATAAATTTAAAAAGACGTAAAACTATTCAACCCCCTTCTAGTTTTCCACATTATGGTTGAACAAGCTCATGATAAGTTATTCAGGTTGGAATGTGGGGAGTATTCTGATTCGGAATCAAACTAATCTAAAAGTTGAATAATTCCTCTAGCTGACGAACTTATGTCTTTTAATTTCCGTATTATAGTTTATATTTTCTTTTCAATGTCGTATTCTGCTTTGTTGATGCAATGAATAATAGTTCGTATTCTACTTTGATACTCGAAAATAAATTTTCATTCATTTAAATAAACATAGTCGTTACAATATGAAATTTAAATATAATACAAAAACACAATACTCCTACTTATTTTTTTTACATGCATCCAAACAAATTTATAAATCGTTTTTTCTAATTTTTCCGCCTTTCTAAATAAAGCATTATGCTTCTCGTAATCGTATTCAGATGTATGATTCAAATAAGCCTCAATCAAAGCACATTCCTCTTTTAGAATGTCACTGCATTTTTCGTATGCTTTCCTCGAATTATCTTTAGCTACAGATGCATTTTGAAATTCTACGACTAAATTCATAAGGACAAGCTGACGAGCTTTATCCTCGTCAATTTGTTTTTGAACCAAAGCTTTGATTTCATCAAATGTTGATGAAGTTGCATATAAATTGTGTATAAAATGATAAGATAAATGGGGTTTGAATTGTTGTTTGAGTGAGGTATTTATAATGTAAAATAAATTGTTTAAATTTAAATTATTTTTTATTTTTTATTTTATTTTTATAAATGTCTCAAATTGTTGGAAAGTACAACTTTTTGCTTTTTTCGTGTGTTTTTTCTTCGGTCGTGCAGGCAATGTAAATAAAAAAATAATAAAAATAAATTTGATCAGTCGGCGAAAGAATCACCGCAGCAATGACGATCAACTGGTGATTCGGTCGAGTGTTGGTCGACCATCTCTACTGCGCCCAGCCTTATGACTCACGACATATATAAATGATATGTGATTAAAAAGGGATTGATATCATCTTAAGTTGGTTTTAACATTACTTATCATGTTGGCTAATCAAAACAAGAAAGTCGATAAAAGTTTTTCTTTCAATTAAAAATCAATTAAAAATCATAAGCCCTCGTATATTTTCCTTTCATAAAAAATCAACATGATGATTCATGTTAACCACAAGTTCAAAGGATCTCAATCTCTAATTAAACTAACCTTAGACATTTGACGTCATTACTTGATTGGATCTAAATAAATTATTTAGTGAGTAAAAAAATCAAAGAATATACGTAAATGGATAAGCAAACAGAAAGTGACTTGTGTTGATTTGCTAAGATTCCGGTTGGTGTTGAAAACTTATCATGTTCACCCAAAAATGCGTATGAAATAGATGACTTCCTTGCTTACGCAAATTTGTATAACGACAATTACCCAATGACAATATATTTCTTTTATCAATATTTAAAAAAATATAATATACTTATCATTTAAAAAGTTACAAAGTTATAAATCAGAGTTTATAATTTTGCTACGTTAGCAACAGGGAATGTTTAGTAAGCTATTGGTCGATCCAATAGGTTAAGGAATTGATTGGCACACTCAAAAAATTGATTGAGACACTCAATGTACAAACAGTTAAAGCAGTTTATATTTACATTACAACTGTTTAACGCACTGTTTGAAGTGTCCCAATTAAATGTGAGAGTGTACAAATCACCTGCCGATCTGTTAGTTTCACATAATGTTACGTGCATGTTATGATTTCTGGACGGTTGGATTTTTTCCTTAAACCCTGGAAGTGCATGTGGTTTATTTTTTTATGGCATATAAACGTTCATAAATTAAGTGTTACTGCATTCTTAAAGAGGTAGAATACGTTGCTACAAATATCAAAATGTGTTGACTTCATGATTGCCATACTGAAATGACAAGCACTTGAGTCCAAAAAAAAATGCACTTATGAAGATTGGCCTTGAATCCTGCCTGAGCAATGGCCATAGTCTATTTATTTTATATGTGGTTGTATGTGTTGATTATCTGTTTTGAAGCATGCATCTTAAAGCGAGTAAAAGTAAGCAGAATTTAGTTAGATACTCGCTGGTTGCAACTTTTAGTTTATTGGTGCATTAGGTAGGTCATCTTCATTTAGTTGCATCTTGAGAAGTAGGAAGGAATGTGATTGATAGATTTTACGAAAGATATGACAGTGAGTTTGCTGGTAAAGAGTTTGTTTTCTATTTGCTTGATGTCTATGTGATTACGTATGAGTAATCATCTACTGTGCTTAATCCTCTTTTTTTCTTTTTTTTTTTTTTTTTTTTTTTTTTTTTTTTGCAATATTTAGTTTGTTAGTGCTTTAGGTGGTGGCCTAGAAAAATTAAAGGTTTGTGTTTGGATGCTATTGAACATGATCAACCACTTATCAACATCTTTCTATGTAGCCTAAAATTTAGAAAAAAAATATATTTTTTGGTTACTCTGAGTTGTAATAAAAATTCCGATTTTATTAAATAACAACCATGTTTGTTTCGACTTACTTAATAGTAGTGTCGATTTCTAGAAATCTTTGAATTAAATTTATTGTTTTGAGATGGTATTGCGATCAAACAAGGGGTTTTTTTTTTTTGTTTTTTTTTTTTATTTTTTTTTATTTTGTGGTTATACAGTACCAAATTTTCGAAGCGATCAAGTACTCAAAGTTGCTGACGGACTTCTTAAGATGACTACGAATATATTATAGCCAAGGGTTACACCACAGGAACAAATACAAAATATCAAATTGCCGTTTTAGTTTGTTTATAATTCCCAAATGTGTAAAAATAGAGTTGTTATTTGAGTATGAGAAGAAGAATTTGATAAATGTTAGTTGCTTTTTTGTAAATATAAGCATTGTGAGAGCTTTATGTGAATGAATGATTACAAGATACTTAATGTTAAATGCATTATGTACTGACTGAGAAACTCATCTGAAATGGTTAAAGTAGCGTTTGTATGTTGATGTATAAACTTTCAACTAAAGCAATACTATCGTATACAAACACTAGGCAGCAACGCGCTATCTTAAATCCTTTTTAACAAACAAATACCCATTTTAATTCAGTTAACATACTAATTAACAAATACCCAATTCAATTCAATTAGCATACTTTAACTTAAAAGTGAACCAAGATCCCAACTAAATCAAAATACCCACAAAATTTACAAATGAGAAGCCAGATCTGATTTTAGTATAAACAGATCTAGAATTAATAATGGGAACACGTGTATTGGTCCGGAATAACTTGAGCAACTCATAAATTGATAAGATAAACATAAACACGTGGCGTTTTGACATGGAACATATAATGAGTTTATGATTCATGATACATGTTACACCCATATCCCGACAAGGTACTATATATTTATAATAAGTTATGTGTTATGAGTAAGTAGTGAATAAATGTGTGACCAATATGTGAAGGATGACATTTGAGGGACTAAGATTTTCAAATGATCAAAGTTAATTAATATCTTTATTTAACTAGAGAAATCTAGAATTTAGGTTAGAAAATTAGAAAGAGTGTGTGAGGTACGGTTTGTGTGGGAGGGAAAGAATAAGAAGCACATTTTATCATTTAAGCCATTTTGAACATCTTCAAGTGTTACCAAGTTACTAGGAAGCCTTATTTGATAATCCCTACCACAAGTAAGTGTCTTTCCCCCAATTTGTGAATTAGGGTTTCTGTTATGGGATTTAGTATAACGGTTAAAGAATTGATGATATGTCATGCTAGTGTTGAGATTAATCACTAATTAGAGCCATTGTTGTGATAGGAAGTAAGTAAGGAGCTTGAAGCTAATTCTAGAAAGGTTGTGATTTGTGAATCAAGGTAAGTATATGGTCATAACATGTTTTGTTAGCTTTATCATAATTTATGTATGATAATGGTTTGAATTTGTTAGCTTTATCATCTTTATTACATGGTAATGGTGATGGATAGGATATATGGTGCGTTAGCTAATTATGGGTCCATTTCTAGGCATAGCTTAGTTAGTCATTGGGCTAACTATGGGATGAAGTTCAACCTTGTGGGTTGAGCGAGTTTAGGCTGACTATGTTGGCGTAAGGTAAGTGCCCCTATATCGCTAGCTTAACTAGTGAATAGACTAGTTATGGTTATAGCATGATTTAGATTATGCGTTGTTTAGATTGTTATGCCACATACTTACTAACCGTTTCGCTTACATGTTTAGTTGTGATGTTTTCTTGATAGGTACTGAAGGTTCAAGTAAAGGTAAGGACAAGATGTAGGATGGACTACACTTAGTTGTATAGTTTTGGAAGTATAGACTAGAAGACCGTAATCTTTTGGACCAAAAGTGCTTGAAGTTGGAAGCCCCCAAGTGTCTTCTTTTGTCTTGGTATATCTCATCTTTATGGTCATGGTGCCATTCATGGTCTTTTGTTCAAATGTTGTGCCATGGTCTAAGTATGTGCAAATAACGTGAAGTCAAAAACATTCCGTAGTATATTTTTAGCAAATGTTAAGGGGGCGTTTGGCAAATAGCCACTTTTACCCGTTTTATAATGCTATGGGTTATATTATGGTGTACACACCTTTTGTATGTTTAATAATGATAAGTTATGTTAATTCATACTTGCAGTTAGGTGTATATGCTGGTTTTTGAAGAAATATGCATAACGGGTCAAATGGGTCATATAAGATATTTTATCCATTTCATATATCACGTCTCTGTCTATTATAGATGTCAAGACTTTACATTTTTATAAAATATATAATGTCCTAAAGAGTTTTGGAAAGTTTCATTAATTTTTGAGTCTCGGAAGTATGGTTTCTGGAATAGAGAAAAATGAAAAATATAGCCTTTTTCATTATAAAGTTTCTGCGGGGGGTATATAGCCATATAGTATTTTCAGCATATGCCCATATAGTTGCTTCAGAAACTTTAATATGGGCATATGACCAGAATATGGCCATATGGTGTT
Source organism: Artemisia argyi (assembly GCA_030686995.1). Taxonomy (NCBI): domain Eukaryota; kingdom Viridiplantae; phylum Streptophyta; class Magnoliopsida; order Asterales; family Asteraceae; genus Artemisia; species Artemisia argyi. The sequence continues at coordinate 80,075,061 of CM060707.1, forward strand.
TTCAACATATGGCCATATGCTTGCCTCAAAAACTTTAATAATAGCATATGGCCATGATATGGCCATGCGGTATTTTAGCATATGGTCATATGCTTTCGTTATTTTATAAATAAGATTTTTATAGTTTTTGTCGATCTTCTAAAAATCATATCTTTTAAATCGTAAGTCTTCACGGATTGTGCCACCCGGTGTTTCGAAGGTAATTGAGTCTAGTTTCATTTAAAAATGGTCTTAAAGCCTAAATATTTAAAGATTTTTGTCAGATTGTAAAAAAGTGTCGATGTGTCAGTTTTGGACGTAATTTCACGAAAAATTTTCACGTTTTTGGTCATGTTGTTCAAGGGGTGTTACAATACATTGGAATTACAATGGTTACTCAAGAACCCACTTTAACACTCTAATAACTTGGCAATTGGCTTTTCAACGGGGATACTTGCAGAAGGTATCCCCGACGAGAGACAAATTAAGGAACACTAAGAAGCATGCTAGACAAGGCTTTGTTTCTCAGTGTGTTGAGAATACTAACACTCTAACTATACTAAGATATTCTCACTTCTTACTCTCTATGAATGCGCACTTCCAACCTTGGTTGGAATGGGTTTATATAATGGTGAGATTACTGTTGCTTCACGTAGGTATAGTGATCTTTCCAACTGTTCGTAGATAGGCACGTGCCTAGACATCTAGCCTTGATGTCCTTCTGGTTTTCCAGAGTTAACAACACCGATTTCCTATGAGCTTCTTTTGTTCTTGGGAAGGAACGCATATTTATCTTCCCAAGAGTTTTCCTGCTTAAACTCTGTTGACTCACCTACTTCCTTGGTCTTGATTTAGGGAACTGATATATCACCAAGGTATTCCTGCCTTGATGTTTCTTTAGTCTCGAGCTAGAGTCTTTTAAGTGCAAATCAGCTGATCAGTACTTAGTAGATTTGCACAACTCCAGGTTTCGAACTTCACTGGTTCTCTATGTCTCTGAATCACTGAGTGTTGGTGAAGTTATGTTGATCACCATAACTTCACGACAGTTATATTGGTAGTTGGTGGGGTGGTCATTTATGAGATGTAAGGACATCAGGGATAAAGAGACATTTGTTAGATCTCAATGTTCCTTATGCTACTCAAGTACCTTAATCACTGGCCTGCAACAATGACCAGAGCGCATCTTTAGTTGGTTCCTTCTACCAACTATATAAGAAGATTCCATTGAGGTTCTCCCCTGAGGCAGGGGGAAGACAAGCTCACTGATCATCAGTGTGTTAGAATTATCACTGATATTCGTTAGTGAGTGTTTGTTGCTATTTTTATGTTCAAATCTTTGTCTAAGACAATTAGCTTAGTTGCTGGAGCTAAAAATCTCCTCCTATTTGAACATAAAGATAGGTGGGGTTTATCAGGGTAAGTGAGCATAACGACTTCTTCTTATCCACTGATTTACAAAAGGTATAGGGTACGACAGCTGTTTTTATTTTCTATGAGATACTACTTGTTGGAATGTATCAGTTATAAATGAGCATAACGGCTTCTTCTTATACTGATTTACAAGAATGCTCTAAAGTAAACCTTGTCATTTTTAAGCTTTCAGTCTTTGATACCTTTAGTTGAAGATGAAGATGTAGGCTATTTGTCTTCATCTAGTCACCATCGTTACTTTTTCAGTCTTCACTCTATTTGAGCTCCCCATTTTTTTGATAGTGAAGTTTCTTCTTTTGATGATGACCTCCTGAATAATTTAATTTACGATCTCCTGAGCGTTATAGCTCAGGGTCTCCTAAGTTTTACCTTAGGGCCTCCTGAATCTTCTGTTAGGGTATCCTTTCGGATTTGGCGCATTTTCTGAACAAAAAAATTGTTCTGGTCTCCTGAGCATTGATCTCAAAGTCTCTTGATCATTATATGCCAAGGCTTCTTGAACCATGTCTTCTTGTAACTCTTGGTCATGTTCCCAGGTGCTTGCTCCACTTTAGCCTTTATAACATTGATTTCGTGTAAGCTCAGTCTCAGATGATTTGTGCAACAGATTAACTACTTCAGTCATGGCTATCGTAGATTCTCATAAATGTTTCCTCCCCCTCAAAAACTGCAACTTCAGTGAAAGTTTTTAGAGTTTATACATTTATGATTATTGTTCAAGGAAGGAACGTTTAATTCATGGGGCAGTTCTATCAGTTAGAGTTAATAGACACTGAGACACATCAAGGAGTGATAAGTTCGTTAAATAGTCCTCAGAGAGTAGCTTACTGATGCCAGGAATAAGCCGTCAGTGAGTCTTCTCTGGTCTTCACCATTCAATCAGTGAGAAGTTTAGACCTTTTATTCATAGTTTTACATGATAGAAGAGATTAGCTTACATACACTTCTTCAAGACTAGAATTTACAAGTATCCTAAACTTAATCAGTAGTAAATGAGCAAAAATGCTATATTTTTACTGACTAATTATTAAATCAAAGAATTAAAAGATTGTTAATTCTAATGATGTTGATGAAGTACAATTAACTCTCGAGCTTGAGCCTAATTTCTTCAGTTCTGCAACCTTCAGTTTGTAGTCCAGCGTCTTGTACTTCAGTGCTCTGTGAACCAGCAACCACTCTGGCCAGAGTCCTTGAGACAGATCAAGCAGTGGGTACCACCTGATCTTGTCCATCCAGTCCCTCATGGCCTAGCAGCCATGATCACCCAACTGATCTTGCCTCAGAGGGTGAGCTTGATTGCTTGGTCAAGGGATTGTTTGGTTCGCTGACTGATTTGGTGATTAGTTAGAACTACTGAAGCAGTCTTTCCAGTTACCAATCAGTCAGCTTTCCACCCAACACACAACCATGTCCTTTGTGCTTCCAGCTGGGCAGCAACAAGGTGTTGAGACATCAAGGATGCTCATCCTTTGTTGCTTGTCGTTGTTGTTGGGAAGTTTCTTGAAATACAGGAATCAGAAAGATACCTGCAGTATATTATGTGCATTTCCCAGCAACAAACCTCTTCCCTTTTTCTCCCTTTTTAGACCTCTAATGATCTACCATTGTTTGCATCAAATATGGTTGTTACTGATATTGACCATATTACATATTTGAATTTTACCACACTCATAACTTGCATGAGACAGAGTTCTCATGAAGTTTTCACCAGCATTATTAGGCACTTGTGATGCTGAGATGGTATGGATTGAAGAATGGTGGCTAGGCAGTTCAAGCATATCCGATTACAGAAACACTTAATGTGAGTGTTTTAGTTTCAGGATACACTCCAGAATGTTTTGGAAGGGATTTTGATGATATGGTTTATGAAGAGGGTGGTGGTTGAATGTTATTAGCTGTCATTTAAGAACGGCTAAAAGTTATCATTAGTCATTTAAGAAAGGATCTGGATCATGAGAATAATCCACCCGCTCTGATACCACTTGTTGGTCCAGAATAACCTCAGTAACTCATGACTTGATAAGATAAAAATAAACACTTGGTGTTTTGACATGGAACATGTAACAAGTTTATGATTCATGATATAGCGAAATTACAACAGTTACTCAATAACCCACTTTGACACTCTAATAACTTGGTAATTGGCTTTTCAACGGGGATACTTGCAGACGGTATCCCTAACGAGAGAAAAACTAAGGAACACTGAGAAGCAAGCTAGGCAAAGCTTTGTTTCTCAGTGTGTTGAGAATACTAACACTCTAACTATACTAAGATATTATCACTTCTTACTCTCTATGAATGCGCACTTCCAACCTTGGTTGAATGGGTTTATATAGCGGTGAGACTACTATTGCTTCACGTGGGAATAGTGATCTTGCCAACTGTTCGTAGACAGGCGTGTGCCTAGACATCTAGCCTTGATGTCCTTTTGGTTTTCTAGAGTTGACATCACCGATTTCCTATGAGCTTCTTTTGTTCTTAGGAAGGAACACATATTTATCTTCCCAATAGTTTTCCCGCTTAGACTATGTTGACTCACCTACTTCCTTGGTCTTGATTCAGGGAACTGATATATCATCAAGGTATTCCTGCCTTGATGTTTCTCTGGTCTCGAGCTAGAGTCTTTTAAATGCAAATCAGCTGATCAGTACTTGGTAGATTTGCACGATTCCAGGTTCTGTACTTCACTGGTTCTCTATATCTCTGAATCACTGAGTGTTGGTGAAGTTATGTTGATCACTTTAACTTCACGACAGTTATGTTGGTAGTTGGTGAGGTGGTCATTTATGAGATGTAAGGACATCAGGGATAAAGAGACATTTGTCAGATCTCAGTGTCTCTGATGCTACTCAAGTACCTTAATCACTGGCTTGCAACAGTGACTAAAGCACATATTCAGTTGGTTCCTTCTACCAATTATATAAGAAGATGCCATTGAGGTTCTCCCTTGAGGCAGGGGGAAGACAAGCTCACTGATCATCAGCGTGTTAGAATTATCACTGATATTTGTCAGTGAGTGTCTGGTGCTATTTTTATATTCAAATCTTTGTCCGAGACAATTAGGTCAGTTACTGGACCTAACAAGGTGTAAAACATGCATGAAACTCTCACAATTAAGGGTCAACTAAGTGATAACCCACTAATCTTATTTAATCACTATAAGCCGACGGCTCGGCTCGGCTCAGAGTGTGAACAATGCCGGCTCGATCTGCGGCTCCACAATGCACCCAACCATTGCACTCCCTTGAGCCGACCACTCTCTTAGCGGCTTCGGAACAGTGCCGGCTCCAAGTTTCACTTCAATAAATTTTATATATTATAATTGAAGAATTGGTTTAGCGGACTCATATATCTCAACTCTAACCTAACCCATTTAGTTCATCGTTTTGAAAAAATCAATCTAAACTCCGACACGTTTCTTTTTGTCAAATACACATGAAATTAAATGTTTTGTTTAAAATCTTCTAACTTTTAATAGACTATATTATAAAATTTGTTTTTAAACTTAATAAAGTTTGTTTTTCGCGTGAATACAATCGTTTAATTGTAAAACCTGACAGTTTAAAACATTATAACGTTTTTATAAAAAATAAACAGTTTTATTTGACCCAGATCCAGATTTTTCAACCTCTTATTCATATTAAGATATAATTAAATTCAGACTTTTCAACCACATATTATATTCAGATTTGCGAATCAAACTCAAATTCGAAGCTTTTTAATAAACAAATACCGTATTGTCGGGTAATAATGCTAGTCGATTGAACCAATAGTCATACAAACACTTACCCACATTGTCACAACTTTCAATATGTCCATTAAAAGTTTAAAACATAAAGTAACAATCATATAACCTATTGTATCCGGTCATCTCCTCCAAGTTTATGGGAGAAATTTTTCTCACAACAGTACAACGTAACTGATAAACAATTAAACAAAGGGAACCATCAAGCGCGATAAGAGATATTACAACAAAGTGGTCAATTATGCAAATTTTGCATTTATGAACATGTACAAATTCGTGAGTCATAACGCAAATTTCATTTACATATACAGTTGTATATTAAAATATTGGAAATTTGCAAAATTGTGACTTAAGATGATACTTATTTTCAGTTTAACTAAACTTTGTCAAATATTACTAAATCTATTATTATTATTATTATTATTATTATTATTATTATTATTATAAACCATCACTTTTATTAAAAATAAATAGGATTTTACAAGAAATTGGATTAAAAAAATATATCTATCTATCTAATTTAAATTTCTAAAAGGATTTACATCAAGGTAGTAGGTAAGCGGTCAACAATCTGCGCCGCCACCCCTTTCTGAATAGCAAACCCTATTCTACTGATAACATAATCGTGACCACTCGAGGCCGATATATTACTGCGAACAACCTTACGAACCTGATCCAAAAAACGCACTATTATTATTATTATTATTATTATTATTATTATTATTTTAAACATCACTTTATTAGAAAATCATAGGATTTACAAAAAATTAGTGGGGAGCCGAGATACTAACTGGGCCCCACCACTCTAGCTATAGCGAAGCTAATCCTACTAAAAATATGAGCAGCAGCACATGCTCCAATGTCTTGAGTCAGTAAGATCACTGCATCCTTGTCGAGTTCTCCAAAAGAAGAGAAAGAAAATAGAAGAAGCCAAAAGTTCTTTATAGATCCAAGTTTTACCATATAACCCATCAAACAATCTTAGCCATTCATTTTCTTTATCAAAATAAAAAAATAAACTTTCACCTTTTTTTTAAAAACTTAAATATTTCACAAACCGTAAATCGTCAACCTACAAAAAAAATATCATCGCGATGAGAATTAAATTATCTTTCTATAGACATGCATTGTTATATACTTTCGACGAACTTTTTTTTCAATGAACTTTTTTTTTTCGCCTAGAAAAATCATATATGATTCGTAAGAATCATATATGATTCGATTTTAACAAATCATATATGATTCTTACGAATCGTATATGATTCGTAAGAATCATAAGAATCATATATGATTCGTAAGAATCGAATCATATATGATTTTTTACCAATCATATATGATTTTGACGAATCATATATGATTCTTTCTGGACAGAAATAAAAAAAAATCGTCGAAAGTATATAACAATGCATATCTATAGAAAGATCATTTAATTCTCGTCGTGATATATGATTCGATTTTAACAAATCATATATGATTCTTACGAATCGTATATGATTCGTAAGAATCATAAGAATCATATATGATTCGTAAGAATCGAATCATATATGATTTTTTACGAATCATATATGATTTTGACGAATCATATATGATTCTTTCTGGACAGAAAAAAAAAATCGTCGAAAGTATATAACAATGCATATCTATAGAAAGATCATTTAATTCTCGTCGTGATGGTATTTTTTTGTAGCTTGAAGAGTTACCGTTTGCAAGATATGTTGTTTTGAAAAAAAATGTGAAAAATATAAATGGGTGGCTATGATTGGTTGATAGGTTCTATGACATGTATGGGTTCTTCATGAATCTCAACTCAAGGGAAGAAACCCATATCCAATATCCGCGCATTTAGCCTCATACTTGACGCGTTTACGTTGTGCGGCTTCAATAACCGCACGACCCGGCACAAAATCAATCATACCGGTTTGCGTCAAGGGTGATGACCCTGTCAAATCAACACATACATCAAGCCCACCATCCCACGAGTAACGTAATATATCAGCTGGACGTAAGGGTTTGTCCCTTTCCCCACTAAGCCCAATATCAACCTCCTTACGAGCTGAAATTCCTGACCGAGAACATATGTCAATAAGAACATCACGCACCACGTTATGCCGATGTTTAATACCAAAAACATATTATTATTATTATTATTATTATTATTATTATTATTATTATTATTATGAAATAACGATTGTCTTCACTTAAAATGTGAATTATCACTTGTGTTATTGGCTGCAAAAAAAATCTACTTTTATGCAAATTACACAATGATCGTCTTTTGATCTCATGTATGTTTAAAACTATAAAGTTTTTCATCAAACAAATGACGCTAGTAAACGTAGTTTTTGATCCTTTTTTAATTTGACAAGCATTTTGTTAATTTGTGTTAATGTTTATTTTTCAATTTTTTCGCAAAATATCGTAATATATATGTAATTAAGGAATTTTCGTTTCATAACTTAAAAAATATTTACAAAATAATACGAGATTTTTTTAGTTATATTTCTTCTGACAAAGTTTTCTCTCTCCTAACAAAAATGCAGTCTTTTATAACAGAATTTCTCTTTTGGCACTCATTTATACTCCGTAACACAATTTATCTCTTTATTAATTAACAAGGGTAGTGTTAGCCACGTGTTGCCACTAATAAATCTGCGGTCCTCGTGTTAATGCGGTGGATTTGTGTGTTTGTCATTGAGTTACTGAAGTCATATTTCACATACGATTAAACCTTAAAGTGATCATAAAAATAAATATAAAAACAAACACTTAGGTAATTTATAAAATTTAAACAAAATACATTATGGGTCAAAGTTTACAAAATAGAAGAATAATAATCTCTAACATATGCCTAATATTCTTATTTAGAAAACTCAAATAAGAATTACAAAATAAAAGAAAAAAAAATGATAAATTTTACATACGAAATTATCAATTTATCAATTTTGTGTAATACAACAAAAATATTGTAGTACTAAGTTATCAAGGCACATCAATCTTTGTCATATGCAATGTGAAAATTTTATGTTGTAAGTTACACATATCGCTAATGTTAAAAACATCGATATAATATCGTATTCACGCATTAAAAAATTTTGTCCAAGAAACACGTATCTTTCATTGAGCATAATATAGAAAATGGAATAAGAAATCATCTAGGAAGTTAAGATCAATATATATCACATATTTGGCATAGATCAAATAAACCAATCTTAACTATTCATTTTTCATCAAAATTAATAAAAAAACTACTTTCCACTAAAAAAATAAGTAAATAAAAAATAAATAAATAAAAAAATAAATCTTGCAAACGGTAAATCTTCAAGCTATGAAAAATTCACGACAAAAATTAAATTATCATCTAAATATGCATTTTTATATAATTTCGCTAAACTTTTCTAAAATACTAAAATGTACAACACAATACAAATTCTTTAAGTTAAGAGCACAAAATAATAAAACGTGCAACACATGAACACAATACAAATTGCAGAATAAAAAGCACGAATATATAACACTTTAATACGCATAGAAATAGGCTTCTTCTCCAAATTGCCTATTTCTCGCCTAAGTATAACATATCATAACCCAAAATTATACGATAACCTCTGTCACTCCGATATTGGATGGTATACAGCAAACCCATTTTTATCCGAGAAACAAACATGATATTTCTTAGACTTGTAGCAGTGGTGACATATATTGCATCATCTTTCCGGCTGCCACCTCAGTATTCTCTCTCCTCAACCCATATTCACCTCTTTCATCACAGTGGCAACCCATATTGCATCAGTTTTTTGTTTTTTGTTTTTTTTTTTTTTTTTTTTTTTTTTTAACACAAACACAAATTTTATTAATAAAACGTAAATATTACATAAAGCCTCAAGTCATTCCTACACAAATTTTATACATCAGCCTCAAGTCACTCCTACACTAACTAGTGCTTATGGTAGCTCAAATAAAAAGAATTATTGCGACCTGTAGTCCATTATCATGTTCTTTCACTTTTTACCAACCTCAAATCATCATTCTTAAGCCCTTAAAACAACACATATTTCCCTTGTTTATTACTCTATTTCATTCACCCATTGTTCTTACAACAAATTCCATAAACTCATAAAACTAATCTGCTTTCTTAAACCCCTTCTCAAAAGTCAAAAGTCAAGCTTTAAAGTCAATTTCAAGATCATATTCTCAAATCTGAGGTGGGGTTTTCTTGATTTTCAACATGTGGTTAACCATGAAGAAAATGAAATATATGGAAACTTGGAGTTTAGTAGTGTCAAGGGTCTCAAGTAAGTTTGCTTCAAAATCGATCGTGTAAACGAACGATTTGTGATTTCAAGTGACCGGCGATCGATATGATGTTTACTGCCACAGTGGGACGATTGATATTGGAAATCGATAGCTCGATCCTCTCGATCAATTATTTCCGACGCACTGCTACTAGCCTTAAATATTGGATTATATAAGAAATTACCAAAAACGTACATGAAAATTGTGTATTTAACATCTGAAAATAATAAGAAACTAAAATTAATAGAAGTAAGTAGATTTTGATTATGTAATTATGAAACAAAAAGATTTAGCTTCGTATTATTTAAACATGGATGGCGAGAAAAGTGATGACGAGCAAAGTGGAATCACTGTTGATAATGAACTATGCAACGGGTGTTTGGTGTTGCTAAGTTTATGATGTTTATTTAGTTCCTTTATGTGTTAAATATTGGCTTGGTTTGATTTAGGTAATTATATTTGGTTGTAAGTGGTTAACACTAGTGTGTAGTTGGTTGTGTTAAGTGATGACATCTAGTCTTGTTGAATGGTAAACACGTATAGTCTTGTTTCATGTTTGATTATGTATAAGTGATCACATCTCGTCTTGTTGGCTATCTTTATAGATTTCAATGATGGTCTAAAGAGTTGTTGTGCCCGTATGGAAAAAAAGATTGCAACACTTGAAAATCTGTTATACGGATTAAGAATCAAGAAAGGTTAATTATTCAACCTCTTATGGTGTAATGTAAATACTATCATTTGAGTTTGTATTAAATTAATGAAAGTTTGGCGGATGATCAACAAGTGTAGTCTAAGCTGGGCAATAACGTTAATGAAGAATTATTGGAGCAGATGAAAGCAAGATATAGGCCATACAAAACCATCGGAGAGGAAAATGTAGATGAATTTCTTGATGAGCAGTTTTTGAGGACAAAGATTGAAATGAAAGGTAAAAGTATTCAACCTTTTTAAAGGGTGTTTAGAAAAATAAATAAGTCTTATTTATTTCATTTTGGCTATCTTTATAGATGCCATAGGAAAGGCAAAAGTGGCTGCAAATCTTGTTGATGAGCTGTTTATCAGCCGAAAGAAGGAAACGGTACAAGGTAAATATACTCAAGCTCTTAAAGGGGTGTTTAGAATGTCTTTCTACCTTAAATGCAGGATAATGTTCCTCTTTTGTGTTGTACTATTTGAATGTAATGGGATGTTTTAAGACAATTTTAGTTAATCTATGTAAGACATGTTTATGTAATAGCTTTGGTTAAGCATTTTTCATCTTGCATAACATTTTTTTGCTTAACCATTTTGCATGTGCATTTGCATATGCGGGGGTGTTTTTGTTTATTAATTTTGACTTTTTAAAGTCAACAACTTCCTAATACTTCATATGTTCCTCTTAAAGTAGTTTAAGGGTATGAAATAAAAAGGTGTGACTATTGTTTTGGATGGAAGCTTGTGATGACTATTGGCAGGCTGCATAATTTTTAATTTTATTTGGATTGACCCATTCTTGACTTTTAAAAGTCAACGTATACCAAAACATGTCCATTCAATGGCTTATCCAGTATTTTGGGTTGCTTGGATTTACCCATGTTGATTTTTTAAAGTAAAAAAAATACCCAAACCTACCTAATCACCTTAAGTAAATTCTTATATCAACTAGTTACAATAATGGAAAAAAACAAATTTAACTAAACGAAGTTGCATTACTAATAGGATACAAAAGATAAACCACCTTAAGTAAATTCTTATATCCAAATACATAATTATTTAGCCACAACCTACTACAACCATATCAAAAGTTAGGATGAAAGTTTTCATTTTTTATTGGCTTGTTCCTTTAAGTGCTCCACAAGGTACTTGTGAATGCTTGACCACATGAACCGGGCCTTGATTGATGCTAAACCGTCAACCTAAATTGACCAGGGAATGGCCAACAAAGTCAAATAGCCTAGATCAATGATCCGTGGAAGTATAGGGTTTCCCCGGGTCGTTATGTCCCGACGAGGTGTGGATGGTATTAAAACGGGTCTGTGATCGGGTGAATGTGGACAGGAAAGGGGTTTAAGTGAGTTTGAATGATTACGCTAAGGAAAAACGAATGAGAACGATTTAAACACACTATATTAACAATAACGCGAAACCTAATTAACCTAAAACGTAAACTGAAAACTTACAATCAGAAATTGCTTATACGTAAGCAGAAAAATAAGCCAAATGGCTTAAATAGAAGCTATCACTTTATTTATGTTTTTTTTGGTTTTTCTAATTTTACAAACTACGTAACCTAAATTTAAAAACGTAAAAGTGATTTAAATAAAACGTGAGTTAAAGTTAAAACAAACGCGAGTGCGCGAAATAAAAAGTGAAATTTGAGCTACGCTATCCCTATGGACATGAAAATTGTATTTTTACGATCCTAACAATCAAAGAAAATTTTAGAAAAAAGAAAATTATTTTTTTGACTTTTATATTATTTATTATTAATTAAAAACTATTTAAACTAATTAAAATTAAAATAAATAGTAAATGAAAAGTAAAAATTACAAAACTTTTATAATAAATACTAAGTAGTATAAATAACCTGGGAAAAATATAAAAGTGGGAAAATTCTTATTATTAAGCAGAAAAATAAGCAGTTTAGCTTAAATAAGCAAAACTGACTAACACTACTATAAAAATAAATAAAGAAAACAAAGACACTAATAACACACTAGGGCAGATGGTGCTTGCCTCCGTTGTGGTTTTTGACTTGGTCAAACCCTGAGGTCTAGGGTTCGAATCCCACCCATGACACTTTCACAAAATATTTATATTTTTAATTTTTCTTTTACAAACTACTTAAGACACTAAAAATTAACAACTTTAATAAAGACAACTTTTTTTATATCCAACAAATAAGCTCAGAGTGAGCTTATTTAGCTCACAATTGAGCTTTTGGGGCTCAACTTGGGCTAAAAGCTGGAACAAGCTTACTATAAGCTCAGTAAAAATGAACAAAAGGCAAAAACAATATAAAAACAGATCAAACAAACTTAAGATAAGCCAAAGAAAAGAGAAAACAAAGAAAATAAGCTAGAAAAGCAAAAATAAGCTAATCCAATACCACTGCAGTCCAAACAGGCCTGCAACCTTTTTGCAAGGCCAAATTAGCTTATCAAATAAGTTAATAAGTCCAAACAAGGACTGGATCTAGTGAGAGTGGTGGCTAGGCTTCCCAAAAAAACAAAATTCATAGGCTGGGGCCCACAAATAAGCTGTTGAGAAGCTTTGGAAGTTTGGCTTATATAAACTGATGTACCAGTGTATCCAGTGAAAGGAACCAAATGCCAAGGTAAGATTAGCTTATCAAATAAGCTGAAAAGTACCAATTAAGCCTTGAGCCAATGAGGCTGGTAGATTAGCTTTGCAAAGAACCAAGTTTTATAAGCTGAGTCTAGGTAATGAGCTTTTTATGAGCTTATGAAAAAGGCTCACCTACACTGATGAGTCAGTGTAGGGAGTAATTTTGAGCAAACTTAGTGAGCATGATAAGCAGTTATGAAAAGCAAAACATGAAAAATAAGCATACACAGAACATTATGGCCAGAAGGGCTATCCAAAACCACAAAATTACAAGCAAAAGCTACTTAGTGAAGGTTATGCAAGCTTGTGAAAGTGGCTTGTGAACACAGATCCTGGGAGCAGGGGAGGTTTTGAAATAGAAGCTCAAAAGAAGCAACACTTTAAGCACTTAGATTAAGCAAATGAAAATTAATAAAAATACACAGATGAAGATGAGCAACAAACCTCTAATAATCCAAAAGCTCAAAGTCTATAACCTAAAATTGAGATCACAACAAAATCATCTATTTAATTGAAAAAACTGCAGCTATGAGATTTGACTTTTGGAATTTAACAACACTTTGACTTTCATGAACTTTGAACATTTCTAATCTACTGCAGATGATGTATTGAGCTATGATGATATGAGATTAAGCTAAAATGACCAAGTATACAGGTTCCTATATGATTTTGCAGCTTAAAATGTACACAGTGAACACTTATAATGAGAATTGAACATGTATTTGACTTTTTGCTAATAAAGACCTTGATTTTAAGCTTTAACTAACCTACATACACTTATTAGAGAATGCCTAAACCAACTACAATAACCAAAACCAACTGATGGTCAGATCACTCACATGATCCAAACACACCTTCAAAAACAGATTTGACAACTTTAAGGAGCATTAGAGCAATTCAAACCATGAAACTGAAAGATAAGCTTAAACTAATCAACTAAAAACATAAATAGACATGAATCAACAACAATTAGTAGTTATAACTGATGAAGATGGATTATGCAGAAAATGAAAACATGTCTTACAAGAAGTCCAAAAGCATAGAACCAGTGAGAATCAGGGCCATAAAGTTAATACCTATCCTAACTCCTCCCATGAGGAACTAAACCATGCATCCACAGATTCATTCTCTTCTTCTTCTTCAGCTTTTTGATTTTATTTTTATTTTTATTTTATTTTGTGATTTTTGAGTATTTTTGGTTTCTTAACAAAAGCTGTCTTAAAAAGGTTTGTTAATGACTTGTATGAGCTCAAAACAACCAACAAACAACAATTTTTACACATACAATCCAATATGAGATTTTTCAATGATAAATGCTTAAACTGTATTGAAACTGAGGAACATGAAATTGAGATTAACTTAAGTTATCAATATACTTGAAAGACTGAATACAGCTCTTTTAAAACATGAAAGTACAATCTGGAGAATTAAAATTAAGCTAATTCATTACCTACAATTAAACCATGACTACTAAAATTAACTAACTGTGTGCTCCCTACTCCTCTTCTCACTTTTATATCATCAATTAGGGTTTCAGAGACTTGTTTGTCTTTTCCCAGCTGAATATTGGACCCTTGGATGACTGGGGCAAGATCTTGGCCATTAAAAGCTTTTGACGCCAAAATGGTGTTTGGATTTTTCCTCAAATTATTGAAGCCAGGGGTGGTGTTTTTGGAAGTTAGTTGTTGTTTGGAGATGCAAGAGGGGGGGGGGGGGGAAGAGTGTGGCAGTGGATGAAGGTTGGGTTTGTGATGATTGTGTTGGGGGGGGGGGGAGAGTTGCAGGCTAGAAGAGTAGGGGTGAGGTGGAGTTGGGGTGAGTTTGACCGAAGTCAAACTGAGGTGGGATTAGTATTATACGGGTTTGTGGAGTGGGCTGGTTTGTGATGGGCTGAAGTGGGGGAGTTATAAGGTGGGCTTGGGTAAAAGTGGGATGTGGTGGGCTTGTATTTGGATTGTGGATTAAACAAAACAATAGGGGTCCGGTTGGTTAACTTTGCAAAACACCACAAGGACCTAAGTTGTAATTTTGCAAAACTAAGGGACTGAAAATGACATCCCCCAAAAGTAACACCAATGACCAAAATTCCAAACACCAATATTTCAAAAAACCATTTTTTTTCATTTTCATTTTTCAAAATTTCCCGGGGACCAAATTTGTAAATTTCCAAACCTCGGGGACTAAACTTGCAATTTTCTGAAAATTTCACCCAAGGACCATTTTTAACACATTTTGACTTTCCAAGGATAAAAATGATTTTTCTTTCAAAAATTATCCCACCAGGGACCAATTCTGCCATTTTCTGAAATTCCAGTGACCATTTATGTCAATTTTGGATTTTGAGGGGTAAAAGTGTAATTTTCTCAAACTTTTTCACCCAAGGACTTATTTTGATAATTTTTGACTTTTCTTTGCCTTGGGTTGACTTTTCTTTCATTTTAAACTTCCAGGGACTAGTTTTGCAAAATTTTTAAACTTGGGGGACTGAAACTGCCAATTATGCAAACTTTGTTCGTTTTTCATTTGTTTTTAAACATTTTGCATCTAAAACATATAAAACACACTTTTGGGATAAATTGGGTATTTTGATGCGTTTTTGGATGTTTTGGCAGTTCATATAAGACAAAAATGATGAGTATTTACACACTCATCAGGCCTCTTCCTTAAACACATGTAGTTCCTCACGAAGCTGAAATATATTTTGGCAACACTGACAATAAGAGAGATGCGGTTCTGGCATTGCTGCAAGTAGTGGTTCAGGGAGACGGGTGTGATAATGAAGAGAATACCCCTGTACAGTTCTTTTTAATCCATAAGGGCGAGTTTGTGAATTTGAGGATTGGGCATCCATGAATTTGAGGATTGTTATAATAAAATTGAGGAATGTGTAATGTTTATAAGATGAGAGTTGTGGTATAAGTGAATATAAAGGGAAAGACCTTTGACTAGTTGACAGGTTTGTGCTTCGTGTGTGAGAAGTTAATGAACCCACTGAAATAAAATATAGGATCAGGCTACTAGAAATATAAGCATTTGACTTTCTTTGTGAGTGTAAAGACAAGTGAGCACATTTACACACAAACCTACCCACATCACTTGCTTATTAAGTGAGCACATTTACACATAAACCTACCCATATCACTTGCTTCATTTATTTGTCAACATTTCTCACAACCCTACCCATCTTATATCGTCAACTTTGTTCATCAAAATTATTGAAACTTTAAGCTCACCATGGATGCAGAATCCAGAAAGTTAGCAACAAACGGTCACAACCATGCGGTCTGATACCCACTGAAAGTAGCAGGCTCTCATGCTTGGTATTTTGATGAGTGCTCAAACACTCATCATTTTTGGTTAAATCTGAACTGCAAAACATACAAAAACACTCAGTAATGCATCAAAATACTGAAAATATTTCAAAATCGTGTTTTATATGTTTTAGATGCAAAACGAGTAAAAACAAATGAAAAACGTACAAAGTTTGCAAAATTGGCAGTTTCAGTCCCCCGACTTTCAAAATTAACAAATCTAGTCCCTGGATATTCAAAATATAGAAAATTATCACCAAAGGTCCTTTTGAAATCATAAAATGTCGTATTTAGTCCTTTGGTGAAAAATTGGAAAATTTTGGAAAGTTACGAAATTAGTCCCTGGAGTTTCAAATAATTTGCAGATTCAGTCCTTGGTGGGATATTTTTGGATGAAAAATCATTTTTAATCCTTGGAAGTTTAAAAATATTCAATATGGATCCTTGGATAAAAGATTTTCATAAAATGGCAATTTTAGTCCCCGGACTTTGAAAATTATCATTTTTAGTCCCCGGGAATTTTGAAAAATACAAAAATTGCAAAAATGGATTTTGGTTATTTAAACTTGGCAAGTTTGGACCCTTGAGTTACTTTTGGAAAGTTACAATCACAGCCCCTCATCTTTTGCAAAATTACAACTTTGGTCCTTGTGAATTCATAAAAACCAAACGGACCTTAAAAGTTATTAAAACCCAACAATAACCCACCCTTGGCCTGGTCCACAAACACAACCCTTTACCCACAGCCCACTAACCTAAGCCCAATCTCCCAAACCGTTTTAAATAACCCCGGTCAACACCCAGGTCAAACATGCACTGTTCATCATCCCCTTTCCCCCATATCACGCTCCATGGTCTCCCCCCTCCTCTCCTATCTCCACTAAACATTCACCAACTTGCATTAACTTCTCACCTACACCTTACACCAACCCCCCTCCTCATTAATTCTTACACCAAACCCACTAACTTGTAAAAAGCCGTTTTCCCGCCAAATTGGTTTTGGAGGGCTGAGATGAATTGGAACTAATCCAAGGGCCAGAATGAGATGGGAAAAGTCCAAGTAACTTCTGAGGAGCTATAAAGTGAAGAAAAAGAGATGAAGATAGGTTGTCACATGTTTTAGACCACATTCGTAGTGTAGTTTATAATTCTTGTTGAAACTCTTTAAATTCAGTTTAAATTTCAAGTTTGTAATCTGTTTTCTAATGTAAACTCAACTTAATTCCATCTTAATTTTACAATTTCAGTTCATATTAAGCTTTTTCCATTTTTACTTGAAATCTCATTTTGAATGTATCATTGATAAAAGTTGTCACTTAAGGATCAATCAGGCTCATTTCAGTTACAAATTAGTCAATATAAGTCTTGTAAGCATCAAAGATAGTTTTCAGTCATAGTTCACTCAAAATTCCAAAATGGATCATAATAAAAAAAATAAGCAGTTATGGGAAGAGAAGCTTTAAGCAAGGAAGCTTTTGAGTGGAATTTGGTTTAGAAAACTCATTTGGGAGTTATAGGAAATCTTAGTGGTTCATTGGGTTTCATTTCCTCAGTTGGGCACCACTTTGTAAGCAAACTTTCAAGTTTTTCTTATCTGTACTGTAGCATAAGCATGTTTCACTACTTTTCATGGTCATTCAGTATTTTGAGCTTATTTGATGTTAGTATAGTTTAAATTTTCAGTTTCCTAGTTTAATTGACTCATTTGCATCACAAATCAAATTTCAATCACCCATAAGGGACTGTTTGGATCAGTACTGTGCTACTTCGTTTAGTTGTTGTTTTGTTGTGATTTTAGTGTAGACATACTACATTAGTTGTATTTAGGTCTTATAAACCTTCAAAACTCAGTTTCAAGTGGTAAAAGTCAAAAATCCTTTTCAAAGGTTCATCACAGTCCACTGTTGGATCTGTGGTGATCAAAACTCACCCATTTGGTTTAAAACTTGTGCATTACCTTTAATTTGGTCTCATAACAGCTTCTTATAACATGTTAGGTTAGTTTAGATCACCACAAGTTCATCAAAGTCAAAGTACATAGTTTTTTAGAAAAAGTCAAAATTGCATTCTCAGAATTTCCCAAAAGTTCACATCATTATTTTGAATTTTGTGTTTTAGTTTAAGTCTTGGAACTTGTTGTTTCTTGTTCCCTACCAGCTTGTCTTTGTGAATCCTAGCTTGTTTTATTTTTATCATTTTTTCTTTGCAATTCATACCCTGCCAAAGTAGGCTGCAGGGCAAGCCTTTGCCCTGCACACAGATAAGCAGTCCAACACCCCTACTTTAAATGCACCCCCAGGCCCACTTAGTGGACCCCACAGGCTGCTTATTGGCTTTTTGAAAAGCCAATAAGCAGTTCTTCATGTCTCCAAGCTTATTTTGAGTTTTAGTCCCCATTTGCTAGGGCTGCTGCACCCCTTAAGCTTGTCCCATATCTGAGTTGGCTGTTTGGTTTTGCATTAGCTTATCCTGCTTATCTAGCTTATTCAAGGTCTAAATTTGTTCCTTCCAGCTTATTTTTGTCCCATAAGCTTATTCACACCTGAATTACTCATTGTGGGTCACACAAGCTGGTTCATGCTAGTTTCCTTGTTTGGTCAACTGTGGTCAACTATTGACTATATTAGCTTATATGTTGCTTATTTTTAAGCTTTAAAAAGTTTGTTTTCACAAAAAGTTTTCATTTTTAGTTGTAAAGTAAGTTTCCAAAAGAAAAAACCAAGAAAATCAAATTTAAAATTAAGTGATAGTTTCTATTTAATGTAATTTAATTTTAATTTTCATTTTTAAATTTTAATTAAGTACTTAGCTTTTTTATATTTTTATTAAATTCCTCATATATTAAAGTAGTTATAATATTTTTTTCAGATTTTTATTTTGTCATTAAGTATTTATTAGATTTAATCTTAGTTTTATTAATAATTAATTAATAATTAGTTTAAAATAGCATAATTAGTTTTTATTAAGTAAAACCAAGTTTTTATATTTTTTATAGCTTTTATATGTTATAAAATATTTTTAGAAATTTTCTTAGAATTTTTACTGTTCATTTAGTATTTTTCTTAATTTAAAATAGTTAATTAGATAATTAGTAATTAATTAATAGAAAAATCACAAAAAGACAAAAACACTTATTTTTATTTTTAAAACTTATTTTTAGTTATTTTATAATTTTAGGAATTTTATTTTCACCTTTTTAGTATTTAAATAATATTGTATTATATTTAAGTTACTTAAATATTATTAATAAGTAATAATTAGTAATTAATTAATATTAAATAATTAAATAGTGTAAAATTTGATTTTAATTTTCTATAAATTTTCGTTTATCTTTAGGTTTGTAAAAAAGTCATTTTCACCCCCTGGGTGTTTTCAGATTTTCGTTTTCACTTTTTATTTCGTACATTTACGTTTTATTTAAACGTAACGTACGCGTTTTTAGGTTTTAAACGTTTCTGGTTTTTCTCACTTTCTTGTCTTATTCAAATAGCTTATTTAAGCTATTCTCTTGTAGATTCTTTAGTTCAAACCAATCTCAAACCCCTTTTCATCCAAATTCACCCGATCACGAAACCGTTTGATTACAATTCACACCTCGTCGGGACATAACGACCCGGGGAAACCCTATACTTCCGCGGAGATTGATTCTAAGCTGTTTGACTTTGTTGACCATTCCTTGGCGAATATAAGTTAGGTGGTTCGGGCTCAATCATATTTCTCCGCAGACCCAAAAAAACCACTTCCACCAATGGCAGAACCACATGCCTCTATATGTCAATGTTGCAAAAATACATTTCAGGGTCGTGAGGAACTACGCGTGTTTAAGGAAGTGGCTCACTTTATGTGGACATCGATTAACAACTTAGTGGTGATAGTCATAGAGGAAAGTGTCAAAACACCTTGAAACCTGTTCTAGTTATGTTATGGTTGTATTACTTTCAGTTCTAAGTATGTTTATTCATTATGTTTGATGAACATCTATATTTATGTAATATACTTAAGTACCTCTATCAATGATATGGTTTTGTTAATATGTCTTAATAACATAAATGGAATATTCTTTAATTCATATGTAAATGTGATTTATTCTTTGAATGTTTTTTATTGGAAATATGAACACAATTATGAAAAACTGCACACGGTAACCTAAACATGTTGCTGCACCATAAATATTCCCAAGTGGTGGAAACTTCATTAAAGCACACGATAGCCTATTTATTAAATTTAATACTGCCTCTTCGGTTTCCCCATTATTTGTATATATATACGTTCCATAAACATGTTGTTGCACCATAAATATTCCCAAGTGTGTTACTGCTGCTGGTTATGAAGGTTAAGACTGCTAGTTATAGTTTCTAATGCTGTGTTATACTTAGTGATGCTTGAATCAAGATTTATACTACTTCATGTTTTCAGTTAATGCTGCTGCAAATTATTTTAAAGGGGTAAATTTCACATTTAGTTAAAGTTGTCCAAATGCTGCTCGTAACAAGGTTAATACCCGCCAATAATACTTCAAGGACTATATTTGCAAAGTGGTGGAAACTTCATTAAATCAACTAGATTCTGCTTTTTCACAAAACATTAATTGAAAATACAACGCCATTAACTTCAATTCAAAGTGATAATCAACAGTCACATCCTAGTTTAAAAAAATAAACCAAAAAAAAAAAAACAAAGGCACAATAAAACCTCGCTATGGCAAATAATGATAAGGGAAAGTCTTTGTTGATTGGGGGAGGAATCATCGTAAAAGTCTTAAGGGAAAGTTTTAGTGAATGATGAATTGTCTGACGAACCACATATGGGTGGAAGTTGCAGAGAAAAAAAGATGGAATGGAAGGCCGAGAAAAAAAGTAACTTTTTCTATACCAAACGATAATCCGAGTATAATGTCACCAAAAAAGAAGAGGGGAAGGCCGGTTGGGAGTGGGAGGAATAGGGAGGGGAGTGATAATCCAAGTACAATGACACAAAAAAGGAAGAGGGGAAGGCATTTTGGGAGTGGGAAGAAGAGGAAAGGTATGTTAGTCTAATATACTTCATTTATGTGTTATTTTTAATTTGCTTATGATGAATTTTGTGATCTTTTTGATGCACTGTTATATGATGACACTGAGTGGCATGATTGAGTCCCCTGATTGGTTTAGGATAAACAAAATATTGAGTGACTAATGAGGTTTGAATTAGAATGGTGGCAGGTTTAATTGCTTATGATGATGAAATTGTGTTCAGAATGCGCATTTATGGATTCTTTGATTTTGCTCCATTGAGGTATATTCAAGGGAATGTTTCTACACTTTGTGCCTTTGTCAATGACAAACATACCTTTAGTATTGGTCTGGATCATATGTTATCATACATTAGGGTAGAAAAATAGTTGTGTTTTTTTGTTTTCTTGGAAAATCATTAGAAGAAGGTTTGAAGTTGATTCACACCGACAATGATGTGCATACAATGATCGAACTAGGTTGTCGGGCTGGTTTTGTAGATTTGTTTGTTGCTCACACAAAACAGATGTTATCTCAATACTATTTAAAAACATTGATTCAAGGGGTGAAGGTGGGGAGGTTGTCGGATGAGTAGAAGAAGATTCTAGCTTGCGGTGCTTTCGTACTTCAACTCCTTTTAAGACTAGTACTTCAACTTCATTTAAGTCAAGTACTTCAACTTCGTTTAAGTCAAGTACTTCAACTAGGGAGAGAAGTGAACCTACTATAATCATTTGTGACAACTAGGCAATACATCTTTTTATTAATACTCTTCACATATGTTGGCCCAAATAGATCCATATGCAACATATATAAAGGTTCAGAAATAGTGTTCAAAACTTTAGACTTAAAAGAAACTCTGTGTTGCTTTCCTATTTGACAAGCAACACAAGTTTCAGTAGTGGAGGTAGATGTTGATTCGGTAGTGATTCGGTAGGCTCTATTTCTTCTTCTTCTTCATCAAAGTTCGGATGAAGGTGATTCGGTAGTGGAGGTAGATGTTGAGCCGGTGCAAGCTCGGGTTGAGCCGGCTCGATCTCTGGGATGTCTACCTGGTGATTAGGAGGAAGAGGAAGTGCCATGGCAAATCTGAAAATCATATATACATATAACTAGAACAAGAAATATTATCAAAAAAAAATTAATAATAATATTATGTGTAATTAAGTGAGTAAATAGTGATGCTTTATAAATAAGCAAGATGATCGATAAATATTACATGTACATATGATAATATTTATTATACGCATACGTATAACAATTGTGCAATCAAAAGATGTGTATAATAAATTTTTGATAAAAATTTATAATTATAATTATGTTTATAAATGATAATAAGAAATCTTGTGCATAAAAGATTTTTATATTTATAAAGTGATATTTCGCGGATTATCGAACGAGTTAGAAATAATTATAGTGCATAATTAATTCTAATATAGCATGATTAAGATGTGTATATATATATATATATATATATATATATATATATATATATATATGTATATATATATATATATATATATATATATATATATATATATATATATATATATATATATATATATATATATATATATATATATATATATATATATATATATATATATATATACGAGGGAGTAATAGGAAGCTCGGGAGTAGGCGCGCATGGATATCGATTAAGATGATGGAGGCTCATGTTTTTGAAAGAAAAATATAAGTAAAATGATTATAGTTTAGGTTTTTAAAACAAAAGACCTAATTCACTATAAATTGTGCTATGGTACCAATCTATAACACCCCCATTTTAGGAACGTAGCGGAATACAACATGGGGTAATATATATCAGTCACATTATATAAATATAGTAAACAACCTTAAAACAAAGTCGTTTTTAATAAAAGTTCATACTTCACATTTGATAATTTATCAGAGTCAACAAAGGTCCTTAAAGTTTTTAACATAATCTAAAGTTACATAAGTTTAAAAGTTTGGAACATTATCGAATGAAATTTTTATTTAAACATGGGGCATCATGTAGATATTCATTTCTTGCACCGCCCATCCAAGCTGAAGCCACTTACGGACCTGAGATAAACATGTGTAAAAGTCAACATAAAGTTGAGTGAATTCATAGAGTTTAATAAGTAATAAGTTGAATACAAGTATTATTCATCGGGCAACAAGCATGATCATTACTTTTCGGGTTATCAGATTATAGTATAGAGCTTATGACACCGAACCTTGACCTAGTTTAATAGTGCCCCGAGAAGGTTAAAATTGCCATTTACCACATACACTCAATAGCATGTGACCGTTATATGTGAGCGCTACTCACCCGGTCAGGCCCGCCCAACCAAATATGCATATTCATAATACTAGCGTTTCCTACGGAATTAACGGTTCATGATGGGGACTTAATTGGCAAGAAATACTCAATGTCTATAATCATGTAATCGGGTCAAGCATACCAAAAACTACTTGTATTCAGTTTGTAAAACTAGCATGTATCCCCCTCGCGAGGTTTATAAAACATTTAAATGAGTAAAAGCGAGGCTATAAACTCACCGTGAATAAAGAAAGTAGTATGAAACAAGCAAGTGAGGAAAATAGCCGCGAAGCTCTACGATGAACCTAAATAGATATACGCTTGTCTTAGGTTTTTGAAAATAAACATAGACGCAATATGGCTATATATAAATTATTATCTTACTTATGCTTGATACATAATTCTTAAGTATATCACAAGTTTTAGTTTGGTATTTTTAAAAGTTATCTATATGTATGAAATTTATATCTTACGTAATTTTAAGAAAATTTTCCTATGTTTGTCTCTAAGTCCCACTAAATATATAAAGGTTCTAAATATATCAAGTGTTCAAAAATAAAGTTTTAAAGATATAACTACATGAGTTTTTAAATCCTTTTTATACTTTTAATGTCAAAGCTGTCAAAATTTTTATAACATGTACATTTTAGAAAATCCGTTACTCTTAAACCGTATGTCAAAAAATTAGGTTCCTTATATCCGCGAAAAGGTATTCATCTATACTAACTAGTTTTGTGGGTCCCACTAAGTCAACAGTTACCTAATAGTAGCAAAATTACTAGTTTGTCATAACTACTCAGTTATAAAAATATTAACATCACAACAGTCCCATTGGTTATTTCCAGAAAAACAAGATTCATAGGTTATAAATTTAGTACTCAGAATCTGACATGTTTTACGGAATTATTTCTAGTTTAATCATCAGGTGTCGTCACGGGATGCACCACCTGGGAAAATGACCAAAAGACATAGCTCTACAACCACATATTTTTAGTTTATGTCAAATGTTTACTGATTAGATTAGTTAATTCCGTTTTTACCCTTGATCAAAACTGTCTTTTGCATGTCTAGTCCATGAGTGATTTCCTAGTGATCTAGCTTATGTACCAAGCCTAATAAAGCATATTAACTTATATACTATTCAAATACATCAAGATATATAAAATTTACAGAAGTGAAAATATAAATAAAATGAAAAATTAGTGGAGAGTTTCTTACAAATGTGAAGAACAAGCTAAAATTTGAAGAACAAGGATCAAGGAGCTATCAAATGTCACCACCAAGAAAAACTCTTGTGAGCTTGAAGGAAGAACTTTAGGGAATCATGGAGAGCTTGAATTTACAGCAACAAAATCATCTTGGAAGGTCACCATAATGAGATGAAGGAAAGTCTTTGAAGAAGAAATAGAAACAAGGATTAAGGCTACAGTGCTTGTACCTTTTCTCTAATCCATGTCAACCAAATCTTGTCACCAACACTTCTTGAATAGACTTAAGAATCACCACTTCTTTAACACCTTGAAGTCCTTAGGAAGATCACCAAAAATTCTTGAAAATGAAGACCTTGAAGGAGGAAAAGATTAATGAACAAGTTAGCACCAAGAAGATTTCATCTTGTACTAACTATTTTAGCTAGAAAAAATAAATCTTATGGTTGTTTTGTGCTTACCTAACCACGGCAACAAGGAGGGAGAGAGAGGAGTGAGTTAGATTTTGCATGTAGATACAATCTATGTGTTAGTTTACTTGTAATCATGCAAAAGATATAACAAGTGTGAACACTTGTTTTGTTTTATGTATGCACACCATAATGGTGTGACACATAGGAGGGGCAAGAGTTAGTGGAGGTTTATATGCAGAATTGTTTTGGATTAAAATGAGTTATAGATGTATAGTGTAGTTTCTTTTGCTCTCGGTAACTTAAAACGTGGAATTTTAAGACACGTAATGTAATATTGGGTAGAAATAAAATGTAAAACTTGTAAAAATATTAAAACTTGTTTTCACAATATATTTTTGAAGTATAGATGAGTGGTGAGTTCATCGAAGGATTTATTAAAAGTTAAAACGTGAAAACATGAATTTAAACCGCGCAATACGTAAAAGGTGCAAAGTTGATGTAAAAATGGAAAAAGTGAATTGTGACTTTAAAAATAGGATTGTAAGGAAACAATGGTGAATAGAAAGTGTAGAGTAGACATATTCTAGTCGCGATTGAATTTATTTAAACGTACGCGTATAACTTTTGACGAAGTTAATTAGTTAAAATTGAATAGTTTAATAATAAAAGTAGTAAAATAAATGGCATGAAATTTTAGAAATGTCACAAGTGGCCTTAGCAAATAAGTAAGTTAAAGCTCTTTTGGGAACTATGTTCCTAATGTCAACACTGTATATGCAATCTGTTCTCGGAATTCTAAGTAGCACAAATTTATCATCAGGCAACTTATAATCAAGATTTAGGACAGGACATTCAGTGTTTGTAAAAAGAACAAAATTCTTTTTGTCACACATTAGTCACATAATCAATTTTCTTTAAGTCCATTGATGCACTGTTGTTTCTGGAAACATGATCTAAAACCTTTATTTTTAGTTTCCAGACCCAGCAAGCGGAGGCCTTTACAGCATAAAAATGATTGCCTAAAACTGTGTATGTTATCACTTTTGGCTCAGCAGTAGAAACTACTTTTGCCTTAGCAGTAGTAACAGTTGTATTCTTTTGAAAAGACCTTTTTGGTGGAGTAGTAGTAACTGATCTAGTTACACCAGATCTCATTAATACTACACTTGGAACCATGTTTTTATTAGCATGAGGGTAAGTCTTTTTAGGAAAGTTTTTATGGTTCACCCTTCTGTTTTGGTTCCAAACTGGTTTTTGGTAGTAAAAACAATTTTCATGGAGGTGCTCAAAACTACCACAAGTATAACAAGCCTTTTTAACTAACTGAAAATCACTGTAACTTTTGAGAAATTAGGTTATTCCAGTTTCTTTGGTTACCCCAAGGCATATTATTATAACTTTTAGGTTGTACTTTAGGTTCCTCATTGTATTCAACCATTTTCCTAGAGATATTATTACCTAACACAGGTTTCACAACCTAACCTATTTAACCTTTGATTCAACTTTTTTAGGAATTACTTCCTTTTTAACCTTTGATGTTGACTTTATCTGTTCCTCATCACTATCTGACATCCAATCTTCAATGATTGGTGCATTAGAAAGCTTCTCATCTACCTTAGGTTTTTCAATACTTGCCTCACTAGTTTCACCTACATGTTTGCTACCAAGTTCACTTATGAAAGATAATTCTTTTCCTGGAGGTGCATAAGCACTCTTAACTGGAGGAGCTACATCATTATAACCTATTCTACTACCTCTCCTCATTAAGTGACTCTTAATAGACTTGTGCACTATGTCAGATGGAAACTTATGTTTCTCTACTCTAACAACATGTTTTTCTTTTTCAATCAAATCTTCATCTTTTTCTTTTTCAGCCTCTTCTATCTTTTGTTTAATAAAATTAATCTCATTATTTTGTAAGAAAAACCTCAACTTCTAGAACATTAATCCTTTCAACATACTCTCCTTCATTCTGTTTAAGAAATTCAAGTCTTTGCTCTACATTTTGTATGCCAACTTTATTACCTAAGTTATCCAGTTTTAGCTATTCTAATTCCATTCTAAGACTTTCATTCCTAGACTTAAGCTCTTCCAAAGTATCTACACAAGATTGATATGAGCAACTAGAATCATTAGATACCTCAGAGTCGACACCAGATGAAGAGGAAGCATATGCCATAAGATCAAAGTTGTGTCCTTTGGGTCCTTCTTCAGCCAGATTAGCAAGTTTTGGTCCGTCCTTTCCCTGATCACTCCATTCATAATCTCCTAGACCATCACAAGACACCAAGGTTGTAGTAGTCTTGGTCTCTTCAGCAACCTTCCTTGAACTTTCTACATTCTTCTTAGGTGTCCTTCATTCTCTTGCAAAGTAACCTTTTCTATAACAGTTGTAGCAGTCAATCTTGGACTTGTCAAATCGCATGTTATTTTGTGCTTTATACTTGAGCTCTCTTCTAGTCTTCCTCAGAGATCTTCTGGCCCTCTGATGCATGCGATATGTCAGTGTAGCACAGTGGTGATTAGCCTAATTCAAGTTTTACATTTATATTTAGCCGACTTATTACTAACACACACACTTAACGAGTAGTGTACCCGATCAATATGCTTATAGTGGTAAGTAGAGTCTCGAACACTAAGAATGGAACGTAATATCTAGTTGATTTAATCAGTATTTTAATATCTAAGTTAGTTTTACAATCCTAATCTAATAAAAGGGGGTTTAGCTTGAGAGACTAACACGGATTTAGTAAATAATAAAAGTAAAACTAATGAGAACGAATCAGCGAATAGCAATCACGTACACATATAGATAATAGAAACGCGTAAGAGGACCTGTCCTTATAATTAAGTAGCTTGTCACTTGTTTTATTGCTAGTTTTATATGATGAGTATCGTAATCTAATCTGTCTCGTTGGATCCTATATATCGGCGAGTAAACCCTTAATGATTACTTATGTTTATCCTACTTTCTCGACACTAGATAAGTAGGTGAGGAACAGGTATGGTAGCCTAAAAGACTCAACTAAACACAGAGGTTATCAATGCACAAATATAATTCACCAAAAATATCAATCATATAAACTTTAACCGATGGGAAAGCAATTTTAAGGGGAGCAGTATGGTGGCCACAAGCCCATTAATCCTGATAGATTAAAGCTTACTAATACAATAAACAAAACTACAATGAATTATACACATGCTGGACCTTCTTACGGCTCTAAGATCTTTGTTTGGGGTGTGTCTTGTGATGCTTCTTTGACTGAATTCGTCTCCTTAGGGTTTTTCTATACACAAAACTCGTATCTGTCTTGGGGTATTTATAGGTTCTGTCTGAGGGGTCGATGCGGCACATCTACTTAACTCCACATGGGGTCCAAGATTATTATATTCTGGAATATTCGTATATCATCTTTAGATGCGGTGTAACTTCTTTCTCTATGCGGCGCATGTTCTTTAACGTCTTGGATAGAATCTGGTGAAGTCTTTAGCTGATACGCCACATGTTGTAAATGAGATGCGGCGTATTTTGGAGTAGATCAAGTTTATTATTCTTCGTTGACCAAAGTTTCATATGCGGCGCACGTTGTAATTTGATGCGGCGCATTCTTCAAAGTCAGGCAATGGTTTTCGAATTCATCTAAGTATGATGTTGTGGCGTATCTGTTGAGAGAGATACCACGCATCTCTTGAATTTCAATAGACTTTTCAAATCTTGATCATTTAGCTCCATAATTCGTCCAATATCATTAACTTTCACCTATTGCTTTTTTTACCTGAGAATCACTAAAGTAAACATTAAGGTACCAATTCTTATACAAAATAATATAAAACAAGTCTATTAAATAGGATAAATGATGCTATTAAAATGTACTTATTTGATCTCATCACCCTCATAGTCAACGTAGCCATCTGCCACTTCAAATCAATCTTTTCAAGATCATCAGGATCAATGTGTTCAATATCCTGATTCAAAATTGGAGTACTGGTAGTAAGATCAGTTAAGCACAAATAGTAGCATCACTAATGTTGTCACTATTTGTAGAACCAGCAGTAGAAACATTAATGCTAGTAGTAGAAACTCCATAGGTAGTAAGTAGAATGAGTTTCTTGTGAATTTCTAGACTTTTTGTTGTTTGAGGACACAAAAGCTAGGTTTTGTGCAGCAGAGGATGAGCTTGATGACCCTTTCACTTCAGATTCATAAACTTTCAAGTTGTTGTAACGATTATCTAAACTCATCTTCTCAAATTCTGCTTTGTTTCTCCAAACCACTGTGTGCAAATTCCATTCTGGTGCCAAACTTCTGACAAACTTGAGATTGATATCTTCTTGAGGAATTGTAACTTGCAAAAGCCCTAGTTGACTTACAAGCTGCTGAAGTCTGTTATAGGTACCATCAAGATTTTCTCCAGTTGAGGCAGTGAAGTTCTCAAATTGATGCTTCAGTAGATTCTTCCTTGACTTTTTAGTAGCCTCATTCCCACCAAATCTCTGCTCAATAGCCTCCATTAGTTCCTTGGCTGTTTCAATAAGACTAAAGTCCAATTATAACGACCTAAAAATCCGGTTTAACTATTACGAATAATCCGTAATCCACAATGAGTAAAACTATACGTTATGTTTAAATTTTGGAATATATATTAGAACCGAATAAAATACGTAAAATTAAATTACAACTACGATAATTTCTACGTTACACGATAACTATTTGTGGGCCGAATTTTGTGCATAATCAAACTTGATCCATATTCTTTCGTTTGGGCCTCCCAAACCCAAACCATAACTGGCCATAGTGAGCCCATTTCTCCCCTATATCTTTTTTTATATAACCGGATTTTATTTTGTTTCTCACCACAACAAAACATTCGACACATCTAAAACAAAACCCTAGACAGAAAACTACGGTTGCTGCTATTCTTCTCCTATCTGTTTCGATCCATTCTAGGCTTTAAGAAAGTGTTTATGACTCATTTGATTGGTGGCTCAAGTATTTGATTCGTTGGAACAAGGTTTGAAGAGGTTGTGACTTGTTTTGAATTCGGTTTGGTATTTTCTGGTTTGATTTCTTTTGATTCCTATCCGACACAAGGTATCATCATTAGCCTTGTTTTCTTGATTATTTGATCTCACATAAATATGAACAACTTGTATACAAAACATGGTAATGGTCGACATATAAATATATATAAGTTATACGACTTAAAAGGTCACATAAAATCTTAACAACCTACACAAAATCATGAATTGGAACCTTTTATAATCGACTTATCCTATTTTGTTTTGATTCGATTGTTAGCACCTGTTATTCACCATTCATATGTCAAGCTAAACCTGTGTCTAATTATGTTTGAAAACATCTAATATCATGTACATTAAAATTGGTTAAAAAGGGTTAGAGTTTGGTGTGAATTTATGTGAGTATGTTGTCTAGATTTTGGGTCAGATTTTTGGATCTCCAAACTGTTGATGCCAACGTGTTTTTGAGTGATTTTTGAGTCTAAACATGAGTGCTACTTGTATTCTTTCTGGGAATATAAGTTTCATGGTCATTGGAGGTCGGGAGGTAAACTTTTTGATTTTTACAAGATGAAGTGTCAAAGCTGAGTAATCGGATATGAAATTCAGCTAGCGTTTTTGATTTTTCATTTTTAAACCGTAAGGAGTTAGGATCTCTCCTTTTACATAAGTAATATTTGGTTTATGTCGATTCTCTGTAATTTTTGTGGATTTTTCTGAAATCTTGAAATGGGTTAACCAAATGCAAACTTTCTGCATATATGTACAGTTAACTTTCTCGGACTGTTTTGATAAACGATTTTTGAAAGGGGGTTTCCACTTAATAATAAAATCTGTAAACAATCATGAAGACTCTCAAGACATATGTGCTTCTTTGAGAATTTTGGTGATTTTTAGTTTGGATTTCTGATACATTTCTAAAATTCATTAAGTGGGCTTAATTTTGTTATAAAACTAGTTAACTTCTATACATATGTAAAAATGTGTTAAGTGTGTTATTTCTATTTGTTGGTACCCTAAATACTTGGTCATATGTTGCTTGTGTCCTCCTTTGTTGTTTCGAGCTATTTGAGAGTGTATTAACCTAATCTATAATCCCGAGCCCTAAAATCCTAAATTGATACTTGAAACCCTAAACACATTAATTAAACATTTAACTTTAATCATTAATGAGTTATGAACCAATTAAGATACTTTGGTCTTATTAGAAACCCTAATGTGATTTAATTATGAGCTTTACCCTAAACTTACTAAATTGGAAAAGTTACTTAGAATGGTTAAACTAATTAAAGTAAAAACTTGCTATTTTTGGAAAGTTGCTATTTTTGGAAAGCTGCTATAAATGGAAACTTACTAAAAATGGAAAGCCAACTAAAATGAGTAATCTGATTTAAACAAGTTAATAATAATCCAATCACTAATTCGTGTAGAGTTGCTGAAGAAGGAGTGACTTCCTATTCTTATGCTATGTTTCGTTGGCAGTTTAAGGTACAAATTCTACCCTTTTTCAGTAAGTGTGCTTTCGTTCTCATGACTTTGATCTTGATCTTTGATTCATTATCTTATTAAGATTTCCCTAAGCCATTGCTATGTTCTCTTATATTTGATTCATTTATTTGATATGCTTCGTTGATATGATATGATTCGTTTTGCTATGCTTCATTTATATGATTCTTTGCTATATTTTGTTCGATGTGGCCCTCTATTAGGATCCTTTGATGTGGTCCCCGTTAGTATCATTTGATATGTTGTGATTATATTTTATGATGTGATTCATTTCGATCTTATGCCCAATGGCATGACACTTACTGTGGAGGTGTGATTGATCCACAGCGTCCCCATTTTGTAGGATATGATATGATTTGTGATCACTTGGCCATTTCACGTATGTGTAGTGCTGTCATGAGAGTAGGATGCATGTATGATTTTGTTTTGTAGGGGGCGTATGGATGCATCCTAGGCTGTGTTTCGTTTCATTTTATAGCGTGATGGTTGTACGTGTTCTGTACCCATACACCTTTGGGAGTGTGCGCGACTCCATGTGGTACCGAGAGTTATCTCTCTCCGTATCCTTTTATATGTGGTACCGAGAGGTCTTCCCTTTCTGTATCCTTTGATATGTGATTACGTGATTTCGAGACCTATTCGAGTAGCTCGGGTAGGTCGGCTCGTGGCTTTCCTATATTTCGCTATGTCTATTCGAGTTACTCTGGTAGACATGCCTTTGTTGATATGTGCTCTGTTGGACCCTATATCTATCAACTTTAACAATAATATAGCACGTAAATGAAGTAAAGATGGTGACTTGGTAATATATGTGTGGCGTTAACTTTGTAGAAATAGAGGTAAAGATGAAGAGAACTTTTATTAAAAAGAGGCACACAATACACACACAAGCACACACCTCAAATGAGCCTTTGAGGTGTTTATATAGTACATGAGATATGATGCCCTAAAGGCTTTCTATGGGCTTGGGCTTGGACTTGGATTACATGAAACATTACAAGGCTTACTAACGTAAATCTTAACATATTAGCTTACCAAGTCCAAAGCCCAATGACTAATCTATTACATTTCATAACCCACGACACAAAGTTCTTATAAATGAGAATGACCATCACTTTTCTATTACATATTTTTAATGCTAACAATCTCCCCCTAAGGGGTGGTCATTCGAATGATGCTCCACGTGATTAGGTCTTCCGTGTTCTTTGTCTTTAACTTTGTGTGTCGTTGTAGAATAGTCTTTAGTCTTTGTTCCTTCATGCTTTCTGATCTTTGATGACTGACTTTCCATCATTCTTTGTCTGCCTTTCGTCACTTCTTAGTCTTTGGTGGTTGTTCGCCATTCCAACATGCTCATACGTCTTTAAATTTTGAGATTCACACGTTAGCAGTTCCTTCTCTTACACTTTGATCTTTGTCTCTTTACTTTGTAGATTCTTCTTTTTGGAGTAGAATCTTTCTTTGAACTTTGTGTTGCTTAGATCTTTGAGTGAGCTCTCTTTGACTTTGTGACATAAGTATGAGCATGTGGAATCTGTCGCCATGGAGATGATGTATAGCTTCAGGTAAACAGTTAGCAATAAACAACCGGTACTTACAGATAAGGAATTAGAGATCTTCAATAGCATATTGTGAAGACTCCTTCTAATCCTTATCAAGGTCGTTCCCATATCAGATACTCCCTAGGGAGCTTATGAGACCTACTTAGTAGCTCAATGAATGGGTGAGTCGCTGGGGATCAATCCACGATTGTAGACCGCTATGGAACCACCGCGAACACTAAGCATAACCCGTGAGGGGTTACCGAAGTGACCTGCTGTCAGGGCTATTTGATGTTGACCCTGTCAGGAATTTCCATTCAATCATTGAGTAATACATTTGTAAATTCTCTCATAAACGTTCTCGGCAGATTGCTAAGATCTGTGAAGGACTCGATAATTTACAGCTTGTGTCCATTGATGTAGAACACCAGTTGTAGAAATTCTAAGTGTTCCTAAGAGATCTTTGATGTATCTCATGGCTCTAGACTCGATAAGTGCACACTTAGGTTTCCTATGCGGAGACTAGGGAGGGGTCTCCTGCTTCAATATCAACCATCTTTAAGAGACAAGTCGATAGATTACACCAGTTCCCTGTGAGAATGAAACAAGCTCTTTTAAGAGAACTTTGAGTGGTTAAGAAGGTTTAGTGCATTGCGTCACTGGGTCCATGATGTCTTTATCTTCAATACCGGTGTTGCCTTAGCAACAACCAGTTGCATACGAATTGTACCCGATGTCTGCCCTAAGGTTGAACATATGGAGGGCTATTTCTTTTCACCCTTTTTCATAACTTTTCTTTTTAATTCTTCAACCCCTTCTTTCTCCTTTCTCATTTTCTACTTTTTTCAATCATACCTAAGGACTTCTAATTCTAATCTATTGGATTTGTCCTTGGGTAGATCCCTCTGGCTCTGGCGGATCATAGGACGTTTTTTCCTAACCTTAGTCACCTTATATCTTCATGACTATCCTATTGTTGCCATAAAACCATTCATTTGAAAATCTCTCAAGGTGTTTATGATTATGAAACATATTTGTTGACACTTTGAGAGTTTTGGTTTCTTATGAAGGACTCCCCATTCACATGTGCTCATGAATTTTTTAAGAAATTTACACATGCGTGAGGAGTTTGCACTTTTTGAATTGGTCCACTTTCAGTGAACATGACCGATTCGAGACACGCTTACATCACTAGTTAGTCTAGCTTGAAATTATTACCCGTCCTAGTCAAGTCCAAAGAAAGTATCTCGATACGGTACATTCTACTCAGACAAGTCCTATTCGAGACACGCTTACATCACTAGTTGGACTAGCTTGAAATTATTACCCGTCCAGGATAAGTCTTTTTGATTACTGACATTTTAAGCTTCGTCAATTCATTGGTACTTACTGAGTCGAGCTCTTTTGAGATTCAATCACAGTCTTTAAACATCTTTGATCACATTTTAATCATGTCTTCTCCCCCTCAAAAATAGCATATCGTGATATTTTTGATATCAACTGATTAAGAAAAAGCTTTTTGGAGAGATAGAAAGATTTCATTTTGCATGAATTCGGAACATTTTTGTTTTTGTACTCCCCCTTAATGATAGCTCATTTTAAAATCAATTAAGGGTTTGGAGGGAGTTATCTTGAGCACTAATTTTGAGAGATTTTGAGAAATCTTTTGAACAATCTTGAAAAAGTGCTCAAGAATTCTATTTTTGAAAACGAGTTTTTGTTTGAAGTCTTTTTCGTTTGTTTAGACTCGAACTTTTTGAAAAAGATTTCGTCCTTGAAAATACGAGTCCTTGATTAGAAATAATCAGAAGTCATCATTAGGGTCCGGGTTTCGTACTGAAGTATACGAAAGCCATTGTGAAGAAACTTTTGAGAAACGACATGTTTTAGAAAAACATTTTTAAAGAACTCCCGTTCAAGCATCTGTACATGTCCGTATCATTGTTGAATGACCTTTCTAGAAACGTACAGAATATTGATTTATGCGAGAGACATGTTGTGAGAAGAATATTTTTGGATTTTTTGATTTTATATTGTTTTTGTATTTTTTGAAAATTTTATATTTTTGTATTTTGTTTTTGTTGGTTTTCCAAATTTTGTATTTTGTTTTTCCAAAGTATTTACAGCGAAGCGATTTTGAAAACATTTTTCAAGAAGATTCGAGAAGACGTTCTAGCTCCTCAGGAGTTAGACTTCGCATGCCAATTCGTCGAACTAAATAGTCAAACCGTTCTTTTGGAAGGGCTTTAGTAAATAGATCGGCGAGTTGGTAATCAGTCTTAATGAAAAATAATTCAATAGTACCCTCTTCTACGTGCTCTTTGATGAAATGGTAGCGGACTTTGATATGCTTCGTCTTTCAGTGTTGTACGGTATTGCACGAGATGGCTATGGCACTTTTTGAGTCACAATACATAGGTATTCTATCAAAAGTAAAGCCATATATAATCTGTGAGCTGTGTCCTCATCCAGAGAGCTTAGGTACAACACGCAGATAGAGACACATACTCGGCTTCGGTGGTTGATAGCGCAGTACAATCCTGTTTCTTTGACGACCAGCTTACTAGCTCTTCACCCAAAAATTGTGCTCCACCATATGTACTCTTTGCTAAAACTTGATCACCGGCATGGTTGGCATCTAAAAATGCTGTTAGATTAAACCCTGAATCCTTCGGATACCAAAGTCCCATGTTAGTGGAGCTTTGTAGGTACCGAAAGATCCGTTTATCCTCTTTGAGGTGTTGTTTGGTAGGCTTTGCCTGAAACCGTGCTAACAAAGAAACAACAAATTGAATATCGGGTTGACTAGCAGTTAGGTACATGAGAGAACCGATCATGCTCCGGTATTTCTTCGGATCGATGGGTTTCCCAAACAAATCAGCACCTATTTTTTGTGAAGTGACCATTGGTGTACCAACAGAATCACAGTTTTCCATTCCATGTTTTTTCAAAATCTCTATTGTATATTTAGCTTGATTGATGAAAATACCACGAGGAGATTGATGTATTTGTATACCAAGAAAGAATTTTAGTTCCCCCATCATGGACATTTCAAATTTGCTTTTCATGAGATTTTCAAAATGTTTTGAATGGTTAGGATTGGTTGATCCAAAAATAATGTCATCCACGTAAATTTGAACGATCAAAATGTCATCTTTGAATTTTTTGATAAATAAGGTGTCATCAACTGTTCCTTTGGTGAAATTGTTTTTGAGCAAGAAAGATGATAGTTCGCCATACCACGCTCTTGGAGCTTGTTTTAAACCATAAATGGCTTTCTTAAGCTTGTAGACGTAATCTGGATGTTCTTTGTCAACGAATCCTTCTGGCTGACTCACATACACTTCTTCTTTCAGAGTTCCATTCAAGAAAGTTGTCTTAATGTCCATCTGATAGACTGTGATGTTTTTGTGAGCTGCATAGGCTAAGAAAATCCAAACTGCTTCATGTCTACCTACAGGCGCGAATGATTCCTCGAAATCTATCCCTTCTTCTTGTGGATATCCTTTAGCCACGAGACGAGCTTTATTGCGAATACAGTCATTTCCTCATCCAGTTTGTTCGTCCACAACCACTTGAGATCAAGAACACGTATATCAAGTGGTCGTTCAACAAGTTCCCAACTATCATGTAACTAGTATTGAAGAATTTCCTGCTGCATTGCTTCTATCCAAGGGTTTTCTACCATTGCTTCCTGAATGTTTTTTGGTTCTTTGAGGCTGATTGAGCAAATGTAAATGCACAATTCGAGATCGGTGGCAAGTTGTCTCCTTGTCTGAACTAGCTTTGACGGTTCACCAATAACATGTTCTATTGGATGGTCTTTTGTCCATTGAAACGTAGAAGGGTACCTTGGGTTGAACGAATGTGTCTTAGATGGTTCTTGTAACCTTGAAGAAGATTCAGCAGAGTCTGTTGCAAATGGGTTTTCAAATACTTCTTCTTCTTCTAACGCAACATCGTTTGAATTATTTGTAGGTTCTTCTTGAAAATTTGTGTTTTGGTTTTGCTCATCAACTCTTGGTAGATCATTTTCAATAACTGGAGTTGTTGGAGTAGATGTTGATGATGCTGAGGGAGTTGGGGCTTCAGCTTCGATTTTTGTAGATGCATCTTGTGATGGTAGTGTTGGTTGATGGTTTTGAGCGGGTGCAGCGGAATGTTGATGAGATGCATTTGTCGAAGTTCTACCATAGTATTCATCAAACATTAACTCGAAGAAATTTTCTAGGTCTTGTTCTGAAGGTATATCCATGTTTGTTGAATGAGCTCCTTGAGGCATGAGTCCTGAACTGATGTGTCCAGAAGTCTGCATGATTGGTGCGGGTCCTAATCTGGTTTGATTAGAAGCCATTGGATTAAGCGCGGGTTCTAGAGCGAGTCTCTCAGAAGCCATTTGTGAAATCTCGTCAAACTTCACATTCATCATCTCCATTATCCTTTTCGTTCTTCTATTATACACCCTGAATGCCCTCGAGTTTTCTGAGTATCCAATGAAGATTCCAATATCACCCTTAGCTTTCAACTTTCCTAGATCTTCTCTGTCATTCGTTGGATAGCACAAAGCGCCAAACACGTGAAGGTAAGAGATATCTGGTTTCCGGTTGTTCACTAGCTCATATGGGGTTTTATTGAATTTTGGATGGATTAGGGATCGGTTCTGAGTGAAACAAGCAATGGCAATAGCATCAGCCCATAAGAATATTGGTGCACTAGAATAAATTAGCATTTTGCGAGCAGCTTTCACAAGAGTTCAGTTTCTTCTTTCAACTACCCCATTCTGTTGTGGAGTTCTAACAACTGATGTTTGGTGAGTGATTCCCACATCTTCAAAGTAGGTTCTTAACTCCTGATTAGTGAATTCTGTGCCATTATCTATTCTTACAATCCTTACTGGAGCTTGAAGTAGAACTTGGATACGCTT
The DNA here is from genome assembly GCA_030686995.1 of Artemisia argyi. Lineage (NCBI taxonomy): Eukaryota > Viridiplantae > Streptophyta > Magnoliopsida > Asterales > Asteraceae > Artemisia > Artemisia argyi. Next base: position 80,113,063 of record CM060707.1, read on the forward strand.
CAGAAAGGTGATGATGGTACCCGGTGCTTCGTCTTTTGACCTCAGAAACTTTACCCATGTATATCTTGAATAATCATCAGCAATAACAAGAATATACTTCTTAGCATTAATGCTTTCAACTCTCATTGGGCCATATAAGTCCATGTGCAACATATGTAACCTTGCTTCCGAACTAGGTACGGTTTTGGTTTTATATGATGCTCTTTTACTTTTTCCTTGTTCGCATGATGGACATAGATGGTCCTTGGTGTATTTGAACTTAGGAAGTTCGGTGACGATGTTGTCTTTGGCTAACTTGTTGATGGAGTCAAAATTGAGATGGGATAAACGTCTATGCCACAACCAGGACTTAGTTCCGGTTGCCCTTGTCATAAGACAAATTGGTGATGTAGAAGCCATTTGGTTGATGCCGATAGCATACAAGTTTGTACCATGATTACCAGTTAAGTGATCATCACCAACTAAATTTCTTATAAAAACCGTGTTTCTCCTGAATGCAACTTCTAAATCAGCATCACAAAACTACCCAACTGAAACAAATTGTGTCCCAACCCTTCGACGTAGTAAACTCGAGTGATCAAAAAATTCTGAAATTGAAGGTCTCCAAAACCCAGAATAGCTTCTACATGATCATTTCCAAAGCGTACAGTTCCCATGAATTTCTAAATGAAATGGATCAGCAGCTTTAAGTTTCCGGTCATGTGCTTAGAGCAACCCGAGTCGACAATCCAAAGACATATTTCGATAACCTGCCAAGAATAGAAGAGTTTGTATTTGGAAACCGTTGTGAATTAGGTTCCATGGGGTTAGGAGTAAAATCCATATCATACTCATAGACAGTTGCTACGTGTTTAGCTTGAACTATTTCTAATTGGCCATCCTTGAGTATAAATTCTCTACCCGTTGGAATCCAAACACAATACTTATGGTAGTTCCTAGGCGTGCGACTATTAGTGGTGTTCCTAATTCTTTTAATTAGGTTTCCAACAAATCTAGATGTAGCACTAGGTCCTTTCAAAACGTTCTTCTGTTCAGGCGTAACATCCATATTCTTAGAAACATGTTCATCATGAACATCATTAATTAAACATTTCTTGCATATTAAACAAGCAGAGTCATTACATGCATTAGAAATAGTACTTTTGACATTACATTCAGATGAAATATGTCTCTTATTACAAAGCGATAAATTCCTAGGGTGTTCTTCTACTTCTTCCACTTTATTCTTGCAACTACTCTTAGATGCAGGCGAGACTCTATAGTTCCTTGTATTGCTCCTAGGCTTTAGTCTACTGCTCATAGAGGTGCTGTCTAATCCTGTAGAAGGTAAGGCACACGCATTAGGATTTATATTGTTGTCTTTTTTAGCATCACTAGACTCCTTAGAATTATCCGTTATGCACTTGTCATTTGTCCTAGATGTGGAGGCAGACGCAATAGTGGGACTAATCCTATAAAGGCAAGGTGCTATCACTTTTGGTGTTTCGACAACCGCTTTTCCTTTATCAACAATCTTATCATTTTCATTTTGCTTGGGCAAGGGTGTTGGAGTGACTTGTTTTGTCAAATCATTTTTCACATCGACTTTTGGAATAGATTGACAAATCGACATTTTTGGTTTAACAACCATTTTTGAGGTATTCGGTTTGTCCGAAGTCGATGGTTTTGCAAACTTAGTATCCACACTGTTCCCTTTTTGACTTTCAAGCTGAGTCCTCAAAAGATCATTTTGCTCTTTCATGTTCTTGAAGGCACGCTCATACGACAGTTTGTCATACGTGCATTCTTCTCTTTTCGATCAAGTTGTTTAAAATAAAACACATTTTCTTTTTCAAGCTTTATAAGAGCATTTTCATATTTTGAAACAATTTCGGAGGTCTCAGCTCTCAGTCGTTCATCGTCTTGAACAGAATATGTTTGTAAAATGATGGACATAATATCAGTAGTCATAACGGTTTCGAAGAGAGAATCATTTAGGTTTTCCAAAACATTGATTTGCTCAAAAGATTCATTAGCCTTCTTTATCAGGGATTTGTGATCCTTGACGAAGTCAGCTGTTTCTTTCAAAAATGCTTGTTCAAAATGAATTACTCGAGCATGAATGTTATTAATTTGAGGAGCAAATTCACTTTCAAGAATCTTTTTAAGCTGTAAATGAACCGTGGAATTCCAATTGATCTCATTTAGTCTAGTTTTAGATTCTAAATTCGTTTTAAGTTGCCCAATTCTGGTTTTAAGATCATCAAGATATCCCCTTGCAGCACTTGTGTTAAAAGTGTTGTTTGAGGACATCTGTTCCATGTTTGAAAGCGATTTGGAAGCAACTACTTTTTAGAAACTCTTTTTGAGAATGGTCGTTTTATGGAAAACATTGATGGTTCTTTTTGTGGAACAAAAGTAATTCCAGAAAGTTTGTTCAATTTGTTGTAATCAATTGGTTTCAAATCCTTTTGTTTCATTTTAGTTATGCTCTCTTCGACAAGTTCTATCATTTGCGCAGAATCCCGAACGACGGGAGGATCATGTTTGGTGTAAATAAGATTACCATTATACAAAACATTCTGTTCTTCCTGAGCTTTCTTGAGATTGCAAGGAGTTTTGTTACCAAGAGCCATTTTATGTTTCGTATGGTAAATCGGGTTAGTTTGATTAGAAATCATATGCATTGTTTGACTTGACTGACCCGACTTAACCACTAAGTCTTCTAATTTTTTGATCATATGTTCTGACTCTATGATTTCATCCAAGAGTTTATCTTCTTTCTTTGCATAGTCCTTTATTAACTCATCCCTTTCTTTTTTAAGATTTGAATAAGCTGATTTTTGTTTTGAAAGTTGTTTTGTGTTTTTGCTGAACTAATTTCAAGAGTATCAAATTTGTTTTGCAATTCCCTATCTTTAACAAGTAACTTCTTATAACCAATTTCAAATTCTGACTCGCGTTTTTTGTCAATTTGAAAACTTTTTGAATTTTCCTTGTATCTCTCAAGCTCAGTGGTCAATTTCTCATTCGCGGCCTTAACTTCGCGATTGACCTTTTAAACTTTCTCGATTTCAATACCACAATTATTCAATAATGATTCAAATAAAGCACGTGTTTCCTCATCATTCTCAGCATGCTGTGAAACGAAGCCTCCATTATGATTCACATCTGGAGTTGCTGAAGGAGTATTGCTACTACTTGGCATATCTAGGTATGTATCATAAGTGGGTGCTGGAGTCTCAGAATGCCATTCCTCATGAGGAGACATATCAAATATATCATTATTGTGACCTGTGTTGAAGTTAGATACCTCAAATGGTGCACTGGTGTCATAAACAAGAAGTGTGTCAGAAGCCGTGTCATACTTAGCTTCCTGAAGATTTGCCATGAAGATGCAGTTCGCATCGATATCCTCTTTATCTTCCATGTCATCCATGAGAGCCATAAAATCATTTTCCTCTGCATTTAACTGAAACCCTGCCTTATCTTTTTGTGCCAACAGCAATGCTTTCTGCAAATACTCTGGATCCCTTTTGTTTGGCTTAGTAGAACAGTTCCTAGCCATATGACCTACACCCTGACAGTTGAAACACTTTACTGGATTACCTTCATTCACATTTCCCTGATTTCCAACAACTGGAGCTGCAACATTCCTATTCTGATTACCCATTGCCTGATTGCCAATATTCTGACCCCTCTGATTTCCAACAAACTGACCCATCTGATTCCCTGCATACTGACCATAGTGATTCTCTGCATACTGACCTGCATTCTGCATATTCTGATTACCCATGTGAAATCCAGTAGCATATCCTTGCTGATTCCCATAAACTCCAACCATTTGGCCTCCATTGCCCATTGAAACTCGGCTGAGCAATCTGCTTGTTGCGAGTGTTCGATGAAATCCTTTGGTTGTTGTTAGTTGGTGTAGAATAGCGTCCTTGGAATGCCTTTGTCAGAAAAGCAAACGCTTGTGTCAAGGCTGCAGTAGCTTCATCATTGTCAGTGAATTCTGGTTCTTGGAATTGTAGGTATTGTTGTTGTGGAATAACATGTTGTTGTTGTGGGTAGAATTGTTGTTGGTAGACAGGTGTTGGTTGTTGAATGTATGATGGTTGCATGTAGTTGTGAGTGGAAGATGATGATGGTTGTTGTGTGCTCAATGGTAAAGGTGTTTGTGTATTAGCCATTAATGATAGAGGATCATGCTTTTTAGTAGGTAATTCAGCCCTTACTTCATTAGCCTCAGCTTGATTTTGCTTCAAGAAGTCGTACAACTGATCGTAAGTCACTTCATGCAAATTCTTTGTTTGATAAACAATAGTGACGTATCTTCCCCATTCTGGTTGTAACTCATTCAGAAAATTGGTGTTGTTAGCAATGTTTGTCTGACTCGGGTTGTGTCTCGATAAATCATTCATGATCTTACAAAACCTGAGGTAGTACGACTCTATGGATTCACCAGGAATTGAAGTAAACTTGCGAAGTTCCTTGAGCAATTGCGTTTCCATTTCCTGTTTCTCGATGTCTGTCCCATACATTAACCTCTTGACTCTTTCCCAGACTGCATGAGCACTTCCTTCACTGTCAACAGTTGCATAAGTGGTTTCAGGTAGACCAAGAACAACGAGATGAAATGCTTGATCATCAGCTACAATCTGTTGTCTGTCTTCCTCAGTATACTCAGTCTTATTATGATCTCTGTAGTATGGTTGTACTAGGGGGTTCCATTAGGATCTCCAGGGTCTAGTACTTGTCTTGGTTTGAAGGGTCCTTCCATAATGGATTTGATAAGAAGCTTTCCATTTGGTTTGCTCTTAAGATAGCGCATCATATGACTAGCCCACTGTGAGTAACCACCCTTTGACAGCATGGGAGGTCGGTTTTTGGCACCGGCTGCATGAATATCTTGCTGAGTTGCCATTGATGAATGATAAAGTTGATCTTGGATCGATTCAACAAAGTAGGAGTTGTGTTTAGTGTAAGTTGATGCAAGTTTTTATGGTGAAAATTTGATCTTAAACCTTAAAACCTCAATAACTTCTTCCCGGAGTGGTTTTAGGCTTCGAAACTTGGGTTGAATTGGATCTAAAACCTTAAAACCTTAAAACCTCAACGTGTCCTTCTCTGTCTCACAGTCGTTTTGACAGGTATTTCGCTGAAAACAAAGTTACGGTTCAAAAGTTATGGCCATTTGAAGTTTGGTTGTCAAAAGTCAAATTCTTATGCGTAAACCCAGATCTTAAGCGTAAACTGGAATCTTATGGTTAACTTTGAATCTTACGCGTAAGAAAAGTTATGCGTAAAAATTAAGGTTATGCTTAAATAGAATGTTTATGCGTAAACTTTGATTTTTACGTGTAAACTTAGAGTTTATGCGTAAGAATGTTACGCATAAGGTTTTTTCAACCAAACTGATCTCTCAAACTTGTCCAAGCTTGAAAGATATCCCGTGTCGAAGTATTTCACTAACTTGTCCAAGCTTTGAAAGTACTGAGTAATTTCTGATCGTTGACGAATATTTTTGCGTAGGAACTTATGCGTAAAATCCAACTTTTGCGTAGAAATAGACTTAAGCGTAGGAATTCACTTTAGGCGTAGGATTCCAATCTTTTGCGTAGGAAAAGGGTTTTTTTTGCCTAAAATCTCAATCTTAAGCGTAGAAAGAGGGTTTTATGCTAAAACTTACGCGTAAACAGTACTTTTTGTACTATTTCTGCCAAAAACTTGTCCCTTTTACGCGTAAGACGACCAAACAGCTAAAAAATACGATTTTTCCAACCAAAAACACTTTTTTCACTTGTTTCTTTTAATCAAATCTCTCCCAAAACACTTAGAATCACTAAAACTTCAATAAAAACAACAACTTTCACACTAAAAAACACGTAAAAATCAAAACTTTTAAAGAAAAGCCCACGTTTTTAAAGAAAAAAACACAACTTTAAAAAGAAAGATTGATAAATAACGAATTCCACACACTCCTAAATCATTGTTAGGCGATTGATACCACTTGTTGGACCTTATATCTATCAACTTTAACAATAATATAGCACGTAAATGAAGTAAAGATGGTGACTTGGTAATATATGTGTGGCGTTAACTTTGTAGAAATAGAGGTAAAGATGAAGAGAACTTTTATTAAAAAGAGGCACACAATACACACACAAGCACACACCTCAAATGAGTCTTTGAGGTGTTTATATAGTACATGAGATATGATGCCCTAAAGGCTTTCTATGGGCTTGGGCATGGACTTGGATTACATGAAACATTACAAGGCTTACTAACTTAACTCTTAACATATTAACTTACCAAGTCCAAAGCCCAATGACTAATCTATTACATATCATTACCCACGACACAAAGTTCTTATAAATGAGAATGATCATCACTTTTCTATTACATATTTTTAATGCTAAGATGCTCATTATTTCTCCTATGATTATGCTTATGTGATATCTCTTTGATGTTTCGTTTCCTTATGACTTGTGATACACTATGCCATTTTTGATCTTTTTTCGTTTCATTTGCTTATTACTATGCTTTGCATATATATCAGTTCACTGAGCTTTTTAAGCTCATTCGCGTTTTCTTTTCCATGCGGCAGGTAATAAGCGGGATGCTGGGCTCGAGTGATGAGAGTATGAGCTTAGAGACCTACACATTAGTTTCCCCACATGTTTTTAGATTATTATGAACTTATATTGGATATTGTTTCATTTCATTTCCTTTTAGTTCTTTATTAGGATTTGTAATATTCTATGTCATGATGTTCATGGCTTATGTTATTTATAAAGTCTTCCGCTTGCGTTATAATCTTTATCAGGTTGGGGTGTTACACCAATTGGTACTTGATGCAGGTTTTACCGACCAGGTTTCAATATTTATAATTACTTGTTTTACCTAAGGTCTACCTATTTGCACTAACGGACAGAGAATCCGGTCGTAAGTAGAATAGTAATGGTAACTCTGAGGTCGTCCCAAGAGCTATGTGGTGCGGACTATGTCTAAGTCTAATGTCACTAATTAAAAGTAAATTAAAGGAAATGATTGATAGTTGGAAGTGAAATGAAACTACGAAACAAATAGCAGATAAAGTAAAGGTTGTGAGCAGTGGGAGAAAAGTGTACTAGCCTAGTTACTCATCCTATATCATTTCATGTCATGTTCCCTATTAGACTAATCTTATGCTTTAGGTGGGGCGGACATATATCACTAGGTGCATATGTTCAAGTTCCCTAGCCTATCTCCCCCAAATCCTGTCAGGAACCACAGGCACTACCCTATGCAAGTAAGCCGATGTATGGTATACAGGTTTGAGTCATTAAGTGCCACTACATGCTAGTCTTATCTCTAATGGCCCGTTGCCACGATCATAGGCCATTTCTCTAACTTCTTAAGTTCATCAAATACGGAAGGTGATCATATGGTCAATTCGTACACGAGGCAATATGGTCAGTTGTCATCCCTCCCATTTCCTCGCAATCCATCAGGCTAGTGTCCTATGGTCAATTCTTCTAGCCTACTAACTCAATTGGGATGCTAATTCAATTAAAGCTAGCGTAATGGATACAACCGCATATCAAAACGACCGGAATAAAAGGTTCTAAAGATAAACTAAGCATGCACACACGTGAAAGCATATAAGAAAAGTACGAAAACATGATTAAAACAATATAGGCATCATAACTAGGGTAGCACTAGAGGTGCTTAGCCAATCATATTAGAATTAACACTCGAAACAATGTTTACAAGATCCATGTATTCGAAATGTAAATGAAATAATGAAATGCTAAAACTTATGGTGATCTGAGTGTGATTTCTCCCTTGGAAAGCCTTCGTATGCTGCTGTAGAAGGGCCTCCTAAAAGCTCCTAACGATCTCTAACTTTGTGTGTGAGAAAGTTTTTGCCAAAATACAGAAATTAGGGTTGTATTTATAGGCCCGTTGGGAGTTATGACGTATTTATGAAATGTGTTACACCATAACTGGTGAAATCTTATCCAGATCCATAGTTTACGACGTAACTGATGAAATGTTACGCCATAATAGTGATTTAGGGTTTCTTTTCCGTCGTAATCTCGAAATGTGTTACGCCGTAGAGTTTTATCGGATCTGAGATAACTCTTGTAGTCTTCACTACGCCGTAATCCAAAAGGTATGTTACGCCGTATGTTAATTCTTTGAGCTTGGACTACTCTCGTACTCATTGCTACGCCGTATTCCATAATTGTGTTACGGCGTAGTCTTCAGATCTGAGGATTCTTCAAGACTTGTGATTGTTGCGGCGTAAACCATGGAATTAGTTACGCCGTAACTCTTGATCCGTGTTGACTTTGGTCTTCTTAGTAGAAATCCTAGCTATGGTGTAGTTGAGAGATTGAGTTACGCCGTAGCTTCTTTCAGCATACTTGGATTTGTCTATCTTTGCACATACTTTCCAATTTCCTCATCTCTTTAGCTCCTATGCTCACTTGTGACCTGGATAAAAAATATGAAGGAATAATAGCATATATCCACATAATTATTAATATAAATGAGCATAATAGGGGGAAATTGACACTTAAATATCAGGGTTATTTGATTTTATCAAATATCCCCCCACTTGAACTCTACTTGCTCTCAAGTAGACCTTATTAGAAGTATTCTTAAAAAGATATCCCCCAATATTACTCGGGAAATATGTATTTAAAAGTATCCTATGCTAGAATTTCTCAAAGCCGAACACCTCACGAAAAGGGGAACAAACACTCACTCTCTCTATATTCTAAGTGTCAATTTTCGGGGTGATCACTCATTGCACAGTCATAGTATGTATTCTATCATAGGTTTGGCAGTTACACAAAACTCCCCCCACTAGAGCTAAGGTTGGAACAACCCTCAAAGGCAACATTGGGTGAATACATATGAGGTTAAGGGTGTGGTGTCGGTACTAACATTCTACAGAGAAAGCGACAAAGGAAATGATACATGACCGGAACGCCGGGTAAGACACCAACACCTGATCGAATCCTTCACCTAAGCATGATTCATGACTAAGGATAGGAATAGACATGGGATTTCACAAAATTGGTGTTAAATTAAAAAAAAATAAGAAACAAATAGTCTAAGCCTACAACTAAGTCATCATCATTTACTGATCGCCCAAGGTCTAAATTTTGGAACGCAGAAATTGGATCATAGCAAGCAAATGTGACATTAGAGGACGTCATTATGGGCACAAAACTTGATCTTCATGTTGGTGTAGAATTATTCACTAAATCTTTTCTTCAATTGTGACCGAAGTGGCCTCTTCGATACTATATCTATGATAAGCTCTTCATCAAGGTGCTATACATTGGTGCACCTGTTTATTTCAAGTATCTACACATGGAATTTCACTTCTTTTTTTTATTTTTCTTCTTTTTTTTTTTTATTTTTTTTTTTATTTTTTTTTTGCAATCAACAATATACATCCCCCCACTTGAGATGAACAATACATGAGAATTTGGGGGGTCTTCAAATGATCTTCAATGATATGTCTTTGTAGGTGTGATTCCTGAATTCATCCACTTAGACCTCGAACTAGGGCAAACAACAACTTCCCAATCATAGACTAGACTACACAGTAGGCTAAGGTGTAATGGTGTATCGAAATAAGATATCTTGGGTAAGAAACGAAAGGAATGGCTCAAAAGGGAGTACTAGGGGTATCTTGCACTAAAGATGAGTGCAACAAAAGGGTTTACACGGGGGTCAAGAAGTCAATGTGACTAATCGATAAACACACACATATAAGGCTATTTGGTTGATAATCTTAAAACATTGCCTTCTAAAATTGTCCCTTCCAAACGTGTCTAGCACATTACTTGTCTATGGCTTTGAAATGATGTAAAAGCCAAGTTCTAAAGTTTACAAAACTATCGGTACACTCAATATTTAGGTGGATTTGGGTAAACAGGGTGAAACTGAATAGGCTAATCCTCACCATATTAATTCAAGGGTTAAATGCGCTCGGCTAAGGTATATTCTAGTTCAGTTAAGAAAAACATGTCAAAAGTTTAAAAATGGCAAAATTTTTCAAACTAAACTAGAAAAATGAGGGCTAATAAAGTTCAAGATAATTCTACTCCCGTCCCCTCACTTGAAATGTACAAAGTCCCTTTTGTACTAAAATTGAAGTAAATGTGAATAGAAGGTGGAATTAGAGCGAGAACTTCCCTGAAATTTGCTCCAAAATGAAAGAAGGATCACGAGAAATCTTCGTGCCATCGACTAGCCTTCATGAGCAAACTCCATTTCCCTGAAATCACAACACTACCCCAAGCATAAATCTAAAAAAAATAAAAATAAAAACAAAGAAAATCCTAACTCACTTTCGTAGGAATCATGGTTGCATTTAGCGTAGGCAACAAGCCTTTTAAACCACTTGGTGTCCCAAGTGGATGAGTTAAGTCTCGTGAGGGCTTACAGGGAACATACCCATAAAGTTCATTTAATTACTAATACAATTTTAGTATGTTTGAAAATATTTTAAAGGATACACCTCAGAGAAGTGTTACGGCATAACCATGAGAATGAGTTACGCCATAATTAGAGAAAACCCTGGAGAGATCAGCTACGGAAGGATGGTTACGGCGTAGTCATAAGACTTGGTTACGCCATAATTGCTAATTCGAGAGCATTAGTTTCTGCAGTAAACAGATTCTCTCGCTCCTCCAAGCTCCAATTCCTGCAAAAATACAAACAAACAAAGAAAAGGATAATACGGGTTGTCTCCTGTAAGAGCACTTTTGTTTATTAACGCATCTTTAAGTTAGACACATTCCCACAGTTTACCAGTGGCTGTTGGCCATCTCGTAGACATGGCAACCTTCACGTTGAACCCACTTAATAAGTCCTTCGTTTTCTTGTATTCTTCTCCAAGCATGATGCAATTATTGTAGAACTTCTTTATCTTTTGGTATGGATAGTTATACCCATTAGCCGTGTCCTCATTGCTTAATTCTAGTAGTGGCCGCATCCGACTCAATTGCTTAACATTCATATGTTTAAAATTTTTAATAACCCTCGGCATTTTAAAGATTATTTTATCATTCCCATGTTGCAACCACATAATTCCTTCTTTGGCATCTTCTCCTAAACCTGATATTGCTTTAAAAAGATTCCCCAAAATTACGCCCGTCAATCCATCTTCAATGAATTCGCTTACATCATCCAACACAACAAAATCAACAAGGAAAGTGCATATGCCTAGGAAGACATGGATGTTTGTGGCAATCCCTAGAAAATTATTCCCCTTATATTCTAATTCCTTGATCATAACTTGATTGTAGCATTCTTTGGAAATTATATTAACGGGTGAACTTGTGTCTATAAAGGGATGAAAATCCATGTACCCAACCTTGCAAGAAATCTGAAGGTTATAATGGTTCCGGTGGTGTATTCTTGCTCCAATTCTTAAGAACAATGGTCGTCCATTATCCAAAGGAACCTTGGGTTGCTTATCTACTAATGGGACTATATTGACCTCATTTTGGAAATCTTCTAAACCAACTCCCAAAGCATCATTGTTTTCCTCATAATCAATAAAAACATCAAAGTCGTCTCCAGATGAAATGTCATTGTGTTCTTGAGAAACGCAAGGAGTTTCATCGGCCAAAAATGCATCCAATTGGACTCCATAATTCCCGTCTTCGTGACCCTGTTCCATCATATAAACCTTTTTGGGAAAAGTAACAATGTCATTAGCCATAAAAGTTAGAACTTCCCCATTAACTTCAATAGTCATTTTTCTAGCAAAAACATCCACTTTAGCAATTCAAGAATAACAAAATCGACTGCAAAAACAAACCTATCAATTTTTACTAAAATGCTTTCCACAATTCCCTTAGGGGATTACATTGACTTATTGGCCATTTCTATGTCCATCTTGACAGGTTTAAGGCTACCAACCCCTAAACATAGGAACATGGAATAAGGCATAATGCTTATACTAGCTCCTAAATCAGCTAAAGCATTGCTAATCTCAAGTTCGCCAATAAGACAAGGGAGAGTACAGCTTCCTGGGTATTTTCTTTTGGTGGGAGTTCGTTTCTCAGAACCACTGAACATCTTGTGTTTAGTTTAACAGATTCCATCTCTTCCAATCTTTGCTTTTGGTTAATAAGATCCTCCATAAATTGCACTTTGTTAGAATTATCCTTAATGGACTCAATAAGAGGTAGGTTAATGGGAAGGGTTCCGAGATCATCAAGGAGAAGCTTTTCTTTATATATTCTTGATTTAGCTTTCTCTGAGAACGTTTTTGGTTCAACAGTAGTTTCCCTTGTGATACCTGTATTGACGGTGTTGACAATTTCTTCGGTCACTATAGAATTTTTCAAGCCATTCTTAATAGCTAGAGCGCAGCCTCCAACTATTTTCTCCAGTTTAGTGATTCTTTCATTGTGAGCCTTAAGGGATGCCATTGTACTTTCAACAAATTTCTTCATCATGACTTCCTCACGAGCTTGTCTTTTTGTGGTTTATTCAATATATTTCGAGAATAATTCTTCGATTCCAACCTTTGTGGTGTTCATGATGCTTTTAACTTCTACCCTATTTTGTTCCCTTTCCATTCTATTTCTCTCGTCCCTTCTTCTCAGGAATAGTTATCCATATTCCTCCTTACTTTTGATAAAAGTATTCATCACTTTATGTCTAAAGTTGTCTTTAGGTCCAAATCCAGTTTCAGCATGCCACTTGTAACAATGATTTTCCGTTCTTTGTATTGCCTTCAAAGCAAGATCTGGAGTCATTCTAGGAATGTGGAGTTGATTATAGAGCAGTTGGCGATTATAGTCATCGAGGCCTCTATAGAATATAATAACCATCTGGTCATGAGTCGGGGATTGGTAAAGGAATTCATTGTATCTTTCCCAGGCTTGGTAAAGTGCTTCTTCCTTTATTGTTGGGTCCTAAGTTTTATATCATTCCACACATAAGATTTATGTTTAAGATCTAGAGAGAGAAAGATCATATATTTTAGAGAGAGAGAGAACTAGAGTGGAAATAAGAGAAATGTCTTATTCCAAATGAACCAACCAGCACCTCTCAAATGAGAGGTTACATAGTATTTATAGGCCTTGTCTAGGGCAACTAACATCTTTGACATAATATCACTTATAGCCCTTAGACTTTGGCATAACATGAAAAGTTAAACATAATAACATATAACTTAATGAAACTAAACATAGATAATAAACTAATGAAACCTATTACAAGACTCATTGACTCGATAATGATCGTCACTTCAAGCATTCCCAACAATCTCCCCCTAAGGGACGATCATTGAGATCTCTCTTTGATTGCTTTTATGATCATCACTTTTGCGTTTCCAACAATCTCCCCCTAAAAGGGTGATCATTGAGACCTCTTTTGCGACCTGTGGGTTATGGGTCCACCAATAGAAATAACTGATCTTTTGACTTCTTTGATGCTTGTTGTTTTGAACTTTGAGTCTTTGTGTAATAGCTTTGCTAGATTCTTTGTTCCAATCATGCTTTTTGACCTTCGTTCTTCGTTCTTGTTGTTGTGATCAAATGATGGTGTAATCTGCCTTTCGTCACTTCTGCGTCTGTGGTGGTTGTCCGCCATTCCAACATGCTCATACATCTTTGGACTTTGACTTTCACGTGCACGTAGTTCCCTTTCTTTCACTTTTATCTTTAGTCTCTTTACTTTGTAGATTCTTCTTTTTGGTGTAGAATCTTTCTTTGAACTTTGTGTTGCTTAGATCTTTGAGGGAGCTTTATTTGACTTCAAGATGTATGTATGAGCATGCGGAATCTATCGTCATGAAGGTGATGTGTAGCTGCAGGTAAACAGCTAGCCACAAACAGCCGGTACTTACAGATAAGGAATTAGAGATTGTCAATAGCATAGTGTGAAGACTCCTTCTAACCCTTACCAAGGCCGTTCCCATTTCGGATACTCCCGAGGAAGCTTACAAGACCTACTAAGTAGCTCAACGAATGGGTGAGTCACTGGGGATCACTCCACGACTGTAGAACATTTTTGAACCACCGCGAACACTAAGCGTAACCCATGAGGGGTTACCGAAGTGACCTGCTGTCAGGGCTGTTTGATGTTGACCCTGGCAGGAATTTCCGTTCAATCATTGAGAAATACATTTGTAAATTCTCTCACAAATGTTCTCGGCAGATTGCTAAGATCTGTGAAGGACTCAATAATTTACAGCTGGTGTCCATTGATGTAGAACACTAGTTGTAGTAATACTAAGTGTTCCTAAGAGATCTTTGATGTATCTCATGGTTCTAGACTCGATAAGTGCACACTTAGGTTTCCTATGCAGAGACTAGGGAGGGGTCTCCTGCTTCAATATCAACCATCTCTATGAGACAAGTCGATAGATTACACCGGTTCCCCGTGAGAATGAAACTAGCTCTTTTAAGAGAACTTGAGTGGCTTAGAAGGTTAAGTGTAGTGCGTCACTGGGTCCATGACGTCTTTATCTTCAACACTGGTGTCGCCTTAGCAACAACCAGTAGCATATGAATTGAACCCGGTGTCTGCCCAAAGGTTGAACATATGGAGGGCTATTTCTTTTCACCCTTTTCTTTGTTTTTATTTTTAATTCTTCAACCCCTTCTTTCTCCTTTCATTCTTTTATCCATTTTTTATATCATACCTAAGGACTTCTAATACTAACTATTGGTGATGTCCTTGGGTAGATCCCTCTGGCTCTGGCGGATCATAGGACTGTTTTTCCTAACCTTAGTCACCTTATAACCCCATGACTATCCTATAATTGCCATGAAACCATTTATTGAAAATCTCTCAAAGTGTTTGTGATTATCAAACATTTTTTTTAACACTTTGAGAGTTTTGTTTTTTCATTTGAAGGGCTCCCCCTTCACATGTGCTCATGTGTCTTAAATAAATTTGCACATGCGGGAGGAGCAAGCACTTTTTGAATTGATCCACTTTCAGTGAACAAGACCTATTCGAGGCATGCTTACATCACTAGTTAGACTAGCTTGAAGTTATTACCCGGCCTGGTCGAGTCCATAGAAAGTTTCTCGAACCGGTACATTTCTACTAATTCTGAGTATAGTTAGAGAGTTCCATTGTCAGCTTTTAGGTGACAACTAGCTCTAGTAACTAACTTGATGTTATTACCCGTCGAGGATAAGTCTTTTCGATTATTAACTTTTGTGTTTCGTCAATTCCTGGGTTAATTCTGAGTCGAGCTCGAATGAGATACAATCTTAAAGCATCCATTGTCATCTATATTTTAATCACTTTTACTTTTCTCCCCCTCAAAAATAGCATATAAGATGTTGTTTTTTATGAACTTTTGATTAAAATATGCTTTTTGAGTCTTATGGGAAGATTCACCAAGAACTTATCATTTTGAACAAAGATCATTTAAAATACTCCCCCTCAATAAGTTAAATAACTTTTTGAGGTTTTGATTACGAGAGGGAATACTTGTCCTTTTGAGTAGAATTTATGAAAGACTTAGAAAATTTGATTAATTCTACTCAAAAGTAAGAAGCTTTCGCTCCTTATATTAGGATTGAGGCACTAAAGCGTACCTCAGGTTCCTTTAATTTCAAAGAACGGGTTGTACACAGCTATATGTGCACAATCAATTAAGCATGATTTTGATGGAACATTTTGTTTTGGAAATACTCCCCCTCAAAACTCGCATATGTTTTGAGAATTTTAAACTTTTTAGAGTTTGGGGGAAGGAGTTTTCTTGAAGCAAAATTCTGAAAGATTTAGAAATTTCAGTTTGAAAAATTCTTGAATAAATTTTGCTTCAAGGTAACTAAAACTTTATACACTGAAATACTACCCCTCAAAACTAGCATGTGTTTTGACATTTTTTAAACTTTGGAGCAAATTGGGGAGTAAAGATTTGAAAAATCTTGAGCAAAATTTTGAAAAGTTTTGAAAAACCTTTTGAAAATTTTTGAATAAATTTTGCTCAACATTAAGAAGTTTTAGATAAGCTTTGCATGAGAACTTCCTCTTGTTTTTAAGGATAAGTGCACGTTTGGTTCTAAAGATTGGTTTAGCAAGGCACTTTCCTTTCTTTGAAACCCGAGTTATACACTTAAATGTGTATACAAGTCGTTATATTTAAGCCCGAGTTGTAAGCTGAAATACTTACAAGCCATTAGGAAATGATAGATTAGACAACAACCTTGGGAACCAATTTAAGCACGGCGCCAACGGGTTTACCAAAATTTGAAATTGTTGGGATATAAAATATCAAAGTACTTCTGTATGTCAAAGTACTGCTGCATGAAGAATAAAGTCAAAGTACTGCTGAAGATAAAAGTCAAAGTACTGCTGTTACTGAAGAATGCTTAAAGTACTTCGAAGGAAACAAGGACTTATGTGCAATATTAGTTAAAGGATTAATGTGTAATATTGAACGAATATTCTAGAATTAGTTAGGGATAATGACTTGTCGTTCAAGTATTATATGTTGTAAACCGACTTAAGGTTATCTATATAAAGAGTCTTAAGGGGTATTAGTCGATATAAGTTTTAGAGTTGTTCAAAGTCGAAAAATAGTTAGGGATTGTTAGTGAATCTGTGTAACAAAGCAGGTTCTAAGTTTGGTTAATATAAAAGTTCTTCTTAAGCTTTGTGTTAGTAGATTCCGCATACTTTACAAGGTTAAACAGTGTTTCAATATTAATAGTGTTAAGTTTACTTAATATTATTAAACCTTTACAAGCTACAAAGTAGTTTGATTAGAGTATATCGATCCAACAAGTGGTATCAGCGCTTGTGTTGGAAACTCTGATTAAGAAGACAAACCTTTAAACCGATTTCACTACAAACCCTTCAAGATGTCGACAGAAGATGCACCTGCTCCCTCAATCACTGCTGTTAGAATCCCTATTGTTAAGAAGGGAGAATATGACTTATGGGCCATGAAGATGAGTCAGTACATTGCCATCACAGACCATGCACTGTGCGATGTGATTGTCAATGGTAACATGCAAATTGATGAACCAGTAGAGGTACCTGGACAACCAACACCACCTAAACCAACCGTACCTGCTGCTACCAAAAGAAATCAAGAGAAAGCTCTCAACATACTGCTTTCTGCTATTCCTGATGGTCACTTATTAAAGTTTCATGATGCCAAGGATGCCAAACAACTATGGGATGCAATTAAGAAGAAGTTTGGAGGTAATGATGCTTCCAAAAAGATGCACAGGAATTTGCTGAAGCCACAATTTGAAACTTTCACTGTTGGTGACAGAGAAGGTCTTGATTCTGCTTATAAAAGATTCCAAAATCTTCTGTGTATGCTAGAACTATATGATGCTGAGGCATCAGTTGAAGATGCTAATTTGAAGTTCTTGAGAAGTTTGCCATCAGCATGGCATGTAGTTGCTACCATGATCAGAGGACAACCAGGGCTGGATACAATGGACTTTGATGATCTCTATAACAATCTGAAGGTGTATGAGCATGAGATGAATGGTACTGTATAACACCCCCAACATTTACAACGCAGCGGAATACCAATTTGGGTGTCACTTCATAATTCATAAAAACAAGTTACATAAAACGACCTCAAAATATACGTTTAATAAAATGTAACATTCGATTTGATAAATCAGAGTACAAAGGTCCCAACAATTTTTATTCAAAACTTTAAGTTACAAGAGTTCAAACATGACTCATTTGCATATAAAAAAAATATAATAATAATCGAATGTGAAGAAAACAAGTCCTTCAATATTTGATATCCACGCGACTCTGATTGCTCCCAATGCTCAACTAGCAAAATAATACCTGAGAAAATACATGCTAAAAAGTCAACATAAAGTTGAGTGAATTCATAGAGTTTAATAAGTAATCAATGAATACAAGATAATTCAGTTTAAAAGAAGTTGGGCTACGCCCATAATTAAGTTGACATGTAACAAATACAAGTCGGGAAATAAGATTTATAGCATTGAGCTCATGAAACCGAACCTTGGCCAAATTTAAATGCCCCTCACAAGGTATTCAATTGCCATTTACCTCAATTCTCAATATTATATGTCCGTTCGACCCACAGTTGTCAAATGAGCGCTACTCACCCGGACAGGCCTGCCTGGCCAAATATGCATATCTATAATACTAGCGTTTACGCACGTAATTAACGGTTCATGAAATTAGGGACTTGTTGGCAAAGGTACTCAATGTCTATAATTATGTAATCATGAAACTACTTGTATTCCGTTTGTAAAACTAGCATGTATCCCCCTCGCGAGGTTTATAAAACGTTTAAATAAGTAAAAGCGAGGCTATGAACTCACCTTAAGAGCAACAAGATCAAGTGTTACAATTAATAAAAGGATGTCTAATTAACGACATGATTCATCAAAAACATAAGAAGAAGTAACGAGAATAATAACATGACATTAGTCAATCGCATTCTGAAAGGTAAGTGCCAAAGGATGGCTTGATTTGAGATGACAAGTTAAGGTCGTACTCCTATCAATTGGAAGATTTCAAAACAATGGATAACGAAAACAACATACGTAATTCAAAGGCTTAAGAAGAATGTTCACTAGTGGAATTGACAAAGTACACCGAATGTCAATATCATCAAAAGGAAATAAAGTAAAGTAGCGAAAATGTTTCAAAGGTCACCGCATCGTTCATAAGATGTTAAAGTAAAGGAATTCATTAATACATGTAATAGTACTACCCACATGCGTAAGGATTTGAGAAGAGAGTAACAAATATATGTACGGGTATCCATATACAATACTAGTATCGACATTCGAGGGAGAAAATAAGAAAACATGAAGTACGCGATAATCGGAGTGGTCAGCGTATATATAACTGACCGATATAAGGTAAACAGTATGACATCATAAGATAGGCATGAGAGAGCGAAATCATGACTAGGGGATATATTCATTAATCATATAATAGAAGTATAGATGCAAAATAGAGCATATAAGTTACCTGGGAGCAAGCGTACGCGGATATCGAACAACGGTGAAAGACATAAAATTTTTTTTGAAAATCAGTTATAGTTTAGGTTTTGAAAACGACCTAATTCGCTATAACTAATGCTCTGATGCCATTCTGTAACACCCCCAAAATTTACAACGCAGCGGAATACGAATTTGGGTGTCACTTCATAATTCATAAAAACAAGTTACATAAAACGACCTCAAAATATACGTTTAATAAAATGTCACATTCGATTTGATAAATTAGAGTACAAAGGTCCCAACAATTTATATTTAAAACTTAAGTTACAAGAGTTAAAAAATGACTCATTTGCATATTTAAAGAAAATAATTACCGAATGTGAAGAAAACAAGTCCTTCAATGTTTGATATCCACGCGACTCCGATTGCTCCCAATGCTCAGCTAGCAAATAATACCTGAGAAAATACATGCTAAAAAGTCAACATAAAGTTGAGTGAATTCATAGAGTTTAATAAGTAATAAGTTGAATAAAAGCATAATTCAGTTTAAAAGAAGTTGGGCTACGTTGTTATACGCCCATAATTAAGTTGACATGTAACAAATACAAGTCGGGAAATAAGATTTATAGTATTGAGCTCATGAAACCGAACCTTGACCTAGATTAATAGTGCCCCGAAAAAGGTAAGATTTGCCATTTACCACGTAATCTCTCAATATTATGTGACCGCTGATGTATGAGCGCTACTCACCCGGCCAGGCCCGCCAGGCCAAATATGCATATTCATAATACTAGCGTTTCCTACGGAATTAACGGTTCATGATGGGACTTAATTGGAAAAAGGTACTCAATGTCTATAATCATATAATCGGGTCAGCATACCAAAACTACTTGTATTCAATTTGTAAAACTAGCATGTATCCCCCTCGCGAGGTTTATAAAACATTTAAATGAGTAAAGGAGAGGCTATGAACTCACCTTAAGAGCAACAAGATCAGAAATAAAATGGATCTTCGGATGAGTGCGAAGCGTCTAAGCATAACCTAAAAGACGTGACGCGACTTAGAATGATAAAGAAGAGCGATATAAAAAAGTAAATCAAATGATCATGAGATATGTTTCCGGGATAAGCATGGCGTTGCACTAAGACTTAACTCAAGGTATTTTTACTCCCAATATGGTTTGTGACCTGATCTTATAGGTAATAAAACACCTACTAAGTTTCATTCCTCAATTCTTGTTTCACCTATGTGTATCTACACGTTTTAGATTTCAAGACAAGATGTAAAAACCATGTTGCTGAATTTTAGTCAACTCCACACCATCGTATCTCTTAACCTATAAAAGATACAAGGATGGGGCTTTCACCCCTGGAAATATACATAAGTTTAGTTTCCAAAACTTTAGGCCATTCAATCAAATCATTTACCAATCAACGGGAAGTGAGTTTTTACTAACTATAACTCCAACCAGAAAGTTCGCTGAAATTCTAACGCTTACGGTTTTGGTCATAAATAATGTCCTATAATAGCTATTAAGTTGAAACCAATTGGAGATGAAAGCTTATAATGTCTGGTGTTGAACCATGTTTTAAAACCTAAGCTTAATGTATAAAAATCTGGAGAAAACATGTTTTCCAACAGCAGCTCCAGAATTGACATGTTTCCATAAGACGACCATATCTCACTCATCCGGAGGAGATATCACCCCATCCAATTCGACACATGTTCCTTAAACTTATTTTCATAATCCCATCAAATAATATAGACTTTCTTAGGCCAAACTTGTTCTGAAATTAACCCATATATGATGTTGGTCTGCAGCAGTCCTAACTTTTCCTACGAAACACTAATTTTAACGTATTTCCCAAACCGTGATAGCTATTAAAGTGATTCCACTTGGAGAAGTTAGATTTAGATGTAAACTACTGAGATTAGTTTTCCTATCCTGAATTTTAATGTATTTACCTGAAGAATACCTAGTTTTCTAATCAGTGTTCTAGAATCACTAGTGTTTCGTAAAATGACCATATCTCCTTCATCCGGAGGAATTGGTTGACCATCCAATTCGCCACATGAAGCTAAGACATATATCTATCTAAAAATGAAATTTCCCAGGAGGCCATAAGCCTGAAATATTGCACACCAATTCGTTTTATCTGTTTATCTAAAACAGTCCCAAAAATCAAATCAAACAATGTTTTCATTCCATCAAAATCCTATGTAATGCCACACTAATTATCCCACACACTCAAGAACATCAAAATTAACTTATCAAAATCTGAAAACACATAATTAATTAAATAACAAAAACCATTGCATGTGAAGAAATCCAAAGGAAATGATAAGATTGACTTACAAGAAGTGAAAAATCAATAAAACCTTTTCTAGGGCTTGGATAGAAACGACCCAAATGACACCAAAGATAATGAAACCCTTCTCTTCTAGGCTTCAAAATGAGCTTGAGGGCTGTAGAAATAACTCTTGAACAAACTTGAGGAAGACTTCAAGAAAACATCAAGAAAACACCAAGAAGACCATCAAAACTTTGATTCAAAGTGCCATTTTTTGCAAGGACCTTCAAGAGAATGATGTGGTGATGATTTTATGATTAAAAATATGATGAGATGGTGGTGTCTTGGTGTTGATTCACGGCAGCAACAAGGGAGGAAGAAGGGAGATGGATGATTTTCTTGAAGGTTGGTGAGATTTGCATGTGAAATGGAAATGATGGGATTTATTGAAAATGAAAGAAAAAATATAAAGAGTGTGTGTGTATACATGGCCGGTTTTTGGGGCTTCTAAGGGAAGTTTTATTTGTATTATTTTGTAAAAAGTTATATAAATAAAGTGTGTATGATATGTATAAGTGTCGGAGTGGATTATGTAAGGTAATGAATGGTATTTAGGGGTTTTAAGTGGTAGTTTGGAAAGGTGAAGAGTGGTAAATGACCCAAGATTGAAAAACAAATATAAAGATCAGATTTTAATAATATTGGATTAATATTTGGTGTATTAGTGTGTTTGTGGGGTTTAAAGCAAGCGTATGGTCTTAAAAATGCGAATTACGCAGTACCGGGTGACCTGAAAACGTGAATTTTTGAAAAGTGTTATAAAATTTTTATGAAGTGTTAAAATGGCTAATTTTAATATTTCATGAGAGCCTTGGGTTTATCGGAGTGTTTAAACGTCATTAAAAATGAAACCGTGAGTCGAAAACACGTTTGGTGACACCGGTTCTTGATAAAAGTGATGTAAGCCATAAAAATGAGACGACAAGTATAAAACTCTTTAGTAAACATGAAATAGTTTAAAAATTCATAAAATATATAAATTATCATAGTCTAGGGTTGATTCACTTTGTCAAAATTTAAAACGTAAATTTAAATCGGGTAAAACGTAAGGGTGCAAGGTTTATGTAAAATTAGAAAAATTAAATTAGGACTTTTAAAATAGGATTGTAAGGAACCAAAAATGCATAAAAAGTGTAGAGTGGGCATAGTATTGTGTTGATTGAATTAATTCCCCCAAAATTTACAACGCAGCGGAATACCAATTTGGGTGTCACTTCATAATTCATAAAAACAAGTTACATAAAACGACCTCAAAATATACGTTTAATAAAATGTCACATTCGATTTGATAAATCAGAGTACAAAGGTCCCAACAATTTATATTTAAAACTTAAGTTACAAGAGTTCAAAAATGACTCATTTGCATATTTAAAGAAAATAATTATCGAATGTGAAGAAAACAAGTCCTTCAATGTTTGATATCCACGCGACTCCGATTGCTCCCAATGCTCAGCTAGCAAATAATACCTGAGAAAATACATGCTAAAAATTCAACATAAAGTTGAGTGAAGTCATAGAGTTTAATAAGTAATAAGTTGAATACAAGCATAATTCAGTTTAATAGAAGTTGGGCTACGTTGTTATACGCCCATAATTAAGTTGACATGTAACAAATACAAGTCGGGAAATAAGATTTATAGTATTGAGCTCATGAAACCGAACCTTTACCTAGATTAATAGTGCCCCGAAAAAGGTAAGATTTGCCATTTACCACGTAATCTCTCAATATTATGTGACCGTTGATGTATGAGCGCTACTCACCCGGCCAGGCCCGCCAAGCCAAATATGCATATTCATAATACTAGCGTTTCCTACGGAATTAACGGTTCATGATGGGGACTTAATTGGCAAAAGGTACTCAATGTCTATAATCATATAATCGGGTCAGCATACCAAAACTACTTGTATTCAATTTGTAAAACTAGCATGTATCCCCCTCGCGAGGTTTATAAAACATTTAAATGAGTAAAGGCGAGGCTATGAACTCACCTTAAGAGCAACAAGATCAGAAATAAAATGGATCTTCGGATGAGTGCGAAGCGTCTAAGCACAACCTAAAAGACGTGACGTGACTTAGAATGATAAAGAAGAGCGATATGAAAAAGTAAATCAAATGATGATGAGATATGTTTCCGGGATAAGCATGGCATTGCACTAAGACTTAACTCAAGGTATTTTTACTCCCAATATGGTTTGTGACCTGATCTTATAGGTAATAAAACACCTACTAAGTTTCATTCCTCAATTCTTGTTTCACCTATGTGTATCTACACGTTTTAGATTTCAAGACAAGATGTAAAAACCATGTTGCTGAATTTTAGTCAACTCCACACCATCGTATCTCTTAACCTATAAAAGATACAAGGATGGGGCTTTCACCCCTGGAAATATACATAAGTTTAGTTTCCAAAACTTTAGGCCATTCAATCAAATCATTTACCAATCAACGGGAAGTGAGTTTTTACTAACTATAACTCCAACCAGAAAGTTCGCTGAAATTCTAACGCTTACGGTTTTAGTCATAAATAATGTCCTATAATAGCTATTAAGTTGAAACCAATTGGAGATGAAAGCTTATAATGTCTGGTGTTGAACCATGTTTTAAAACCTAAGCTTAATGTATAAAAATCTGGAGCAAAACATGTTTTCCAACAGCAGCTCCAGAATTGACATGTTTCCATAAAACGACCATATCTCACTCATCCGGAGGAGATATCACCCCATCCAATTCGACACATGTACCTTAAACTTATTTCCATAATCCCATCAAATAATATAGACTTTCTTAGGCCAAACTTGTTCTGCAATTAACCCATATATGATGTTGGTCTGCAGCAGTCCCAACTTTTCCTACGAAACACTAATTTTAACGTATTTCCCAAACCGTGATAGCTATTAAAGTGATTCCACTTGGAGAAGTTAGATTTAGATGTACACTACTGAGACTAGTTTTCCTATCCTGAATTTTAATGTATTTACCTGGAGTATACCTAGTTTTCTAATCAGTGTTCCAGAATCACTAGTGTTTCGTAAAACGACCATATCTCGTTCATCCGGAGGAATTGGTTGACCATCCAATTCGCCACATGAAGCTAAGACATATATCTATCTAAAAATGAAATTTCCCAGCAGGCCATAAGCCAAAAATATTGCACACCAATTCGTTTTATCTGTTTATCTAAAACAGTCCAAAAAATCAAATCAAACAATGTTTTCATTCCATCAAAATCCTATGTAATGCCACACTAATTATCCCTTACACTCAAGAACATCAAAATTAACTTATCAAAATCAGAAAACACATAATTAATTAAATAACAAAAACCATTGCATGTGAAGAAATCCAAAGGAAATGATAAGATTGACTTACAAGAAGTGAAAAATCAATAAAACCTTTTCTAGGGCTTGGATAGAAACGACCCAAATGACACCAAAGATAATGAAACCCTTCTCTTCTAGGCTTCAAAATGAGCTTGAGGGCTGTAGAAATAACTCTTGAACAAACTTGAGGAAGACTTCAAGAAAACATCAAGAAAACACCAAGAAGACCTTCAAAACTTTGATTCAAAGTGCCATTTTTTGCAAGGACCTTCAAGAGAATGATGTGGTGATGATTTTATGATTAAAAATATGATGAGATGGTGGTGTCTTGGTGTTGATTCACGGCAGCAAAAAGGGAGGAAGAAGGGAGATGGATGATTTTCTTGAAGGTTGGTGAGATTTGCATGTGAAATGGAAATGATGGGATTTATTGAAAATGAAAAAAAATTATAAAGAGTGTGTGTGTATACATGGCCGGTTTTTGGGGCTTCTAAGGGAAGTTTTATTTGTATTATTTTGTAAAAAGTTATATAAATAAAGTGTGTATGATATGTATAAGTGTTGGAGTGGATTATGTAAGGTAATGAATGGTATTTAGGGGTTTTAAGTGGTAATTTGGAAAGTTGAACAGTGGTAAATGACCCAAGATTGAAAAACAAATATAAAGATCAGATTTTAATAATATTGGATTAATATTTGGTGTATTAGTGTGTTTATGGGGTTTAAAGCAAGCGTATGGTCTTAAAAACGCGAATTACGCAGTACCGGGTGACCTGAAAACGTGAATTTTTGAAAAGTGTTATAAAAATTTTATGAAGTTGTTATGAAGTGTTAAAATGGCTAATTTTAATATTTCATGAGAGCCTTGGGTTTATCGGAGTGTTTAAACGTCATTAAAAATGAAACCGTGAGTCGAAAACACGTTTGGTGACACCGGTTCTTGATAAAAGTGATGTAAGCCATAAAAATGACACGAAAAGTATAAAACTCTTTAGTAAACATGAAATAGTTTAAAAATTCATAAAATATGTAAATTATCATAGTCTAGGGTTGATTCACTTTGTCAAAACCTTAAAACGTAAATTTAAATCGGGTAAAACGTAAGGGTGCAAGGTTTATGTAAAATTAGAAAAATTAAATTAGGACTTTTAAAATAGGATTGTAAGGAACCAAAAATGCATAAAAAGTGTAGAGTGGGCATAGTATTGTGTTGATTGAATTAATTGAACGAGTCATGACGTACGCGGATAACTTCTGATGAAGTTAATTATAAAAAAAATAGAATAGTTAAATAAATAATAAAAATATTAAAATTAATGACATGAAATTTTAGAAATGTCACAGCACGTACCCCTTAAGAGAGCGACGTCCCGACGCTCAATTCTTCTTAATCATTTTTGGTCGTTTTAAAGATTTTTGGGATGGAAGCATGTATAAAAACCATGTTGAAACTCAGGTTTATGGTTGTGATTGTAGAATGTCTATTTTCAAATTTTTAGGAATCATTAGTTAAAACGATGTTTAAATCAGTCATATCCTCAAGACGTGATTAAAATATGATGTATAAAAAGTGTAATTTGAAAGATAGGGCATGGTGTCATTATAATTATTAGTTATGGTTTTTACAAAAGAGGGTGGTTAGAACCGACTCTTTAACTTAAGAAGGTCATTTTGGTAATTTTAAACACTTGTGAAATATTTGTAAAATTTTCATAAAGACTCATAAAAATTTTATAGAAGCCCATGGAGGTGCTTAATGCATTTTGTGCTCTGGATTTTTGACAAAGTATCAAGATATCAACGAAGATAGAACAAGTGATAGAAATTAGCTAATGTGTAAGCAATGGTATGAGGGAACGAATAGAATGTCATGAGGGTCCTTAAAGGAAAGGATAAAATAAAAATGTTGGCGATAAGACAATAGGAGACAAGGAATTTATCAAGTCGTCAATTCGTGGAAGTGAATAATAGTACATTACTATTAGCTTATCAAGCTCGCGGCGGTCGATACAAAATCGGGAAAAATCCACATAACAAATTACGAGTCGAGAGGAGTTCATAGCCCAAAGAATGATTCGTACACACGCTATGGTGGATACACATAAGCCCACTTATTCATAACTCGTCATATACATAAAGAGGCGTCCCAATCCATGTAAGTGAAAATTTATGAATTTATGGTTCGGCGGTTTATAATTTCCTTATTCAAATGAAGAAGCGTCCTAATTCATTTCAATAAAACGATTATAAATCATCAGCGGAATACCAATTTGGGGGTGTTATATACTGCAGGGTCAAGCACACATCAGAAACCTCAAAACATTGCTTTTGTCTCTTCTGAAAACAGAAGCAGTACTTCCAACAAAGGTACTGCTTATCCTATCCAAAGTACTGTGACTGAAACTCAGGTTCCATGTACAAGTATGGTCACTACCAATTCATCACAATCTATTACTCCCATCTCAGATGATGTTCTATGTTCATTCTTTACTCAACAAGCATCTCTACCTGTCACCTATCAAGAAGATGTATTGCAAATAGATGATGATGCTTTGGAAGAAATTGATATCAGATGGCAAGTTGCCATGCTCACTGCAAGGATCAAGAAGTATGTGAATAAAATAGGTTAAAGGCATCAATTTCAGAGCTAAACAGGGAATAACATTTGATAAATCCAAGATTAAGTGCTTCAACTGTCAAAGGACTGGTCACTTTGCAAGGGAGTGCAAATTTGCAAAGTATCAAGCAAACAAGATGATTGAACCACCCAAGCCTGAAAGAAAAGAGATTCCTATTACTGAACCAAAACCAAAATTTTTGGTTGCATAAGAGAATCTGCCAGAGATTGATTGGTCCAATGAATTTGATGATGAACCATTAACCTATTCAATGGTTGCATTGGAAGACTGGAGCACAACATTTGATGAAGAGCCTGGATATGCTGCTTTGGAGTCAAGAGATGGTCTAGGAAGCTTTGATTGGAGCATGGAGTTTGAAGAAGCACCTGTTCAGCTTGCTTTGGTAGCTGCTTCACCAAGTTCATCCACTAGTTCTGAGGTATGCTCTAAGTGCAATGATATGTATCAAAAGTTACTTAGTGAATATGTAGCTGAAAGAGATAAATTTCAAAATGCTAGGGCTGAGATAACTGGTTATCAAGTGACTTTAGAGTCAATGGAGGCCAAAATCATTACACATGAAAACAATGAAGTAGCATGGGTTGAAACATATAAACAACAGGATTACCTAGTTAAGTTAAGTGAATGGAAACTAGGATGTAAGGTGTCTGAACTAGAGAAAGTGACTGCTGAAAGAGATAAGTTGTTAGAAAAACTTGCTGTGTAGAATGAAGCTGGTGTGTCACATGTTCAATTTGTTGAAAAGCAAAGAACATCAAATATTAAAACTGGCCTAGGTTATGATAATGATAGCAATGAAGGCATTCCATTTAAGGGTAAGGAACTAAATCTTATAGTAGATACCTTCACTAGTGATGAAGAGTTCATAAGTCTAGATGAAAACACTTCTAGTGATGAGGAATACCCTAGTCCAACACCTCCTGTATTTAAGAAAGAAAAGGGATATAATGCAGTTCCTAATCCCCCAGGTAGCTTTCAACTACCTAGAAAAGATGTTGACTGTTATGGGATAGATAATCTAGAGTTTAGGAAGAAGCTTAAAAGTCAATCTAACCCTGAAACTTTAGAAAAATCTGTTGAAGCACCTAAGGTTGATGAGAACAAGTTTTCAAAACAAGCAGTACCTTCAAACACTTTTCGAAGTACTGCCAATCACTCAGCAGTACTTCAAAGAAAATACTTTCAACATACTGCTAATTTTAGAAAACCTTATGGAAGGGGATTTGGGGATATTGGTCCAAAGGTCTGTTATGTATGTTATAGTCCTCATCATTTGATTAAAGACTGTGATTATCATTCAGAATACTTAAGTAAATATCCAAAGACCAAAACTGCACAACCAAGTCATAGGGATAATAAGCCAAGGGACAACAAACCAGTTTGGAATTATACAAATAGGGTTAACCATAGTAATTTCTCAAAAGACTATAAGTACCCTCATCAGAAAAGATCATACTCCAAACCCTCAGTACCTTCACAGAGTACTGATAGAAAGTTCCCTAACCAAGATGCTTCTGGCAAACACTCAAGTGTAAGACCTAGGAAATTCAACTACTACAAACCTAGAAGGCCTTACAACACAAGAAAAGATGCCAGAACACAGAACCCAACTCCTAAAGTTACAACTAAATGTGTTAAGAAAGAAAGTACTGCTGGGGTAGAACCAGTGCTTTCAGAGGTTAAGGGTGAAAAAGGGGAAATTGATCATGATAAACCAACAGTTTTGGAAACAAAAACCTTAATTCTTGATCATGTTTTCAAAGAAAGTGGTGATTACATACTCAAAAATTTTGAGTATGTCACTCCACAAGGGGAACTCAAGTCAGTAATGGCTTGGGTTCCTAAAAATAACTAACCTTTTTCATGTGTATGCAGGGCAACCCAGAAGAGGAGCTTAAAGATCATCTTATTTTAGATAGTGGTTGCTCTGGAAGTATGACAGGAAAAAAGGAGCTCTTGTCAGATTTTAAAGCTTATTATGGAGGAAAAGTTGCATTTGGGAATGATCCTGATGGAGGAAGAATAACTGGCAAAGGAACTATCAAGGCAGGAAACATTGATTTTGAGGATGTTAGATATGTGAAGGAGCTCAAATTCAATCTTTTGTCAGTCTCTCAGATTTGTGATAAGAAGTACCCTGTGTTATTCTTTGACACAGAATGTCTTATACTTTCTCCTGATTTCAAGTTAAAAGATAGAAACTTGGTGATGCTGAGAGCACCAAGAACTAATGATGTGTACAGCATAGATTTAAAGAATGTCAATTCTGCTGAAAGAGCAACATGTTTGATTGCAAGAGCAACAATGGAAGAAGCACATCAATAGCACAGAAGATTGGGGCATGTAAATTTCAAGAACATCAATAAGCTGGTCAAAGGAAATTTAGTTAGAGGTTTACCTTCTAAAATATTCAAGAATGATCACTTATGTCTTGCTTGTAAGAAGGGTAAACAGCACAAGGCTTCCTGTAAGAAGATTGATGAGAAAACAATTAGAGAGCCTTTGGAATTGCTGCACATGGATCTGCTTGGACCTGTTTCAGTTGTTAGTCTGAACAAGAAGAAGTACTGCTTGGTTATAACAGATGACTGTAGCAGATTTAGTTGGGTCTTTTTCTTATGCTTCAAAGATGAAACTTTTGATGCTATTCATGATCTTATAATAGCACTTGAAAATCAGTTAAGACTCAAGGTTAGAAGCATTAGATGTGATAATGGGACTGAGTTCAAGAATCAGCTAATTGATGACTTTTGTGCCAAGAAAGGAATTAAAAGAGAATTCAGTATTGCTAGAACTCCTTAGCAAAATGGAGTTGCAGAAAGAAAGAATCGAACTCTTATAGAAGCAGCAAGGACAATGCTTGCAGACTCTCAATTACCTATTCCATTCTGGGCTGAGGCTGTAAGTGCTACTTGTTATGTGTTGAATAGAGTATCAGTGACTAAACCTCAAATGAAGACACCTTATGAGTTACTCATGGGAAAGAAGCCAAGCATCAAGTTTATGAAACCTTTTGGATGTCCTCTAACCATCTTAAACACTGCTGATATTTGGGAAAATTTGATAGTAAATCAGAAGAAGGATACTTATTGGATTATTGTACCAATAGCAAAGGATTCAGAGTGTACAACAGGGCTACCAAAAAGGTTCAAGAATGTCTTCATGTTGATTTTCTGTAAGAACAAGAAAATTCTAAAGGTAAAGGTCCTGATTGGATGTTTGATCTTGATTTAATGTCTTTATCAATGAATTATGTACCTGTAAGGGAAGAAAATCAAGCTGCTCCCACTGAAGAAGAAGCACAATGCATTGTTTATGATATTAATTTAAGATCTGAAGATGAGCCAAATGATAATGCCAATGAAGAGAAGAAAAGTGCTTCTGGGCCTCAAGGTACTGCTAAACCTAACAGTACTGCTGATCCTCAAAGTACTGTTCCACCACAAATCCCAGTATCTGATGAAGATCAAGAACTTACTAGGATGCTTTTTCAAGAAACTATGGCTAAGTCTTATGAAGATGAACAAAGGAGAGCTTATGAAGCAGAAAAGAAGAAGGCAAAAGGTACTGACAGTACTTTACCCCAAAGTGCTGCTAATCCATTTGAAAGTACTTTTCAACCTTTAGATACTTCAAATTGGATAAATATTGATGCTGTGAATGATTCAAATATGCCTGACTTGGAAGATACTGATGATCCAAACAAGATTACTTTAGAAGACACTGATGATGAATTGGATCAAGAAGGCATTTTTCTCAGATAATAATGAAGATACTGATTTAACTAATTTGGAAGATAATCTTGAAGTCTCACCAACTCCTACTCTCAGAATTCACAAAACTCATCCTGTTACCAATATAATTGGACCCTCAGCTTCAGGGGTGCTCACAAGGACTAAGGCTAAGAATATGTCTCAACAACATACTTCTTTACTTAGTTTTATCTACAAGCAAAACAGGGTGAATCACAAGGATCAGAAGTTGTGTTTATTTGCTTGTTTTCTATCTCAGGAAGAGCCCAAAAATATCAAACAAGCATTAGCCAAGGAGAGTTGGGTGGAAGCTATGCAAGAAGAACTCATACAGTTTAAACCTCAAGAAGTTTGGGTATTATGTGATTTACCTGATGGAAAGAGACTAATTGGAACAAAATGGGTCTTCAGGGTAAAAAGAGATGAAAGAGGGAATGTTATCAAGAACAAGGCAAGGTTAGTGGCTCAAGGATATAGACAGGAAGAAGGAGTAGACTATGATGAAGTTTTTGCTCCTGTGGCAAGGCTTGAAGCCATCAGGCTATTTTTGGCTTTTGCATCCTATATGGGTTTTCCTGTATATCAAATGGATGTTAAAAATGCTTTTCTATATGGCAAAATTACAGAAGAAGTTTATGTTAAACAGCCTCCTGGTTTTGAAGATCCTGCACACCCAAACAAAGTCTACAAGGTTATCAAGGCTCTGTACGGCCTTCATCAAGCTCCAAGAGCATGGTATGAAAGACTTTCCAATTTTCTACTACAACATGGTTATAGGAGAGGAGCTATTGACAAGACTTTGTTTATCAAGAGAGATAAGAAGGATATCATGCTTGTCCAATTGTATGTAGATGATATTATTTTTGGTGCTACTAAGCAGTCTATGGTGAAGGAATTTGAAGATCTTATGCAGAAAGAGTTTCAGATGAGTTCAATGGGAGAATTAACATTCTTTTTGGGACTACAAGTGAAACAGTCAAGCAGTGGAATATACATCTATCAAGATAAGTATGTTGCAGATATCCTTAAGAGATTCAATTTCACAACTGTTAGGCCTACATCTACACCAGTGGATACTAACAAACCTTTGGGGAAAGATGAAGAAGGAGAAGATGTTGATGTCACACTATACAGGTCTATGATTGGATGTCTCATGTATTTAACTGCATCAAGACCTGATATTACTTTTGCTGTGTGTTTAAGTGCAAGAAATCAAGTTCATCCAAAGGTATCACACTTAAATACTGTCAAGAGGATTTTCAGGTATCTTAGGCAACAACCTAAGCTAGGATTATGGTATCCTAGAGATTCACCTTTCATTCTACAAGCCTTTTCAGATAGTGATTATGCTGGAGATAACTATGACAGAAGATCCACAACTGGAGGATGCCAGTACCTTGGAAGCAGATTAGTGTCATGGCAATGTAAGAAGCAAACAATTGCAGCAACTTCTTCAACAGAAGCAGAGTATGTAGCTGCTGCAAGTTGTTGTGCACAAGTACTTTGCTTGCAAAATCAGCCTTTGGATTATGGATTCAATTTCAAAAATACTCCTATCAACATTGATAATGAGAGTACTATCTTTATTGTCAAGAATCCAGTGTATCATTCCAAGACCAAGCACATTCAGATTAGACATCACTTTATAAGATATTGCTATGAACACAGGCTTATCAATGTGGTTAAAGTTCATACGGATGATAATGTAGCAGATCTACTCACAAAGGGCTTTGATGTTTCAAGATTTACCTTTTTAGTTATGAGTAAGTTGTGAGTATTGGCATGATTAATATGTAAGCTATTTTTTAGGGGAGGCATTAGTAGTTATTAGTTAGTCATTATTTGAGGGGAGGCTACATGTATCATTCTAAAGAAAAGATTTTATTCATCATTCAGCTAACTTTTTACATCAACCATTCAGAAAGTTCATACATCACCATTGTTGTTACCAAGATACAGACATAGACACAACAAGACAAAACAAACAACCATCTACCACAACCTACTACCAAGCTCCGCACACCTACTCCATAGGCCTTTTTCCCTTGCTCTCATAGCTTTGCTTTCCCTTTTGAGTAGTTTTTCTCTTGTCATCAAAAGAAGCCTGCTTTCTTGTGCAAGCCAGGCCAAGAACTTGTTTGGGAGGTCTCTCTTTCCTTGGAGCAGGCCACTTCATGTTCTGTATTGCTGATTTCAGGGCTTGAGTCAAAGCATGTGGAAGCTCATTAGCCAGAGATGAACCAGGGACAGACTTTTTCTTCTTAGGCTTTTTGTTGGTAGTGCTGGCTGCATCAGTTATGGAAGAGTTTGAAACACTTACTGATGAGGAAGATTCATGGGGTCTCATCCATAGAACATGGGGAGGGAAGTAGTTCAACCATCCTGGATTTTCAAACTCAGAATCAGAGTATTAGCTTATCTTTGAATCAGTGGAGCCCTCAGAGTCAGAGGAGATGTTGATAAATGGAATATGACTCATTGTGTTTACTAGGTTTTGTGTTCTAATAAAGATGAATGAAATTTGTTCTTGGTGAAGTTGCTTTTATTGGCAAAGTAAAGGGAAATGGTCATTGAATGAAGTGTATTGAAGTTCACTTACCATGGTAGCTTTGGGCATTAATTTGGGGAGACAGTCATTAATCAGGGTTGACTTTCAAAGATATTTTGGTCAAATAGTCAACATTCCAGATTTTTTTTTTGGGAAAGTACTTTGGTCAACATACTGTGTGGGTTTATAACGGAAGGTACTGCTCCATATTTTATGGAACGTACTGCTTGGTGCTATTAAGGGTACGCTGATGTGTCAGATACTGTTCCAACGGTCAGATTTGCGGGTAACAAACTTTCGAAAGATATGGGGATAATCACTTCCAAAAATAACGGTAAAATTATGAATTAACCGTGATTTTTTGTATCTTATCCTTATATACCTCATATCTTTTCTTATTTATTCACCCTTATTCACCTTTCTTGTTAATTAAACTCATTCATACTTTTCACCGATCATCACTTTTCTCTCTGAAGCTAATCACAATGGCATATCGACGCACCAACACCAAACACAACATGATAGCAAACCTTGAGAAAACCCAAGATAACCTTGACTTTCATGGAATTATTGATTTTCTCACTGGAACCAACATCTGTTACTCAATCCTAGTCAACTCAGAGATTATTGGACCTTGGATACATGTGTTTTGGGATACAGCAAGGTCACAGGTTGAAGATGGAGAGGATATTATCACTGCTACAGTTGCTGGGAGAGCTATTCGTGTCACCGAAGCAACAATCAGAGAGGCTCTGTTATTTGAAGATGAAGGAGGCTCTGTTCTATTTGCTAAACAAGAGATTTGAAATACACTCAGAGACATTGGGTATGAAGGACCATTGAATAAGCTTACTTTTCAGAAAGCTATGGTTAGTCCTCATTGGAAATTTCTTATACATGTTTTGCTTTATTGTTTGAGTCCAAAGAGTACTGCTTGGGATCAGTTTAGCCATTCCATAGCTTCTGCATTTGTTGGTCTTATTACCAATCAACCTTTCAATTTCTCATACATGATCCTTGAAGGTATGCTTACACATATTAAGGCTGGCAAACCTTTTCTAATGTATCCTAGATTTGTTCAACTTCTTTTAGAGAATCCATTAGATGGGATACCAAAACCTCAGGATTATGTACCTACCATTAGGATGCCACCTAAAGTGTTCACTTTTATGTTTCATAAGGGAGTAATTTTTTCGGGTAGGAATACACCTCTCAATGCTTATATGTTAGAGGTAGCTCAAGCTGTTAGGGATGAAGAAAACAATAGTGGTTCTGCACATTCTGATAATGCTGATCAATCTGATTCTGCTGAGCATTCTGCCTCAGTACATACCCCCACACCACCTATTGTTTTCCCTCAGCATGGTGTTTTAAGTGAAAGGACTCCCTCAGTGTCAGCTTCCTTGGATAAATCTGTTTCTACTCAAGGTACTTCTCCACAAAGTACTTCTTCTAAAGGTACTGCTTCAGAGGATACACATGAACCTAATCCCAATGATTATACTTCCACATGTGGGTTTCAAACACCTAGAGGAGATGAGGGAATTGAAGGTGCTATGAGTACTTCTGAATTGACTAAAGAATTGGAGAAGATGAAGACAACTGTTAATGCTCATGCTGCAGAAATCAAGAAGCTAAGAAAGAAGTTCAGAAGGTTGAAGAAATTTGTTTGGCCTCTTGTTCAGAATTTTAGGCTTTATGTTAAAGAAAAGAAGCAGTCTCAGAAGCCAAAGTCAAAATCTTCAAAGAAGTCTTCTAAATCCAAGAGGAAGCATAGGAGGTCATCATTTACCAAATTGGGGAGGAATCAAGATGAGAATTTGGATAAAGATGATGCTGAGATTAAATATTCAGAAGATGCTCATTTGTGGCAATATCCAGAAAGTCCAAATACTTTTGTACCAGAAAGCTATATTGAAGAGGATGTGAATATTGCACAAGAGGATGTGAACATTGCACAAGAAGATGTGAATATTGTACAAGAGGAAGATATAGAGCAAGAAATTGTTAAGCAGGATGTGGATGCACAGAATATTCAAAGTGCTGGTGTTCAAAGTACTGCTGCAAAAAACATAAGTCTGCAAGGTACTGTTGAGCAAGGTACTTCTTCAAGGAATATTGATGAAAGTGGAGTTACTGCAACTGGACCTTCTACAATGAATTATGAAGATGAAGCTGGTCCTTCTACTTTTGTACAGCAAGAAGAAGTAAGAGTACATACTGCAAGTGATGATGAAACAATTGCTCAAGTTATGATGAATTTGAGGAGACCTACTGGAGGAATACATATTTCTGAGCCTGCACAAAAAGATGCTGAAAGTACTTCTGAATCAGAAGAGTTAGATCCAAAAGATAAAGGAAAAGAGATCAAGGTTCAGAAAGATGTTAAGAAGAAAAAGAAGAAATTTTCTATTGCTCAGATCAGAGAATTAAATATTGCAGAGGATGAAGAGCTTGCTAGAAAGCAACAAGCTGAGTATGATGCTGAGTATTTGGCAGAAGTTAGTAGGCCAATTACAAAGAAGCCAATGACTATTGCTCAGGAAAGGAACTGGATGATAAGTTTCTTGAAAAGGATAGGATACAAAAACTTACACAGAATGAGGTATCCAGAAGTGAAAGCTCGGTGGGATAAAGTACAAGAAGATATCAGGAAAGAAGTAGAAAACTTTGTACCCATGTAAGTTGATAGAAAGAAGAAGTTAGAAGATATCAGAACGGAACAAGCTGAGCAAAGGAGATTGAAAAGAAAGAAAGTAGTTCAAGATAATCAACTATCAAAAAGATTGAAGATGATTCATGAAGACACAGTTGATGAACTTAGAAACTATTTCAGAGTTGTAGATTTTGAGAATAAGAAGATTGAAGATTCTGGAAAGAAGTCCAAGATAATCTCATTATCTGTAGTTGAATCAAAAGAAGGAAATTATCTTATGTTCAGCAGAGAAGATGAAAGCTTCGCAGTTTTCAACATGTTATGGGATGTTTTGCATTGTATCACAAGGGCAGATTTGTATGACTTATATATGCAAGTGCAAACATACTATGCAGAGATTGAAGCTTCTGGAGTGGGATTAATTTTGCTTGGAGATTTATTTACCATCTGGGAAACTAAAGAAACAAGTGATGATCCTCTGTGGTATGAACAAGAGAATTGGGAAATTACAAGATGGAGATTCTTTGAGTCATCAGGAGTTCATACACTAGAGATGGAAGATGGTACCATGATTCATATGCTTGCTGAGAGAAGATATCCATTGATTAAAGAAATTATGCTCAGAATGTTGGATCATGGAATGGAACTTGAAGATGAATATGAAGTAGCTTTAGATTTTATTAAGCTATTTATCAGATGGACCAAGTCTGAAGAGTAATATTGCATAATACTGGTATGATTTGTTTAGTAAACTAAGTATTTTTCAAAGTACTGCAGAGACAAACAGTACTTTATCAAAGTACTGCTTGCTGATATAAACCAGTATAAGTCCTTTAAAATAAAAATAAAAGGTTTTACTGTTTAAAAGAGAAGTAAAAGGATTTGAAAAGAAACACATGGTATTAGTATTTATACTGCACAACAAATGGTAATCAACTCACCACATTTAACAGACAAGAAAGAGTTTGACTCATCAAGAGGGTACGACTCTGATGTGATAATCAAATCTGTTTTTAGTTGACAATTTACTAAAAATTGTATGGTTTCAACTCACCATATCTGTATAAGTAAAGAGTTGGCTAGCCCACAAGGAAAAATGGCTTCTGGTAAAGGCTGTGGAAAATCCATTTTTGGTAATTAGTTCACCATGATTTATATCAAAGAACTAACTAGTCCAAAAGCAAACGGCTATTGGTAAAGGCTAATCAAATCCGTTGATAGCTGATGATTTGCTAAAAATCATAATTTTCAATGATTCACCTCTCACAGGAGTTAACACACCTGGAAGTGATGAGAATAGTATGAAACTTTTAAAGATTTGATGATTATTGTACCAAAATGTTGCTGAGTTGCTGAGAAGATTTATTGAAAGACAAGATGCTGATGAAGAGTACTTTGACACATGACAGATAGAAGATAAAGGTATAAAGAAACAATCTTTCTTAATGATTAAAGATTTGAAGATCAAATATAACAAAGAAACTTGAAATCAAGCAAGTGGAGTTCAAGGTAGGGGAGGATTGTTGGGATATAAAATATCAAAGTACTTCTGTATGTCAAAGTACTGCTGCATGAAGAATAAAGTCAAAGTACTGTTGAAGATAAAAGTCAAAGTACTGCTGTTACTGAAGAATGCTTAAAGTACTTCGAAGGAAACAAGGACTTATGTGCAATATTAGTTAAAGGATTAATGTGTAATATTGAACGAATATTCTAGAATTAGTTAGGGATAATGACTTGTCGTTCAAGTATTATATGTTGTAAACCGACTTAAGGTTATCTATATAAAGAGTCTTAAGAGGTATTAGTCGATATAAGTTTTAGAGTTGTTCAAAGTCAAAAAATAGTTAGGGATTGTTAGTAAATCTGTGTAACAAAGCAGGTTCTAAGTTTGGTTAATATAAAAGTTCTTCTTAAGCTTTGTGTTAGTAGATTCCGCATACTTTACAAGGTTAAACAGTGTTTCAATATTAATAGTGTTAAGTTTACTTAATATTATTAAACCTTTACAAGCTACAAAGTAGTTTGATCAGAGTATATCGATCCAACAGAAATCCATTTGTAAGTTGTGTCAATCTGATTTAAAGATGTTGAATTCCAACGAGGACTAAAAACCGGTGTTTTATTTTGAAATAACGCTCGTGGAATCAATGAAGATTTAAAACTCTTTTTCCTTTGAAAATAGTTTGAGAAACCCGGTGTTTCTCTTGGAGTTTTAAAATCCGAAGAAGAAGATTTCCATCTAGAGTTGAACCTCATGGGTTCTCTTTGAAGATTTGTTTCTTTGATAAATGGAAACCTTCCGGTATTTGGAATGTTCAAAGCAGAGTCATTCTCATGTTGTAGCGAAAGCAATTCTGATATTGAATATTTGAAAGGTTTTGAATGACTTTGCTTTGTTTTCCACACTTGCTTTACCGGTGTAAAACGAGAGTGTGGAGTTTGAAAAACATGATTCTTTTCTTTTGAAGCATTTGGGGGTTTCGAAAAACTTTGTTTTGGTCTCCACACTTACTTTACCGGTGTAAAACGTGAGTGTGGAGTTTGAAAAACATGATTATTTTCTTTTGAAGCATTTGGGGGTTTCGAAAAAAAAAAATTTTGGTCTCCGCACTTGCTTTACCGGTGTAAAATGAGAGTGTGGAGTTTGAAAAACATGATTCTTTTCTTTTGAAGCATTTGGATTTGAAAACCTTTTAGAAGTAAATGTTTCGGAAAACTTGGTCTCTTTGAAAACTCCCTTCCTTTTTGCAAAGAATAGGTTGTAAACTGAGAAACCCTTTTTGAAAATGGTTTTAAAGATTCACCCGTGTAAACCTTCTTCGAAACACTCACTTCTGGTGTTGAAACATTTGAAATTGGAGCTTTTCCCTTTGATCGGTTAAGAGTATCAAACTTCACTTTTAAAGCATTATATGAAATTCTCAAATCATTGAATTCTTTTTGAAGATGAAGAAGATCTTGGGATGCCAATTTTAATTCTAAAGAAGTAATTTGTTTCAAAAGTTGATCCTTTTCGGCTTTAGAATCATCCGTTTTACGAGCCAATTTCCGTTCGAACTCAACATTTTCTTTTTCAAGTCTTTCAAAATAATTTTCAAATTTGGTTACTTTGTTGAAAAAGTCAGTTTTGGCATACTCAAAATCGTTTGTTCGTTGAGCTAAAATTGTTTCAAGCTCAATCACTTTCGTTTGAAGCACATGATTTTCATTTTCAAAAAGATACATTTTCTCCCCTGTTTTCTTTTCAAAATCTGGAGTATTAGAATCGAACAGGGGTTTTGGGAAGGAAACTTTTGTGATTTGAAAATCAACATTTTTCTTTTTCATTTATTCAATCTTTTGCAAAGCATTTTCAAACTTTTTATCAGTGAATTCATACAATTGAGACTTCAAATCTTCAGTCTCTTTTTGTTTCAAGTTAGAGTTTTGTGTATGAACTCATGAACGTTTGATTGAATCAAATAGGTTTTTGTAAATCTGTTTCAAATGCTCAATCTTTTTTTTGTATTTTAAATTTTGACATTTCATTGACACGTTTTCATCATCAACTTGTTCAAGCTTTAACCTCCAAGGATTTTCAAAAGACTGCTTTTCAAGATTGTGTTGTAAAGCTTGGTCAAAGTTAATGCTTTGTGCTTGACATCTTTGAAAATTTTGTTCAAGAGAAAATATTTGACGTTTAAGTTTCTCTTGGATGTCGCTTGACTCTTTTAAAATCTTCTCATTTTCGTGTCTCAACATCCCATTTTCCACTCTTAAGTTTTCAGACTCAGCAATCAACGATTTATCACAAGTAGTTTTTTCAAAAACTTTCAATTTAGCTTCTAAATCAACAATGTCGTTAAGATACAAGTCTTCCCTTTTCCTTTTCCGCACTTTTTGTTCATAAAATTCCTTTTTGCAAGTTGACAACTTTGTTTGTGTTTTTTAAAGCTCTTTTTGAAGTTGTTCAATTTGTTGTTTGAGTTCACATTTTTCATTTTCGAGTTTTGTCACCAATTTACCGGTCGACTCAATTAATTCACATATTTTGTGTTGAAGATCTTGCTCTTTATTGTAATATTCTTGAAATGCCACTTCAAAACTTTTTTCACGTTTGACTTTGTTTTCATGATTTGAAAGTTGTATTTTATAGCACTCAATGTCCCTTGTTAATGACACATTTTTTGCTTTTAGTTCACAGTTGAGTCTGTTACATCGATCAACTTCGTTTTGCATATTCTTAATCATTAAAGCAGTTGAAGCACATTCTTGATCATGATTCAAACTGTTATGTTCAACCGTACCTTCCTTAAGATCCACATGTGGAGTCTCAGGAGTAATATTTCTATCATCCTGATTCACCACATATGTGTCGTTAATGTACTCAGGTTGTCCATGACTTTGTGTCTCATAAGCAAACACATTTTTAAATATATCATCACCATTAACATCATCATTAGATTGATGTACTTGAATGAGTGCGACTGAGCTTTGTGAAGGACTAATAGTAGCTGCATTATTCAAACCATCCTTACATTTGGGTTTCCCGTCAGCATCTGAATCATTCCATGTAGTGCTTCTTTCTTTTTCATTTGACTCTCTCTTCTTTTCTTGCATCTCCCTCAGATGAAGTGATCTTACATTAAGCACCATTTCCAGTATGTTCATTAGATTAAGCAACTGATCTCTAAAAACTTCAACTTCCATGCTAGTGATGCATTCTTTCCATATTCTGCATGCTGATGCATAATCCCAAGAATTCTTAAACGCTATAAAATCCAGGGTCATGAACCCTTTTAACTATGTCTTGAGCTCTCTATATCCACCATGCAATCACTTCCCTGTTCAATTTGCATCTCAAGTTGAACTATGTTGTTTCGGAGTTTCCTTTTGAAGATTACAAAGTCCATTTCAGATCCGAAGAATGTCTCAAAAGTTCTAAGAAATGCTGAACCCCATAATGGTTGACTTGCTTCTGAGAGAGCCACACATTGAATTTTAACTAATTCAAAATGTATTAAACAATTTTCTTTGGAGTGCATTGCGAGCTTTACACTTTTAGTCATCTCTCTCCTTTTTGAACTTGATTCCATTTTAATTTTGTGTGAAATGAGAATGGATCTTGTAGACGATAAAGAAGTAGTTTTGTGCTTTCAAATGAATCTCGTTCAATCTTTCACATTTTCAAAATAACTAGCATAGTAGTTATCTTCACACGAACCAAAATAATCTCAGCCCAAAATAATTCGCAACCTCGCATTCTTGAAACTCAATCCAAACCGATGTCCAAAATAATATCATAAAAATTCCAACTTACACTTGCAAGTTAACTGACAAAACTTACATTTAGGAAAATAACAATTACTATCCATAAATATGACACATTCCTTGTAGATGTAGCAATCCACGCAGCCCAGTAACAAGTTCAGCCCAAAAAAAAAGTTATATCAATCACAGCCCACTAGATACCCGATCCAAACACTACAACCCTAATAATTTGGTATAAAACACTAAGCTAACACAAACTTTACCCTAACACACCAATATCACAAAATTACGCCAGTCACACCTAGTTTCTCTCACCAAACGAAAAACAAATCTAAGATAAAAAAAAAAAAAAATCATCCTCCTCTTCTTTTGCTTGAAATCCGAATATTAAACTAATTTCGTCCTTTATACTTATGCTTATCAAACCGAGTCACAGAAACCCAATAACATTCAAAGATTTTTTCTTTCCTGAAGCTTTAATCCAATCGAAATAACACACCCACCACTTGAATCATTTCTTCTTTCGATTTACCGACAAAGAACTTCAAGAATGTTTGTCTCCAAGAGCAGGACACGAGTAGGTTTTATTGTTGTTCTTTTCGTTGTGTATTTAAACCGAAGCAGAGGAATGATGAAACAATTATGTTTTGTTATTTCTTTTTAGTTTTTCGGATAATAAAAGAAGTTTATCTTCAACAAGATCTATGATGTGATATACTTTCGATTTGTTAAGATCTTAAAGGTCTTCAATTCTTTTATAAGATGTGAAAGTATAATCTAAGATCTATTTGTGTTTCTTATTTTGGGTTTGAATCAGTCATGGTTTAATATGGAGATTGGTTTGTTGTTGATGATCGTTGACTGAGATCTTGAGTCCGAATAGTGTTTTGACTTGGTATGTTGGTAAATCTGAAGTCAAAGGGTCATGGGTATTTAGCTATAGTCGTAAATCAGTCTTCCTATCTTCATCTTCTTAGATTTTTGACTTTTGAAATTTTCCTAACTCGATAAATCTGTGTTTAAACAAATAGAGTTCCGTTTAGAAGGAACCAAGGAAAAATCCTTACTTGATGTACGATAAGGAACAATGCCTTACTCGGCAAAATAAAACCATACTCGATAGAGACTACTTCTGGATTACCTTACTCGATAAACTTACTGCTAACTCGATAACCTTCAATTGTTACTCGATGAAACTCATAAAATGAATTGCTAACTCGAAAAAATTCAATCCTTACTCGATGATCTTCAACTATTCCCAAAAAAAACCCAGAAATATCAAGAAAAACGAGACCACGATTTCACCTTTTTTGATTGTTTCGACCACAAATACCAAGAAGAAGAGACCAAAAAGAATTAAAGACAGATCTGACTATAACCATGTGACCATTTAAAACTGTTATAATCAAAAAATTAATAATAAACCGTACAAACGTATTGTGCCAGTTTTAAAAAAGACGTTTTTAAGAAGATTTGGCCAAAAAAATGAGACTTTAAAACCCACAAAAAACCATCTAAATCATCTTCTAGCTCTTGATACCAATTGTTGGGTCCTAAGTTTTGTATCATTCCACACATAAGATTTATGTTTAAGATCTAGAGAGAGAAAGATGATATATTTTAGAGAGAGAGAGAACTAGAGAGGAAATAAGAGAAATTTCTTATTCCATATGAACCAACCAACACCTCTCAAATGAAAAGTTAAAGAGAGAGAGAGAACTAGAGAGGAAATAAGAGAAATTTCTTATTCCATAGTATTTATAGGCCTTGTCTAGGGCAACTAACATCTTTGACATAATATCACTTATAGCCCTTAGACTTTGGCAAAACATGAAAAGTTAAACATAATAACATATAACTTAATGAAACTAAACACAAATAATAAACTAATGCAACCTATTACAAGACTCATTGACTCGATAATGATCGTCACTTCAAGCGTTCCCAAAAATCTCCCCCTAAGGGACGATCATTGAGATTTGTGAGAAAAGTAAAAGTGATTAAAATATGGATGACAATGGATGCTTTAAGATTGTATCTCGTGCGAGCTCGACTCAGAATTGACCCAGGAATTGATGAAACACAAAATTTAATAATCGAAAAGACTTATCCTCGACAGGTAATAACATCAAGTTAGTTACTAGAGCTAGTTGTCACCTAAAAGCTGACAATGGAATTCTATGACTAGCCACGTAAGCGTGTCTCGAAAAGGATTTGTCTTAGTAGAAATGTACCGGTTCGAGAAACTTTCTGTGGACTTGACCAGGCCGGGTAATAACTTCAAGCTAGTCTAACTAGTGATGTAAGCGTGCCTCGAATAGGTCTTGTTCATTGAAAGTGGATCAATTCAAAAAGTGCTTGCTCCTCCTCCCGCATGTGCAAATTTATTTAACACACATGAGCACATGTGAAGGGGAGCCCTTCAAATGAAAACACAAAACTCTCAAAGTGTTAAACAAAATGTTTGATAATCACAAACACTTTGAGAGATTTTCAATAAATGGTTTCATGAAAATTATAGGATAGTCATGGGGTTATAAGGTGACTAAGGTTAGGAAAAAAAGTCCAATGATCCGCTAGAGCTGGAGGGATCTACCCAAGGACATCACCAATAGATAGTATTAGAAGTCCTTAGGTATGATATGAAAAAAGGAGAAAAGAATGAAAGGAGAAAGAAGGGGTTGAAGAATTAAAAAGAAAAGCAAAGAAAAGGGTGAAAAGAAATAGTCCTCCATATGTTCAACCTTAGGGCAGACACCGGGTTCAATTCATATGCTACTGGTTGTTGCTAAGGCGACACCGGTATTGAAGATAAAGACATCATGGACCCAGTGACGCACTGCACTTAACCTTCTAAGCCACTCAAGTTCTCTTAAAAGAGTTTGTTTCATTCTCATGGGGAACCGGTGTAATCTATTGACTTATTTCATAGAGATGGTTAATATTGAAGCAGGAGACCCCTCCTTAGTCTCCGCATAGGAAACCTAAGTGTGCACTTATCGAGTCTAGAGCCATGAGATACATCAAAGATCTCTTAGGAACACTTAGTATTACTACAACTAGTGTTCTACATAAATGGAAACCAGCTGTAAATTATTGAGTCCTTCGCAGATCTTAGCAATCTACCGAGAACGTTTATGAGAGAATTTACAAATGTATTTCTCAATGATTGAACGGATATTCCTGCCAGGGTCAACATCAAACAGCCCTGACAGTAGGTCACTTCGGTAACCCCTCACGGGTTACGCTTAGTGTTCTCAGTGGTTCCAAAACGGTCTAGAGTCGTGGAGTGATCCCTAGTGACTCATCCATTCGTTGAGCTACTTAGTAGGTCTTGTAAGCTCCCTCGGGAGTATCCGAAATGGGAACGGCCTTGGTAAGGGTTAGAAGGAGTTTTCACACTATGCTGTTGACGATCTATAATTCCTTATTTTTAAGTACCGGTTGTTTATTCCTAACTGTTTACCTACAGCT
Organism: Artemisia argyi; assembly: GCA_030686995.1. Taxonomy (NCBI): domain Eukaryota; kingdom Viridiplantae; phylum Streptophyta; class Magnoliopsida; order Asterales; family Asteraceae; genus Artemisia; species Artemisia argyi. The sequence goes on from CM060707.1 coordinate 80,157,990, forward strand.
ACACATCACCTCCATGACGATAGATTCCACATGCTGATACATACATCTTGAAGTCAAAGAAAGCTCCCTCAAAGATATAAGCAACACAAAGTTCAAAGAAAGATTCTACGCCAAAATGAAGAATCTACAAAGTAAAGAGACTAAAGATCAAAGTGAAAGAAAGGGAACTACGTGCATGTGAAAGTCAATGTCCAAAGATGTATGAGCATGTTGGAATGACGGACAACCACCACAGACGCAAAAGTGACGAAAGGCAGATTACACCATCATTTGATCACAACAACAAGAACGAAGAACGAAGATCACAAAGCATGATTGGAACAAAGAATCTAGCAAAGCTATTACACAAAGACTCAAAGTTCAAAACAACAAGCATCAAAGAAGTCAAAAGATCAGTCATTTCTATTGGTGGACCCATAACCCACAGGTCGCAAAAGAGATCTCAATGATCACCCCTTTAGGGGGAGATTGTTGGAAACACAAAAGTGATGATCATAAAAGCAATCAAAGAGAGATCTCAATGATCGTCCCTTAGGGGGAGATTGTTGGGAACGCTTGAAGTGACGATCATTATCGAGTCAATGAGTCTTGTAATAGGTTGCATTTGTTTATTATTTATGTTTAGTTTCATTAAGTTATATGTTATTATGTTTAACTTTTCATGTTTTGCCAAAGTCTAAGGGCTATAAGTGATATTATGTCAAAGATGTTAGTTGCCCTAGACAAGGCCTATAAATACTATGTAACCTCTCATTTGAGACGTGTTGGTTGGTTCATATGGAATAAGAAATTTCTCTTATTTCCTATCCAGTTCTCCCTCTCTCTAAAATATATCATCTTTCTCTCTCTAGATCTTAAACATAAATCTTATGTGTGGAATGATATAAAACTTAGGACCCAACATTTACTTGTACGAATCTGTGGATGCTACGAAGTAATTCAGTCATTCAAGATGGTGGACAAAAGTGTTTCAGGAAGGCTCTTCGAAGATTGTCCCAAGATTGCTTTGACTCAGATGGTAACTTATTAAACCAACTCCTTGCTGCCCCCGTTAGAGAGATAGGGAACACCTTCAGTATAAATGAATACCTAGATACGTTTGGTATAGTGAAAAGGCTACAAAGATATAACACTTCTTCCACGTGTTCATGCACATCCTGATCAACTTCTCATGCGAATTGTTTATTATGTAATTCTTGAATGAGCGTGCTCGGAATAGAATACCCGTCATGATCATGTGTTCTGTCAAACGTCCCCTACAGCTTTCGTTAGTTTTGCCCAAGTATTGGTTCATGGTAATCCCCTCAATGTCATGCTCATTGATATCTCAGATTCCAATTCGGAAGACTCAGATTCGTAAAATGAGAAAATATTATGAATTGGCACAGGGGAGTTGTTCCTCCTTGCTTGAAACTGTCTTTCCGGATTGTCAAATGGTGTAACCAAAAATGGTTTTGAGCTCCTTGTCTTGTATCCTGACATTAAAAAAATACTAATAAAATAATAATACTAAATAAATAAATAAATAAATAAAAGCAGACTTAAAAATAAATCCTATTATAGCTCCCCGGCAGCGGCGCCAAAAACTTGATGCAGGTTTTACCGACCAGGTTTTAATATTTATAATTACTCATTTTACCTAAGGTCTACCTATTTGCACTAACGGACAGAGAATCCGTTCGTGAGTAGAATAGTAATGGTAACTCCGAGGTCGTCCCAAAAACTATGTGGTGCGGACTATGTCTAAGTCTAATGTCACTAATTAAAAGTAAATTAAAGGAAATGATTGATAGTTGGAAGTGAAATGAAACTACAAAACAAATAGTAGATAAAGCAAAGATTGTGAGCAGTGGGAGAAAAGTGTACTAGCCTAGTTACTCATCCTATATCATTTCGTGTCATGTTCCCTATTAAACTAATCTTATGCTTTAGGTGGGGGGGACATATATCATTAGGTGCATATGGTCAAGTTCCCTAGCCGATCTCCCCCAAATCTTGTCAAGAACCATAGGCACTACCCTATGCAAGTAAGCCGACGTATCGTATGCGGGTTTGAGTCATTAAGTGCCACTACATGCATGCTATACTTATCTCTAATGGCCCGTTGTCACGATCATAGGCATTTCTCTAACTTCTTAAGTTCATCAAATACGAAAGGTGATCCTATGGTCAATTCGCACATGAGGCAATATGGTCAGTTGTCATCCCTCCCATTTCCTCGCAATCCATCAGGCTAGTGTCCTATGGTCAATTCTTCTAGCCTACTAACTCAATTGGGGTCTTAATTAAATTAAAGCTAGCGTAATGGATACAACCGCATATCAAAACTACCGGAATAAAAGGTTCTCAAGATAAACTAAGCATGCACACACGTAAAAGCATATAAGAAAAGTACGAAAACATGATTAAAACAATATAGGCATCAAAACTAGGCTAGCACCAGAGGTGCTTAGCCAATCATATTAGAATTAACACTCGAAACAATGTTTACAAGATCCACGTATTCGAAATGTAAATGAAATAATGAAATGCTAAAACTGTTGGGAACGAAGTTTTATTATTTTATCAAGTCTCTGTCGTTTGTAATAAATGTTAGGTTGCTTTATTATTTAGTTACTTACATTTGTTATCATTTATGTATTTAAGGCTTATGAAAAGCCCACAAGACCTTCGAGGCCCACGAATTCAAGGAATATAGGATCTAGGAGTGTTGCCCTAGTTTCCATCCTATAAATAGAACCTCTAGGTCTCATTTGTATTTGGTTGGTTGTTTGGAATATTAAGGAAACTCTTGCATTTACAATTCTCTCATTCATTTAATCACCCAAATCCTTATTGATGACGTATAGTCTATATTTGGGCCACATGCCTAAATAATAAACATCACTAAGGCCCAAATCCACCATGAGTGGGCTATTATAACTTGGGCCGCATTGTTAACGGGATTGGGCTCACGTAGACCCAAGCCCAACCAAACTATTTATGGTCTAAATAAGGATCTTCTATCTATGGATAAGGATCCTTGGGCCGGATAAGCACCATGCGTGCGACACGTAAGGAGCACGAAACCTACAAGGATTCTGCGCCTATATAAGGAATGACATAATTCTCATTAAAGGTACGATTCACAAAACCCTAAAACTCTTTACGAGAACCCTAAACCGATTACTTACTCTCACGCCGGAGGATAATCGTGGGAGACAATCTCACGATAAGCCTAACAGTGTTTGTTTATTTTCTTAGTGCGCAGGTTTCAAGCATTAAGAGCGAATTGGTATGAGAGCAAGAGCCCAAACTAGGAACGCCCGACTTTTGTATCAACAAGTGGCACCATCTGTGGGACCTACACTAAGAACTAAGGAACTAGAATGACGAAGAATAAAAATTCAAGCCAGCGGACTCCGCAGTTGGAAAAAACACGTGACCCCCAGAGGAAGAATCAACAAGATTCAACCCCTAGGCAGGCTTCTGGGACAACCAGTGCACCTAGTCACCAAGAAACGGGACCAACCCTACCTCTCCCAGCTGTAGAATTGCCTGTAAGGACTACCCAGGCCACCACTGTAGTCCCGAGCGTTGAAGAATTCCATCACACCCTCTTCAATACTCCCCACCAAACGGCACCTATAGTGGACAACATTGTGCCGCCTGGCGCACCTAACCGAGATAGGGTGCCTAACACCGAGGCAGATATTCTTGCAGCGGATGAGGACGCACCTGACCTAACGTTGAGTAATTTTGTATCCCAAAATTATGAAACTCTAACCGCCCTAATGCAAGAAGAAGCGAGGAGAAGGTCGAGTACGAGCCTGCAAGTCCAGCTCAACTTTGGTCCTGAATGCGAAGTATCACCACCGCGCCACCTACGAGGAAGACGCAAAAATAATGAAAGACACACCACTATCAATGATAGGCTGGGTATGACATCTGACTCACAATATTCAGAGGAATATGAAGACGGCGAGAGGCGCACTAATGTTCATTCCAGACTTGGTAGTCGAGGGATACAAGACAGATTAGGACCTCAACATTCACCAAGCGAAGGTTCCTCCAGGTTTGGGAGAAAAGAGTTCACAACAGATTAGGGAGAAGAATATCCCCAAGTGAAAGCCCCTCAAGCTCTTCCTCTGAAGGAAGCCTGCGCAAACGCCGCAAAAGAGATTACTCTTCCTCCAACGACTCCTCGGACAACGAGGATAAGGAAAGAGGACACTGGAAGTCTAGAGGAAGACGACGCGAAGAAGAAGACAAATACATGTCTCTTCCATGGCTTCGCCAGAAAGTTGATGCATTTACATGACGCATCAGCGATTACACCGATCATAAGAGAACGCGCATGCCCACTAATGTCAAAACATATGATGGAACAGGTGATCCGGATGACCACCTAAAAATTTTCGAATCAGCTGCTACTATCGAAAATTGGCCACAACCTGTATGGTGCCATATGTTTAACTCCACCTTAGTAGGGAATGCGCGCACGTGGTTTAGCAAGCTTCCAAGAAGGATCATTGGCGGGTTTGAGGAATTGCGAAAAGCATTCCTTTTAAACTTCACCCAAAGAAAGAAGTGCGCTAAGAACCCCGTTGAACTAGCCAGGGTAAAACAGCGACAAGGGGAATTAACCAGTGCCTATATGGAACGCTTCAAAGATGAGGGTATACATGTCAAAGCGTGTCCCGAAGTCCTAAAAATTTCAGGGTTCATGAATGGGATTAATAACTCAGAACTCATCCGGAAGCTAAATGACAAGGTTCCCCAAACCTTCGATGAGCTAATGAAGCGCACAAGATCCTTCATACAAGGAGAAGCAGCTGTTGCGGATAGTAAAAAAGGCTACTCAAATTATAGCCAACAAGAACAGCCCAGGAGACAATCCAATGATCAGAACAGCAACCGTAGCAAGAATTATCGCAGTGGACGAGATAATGACAAGTATACCCCTCTCACAAAGACTCCGAGGGAAATATTTGTAACAGAAGGTGCAAACTTCCCAAAACCTCCGCCAATGCGTACCGCAGAGGATAAGCGCATAGGGAATGGATACTGCGAATATCATGGCAAAAAGGGCCATACAACCAACGAGTGTGTTCAGCTACGACAACTGATTGAAAAATTAGTAAGGGAGGGTAGAATGGATCACCTCGTAAAAAACATTAAGGAAGGGAAGGATAAGCAAAGGAATGGAGGCAAGAAAGAACCTCCCAAAGATAAAGCAGACATCATCTATATGATACAGTCATGGCAATGCAAGACAAAACAAAAAGTCAGTCAAAAGTTCTCTCCAGAAAAGGAGATATCCTTCCCCACTCTAGCTGCGGACAACGCAGTAGTAGAGCCACTAACTATTGAAATACATACTGGGGGACACGAGATCCGCCGCATTTATATCGACGAGGGGGCATTTGCAGACATCCTATATGATCATTGCTTCAAAAGGCTATGACTTGAGATACAAAGTCAATTGATACCAGCCACAACGTCACTGACTGGATTCACAGGAGAAAAGATTTGGCCTGTGGGGCAATTGTGCTTACTCGTAGTTCTGGGCAATGAACAACACTCAACAGCAACGTGGATAAATTTCATGGTAATCAAGTCTCCCTCACCATACAACGGCATCATTGGGAGACCTGGAATATCATCCATGCGCGCTGTACCATCCACAGCACATGGGATGCTCAAATTTCCGGTGGAAGGAGAAATTGTCCTCCTCTACAACACCACAGTACCACCCAAAGAATGCAACGCAGTAACCCGTGAGCTGGAGAATATTCCAGAACAGCGCGCAGAAAAAACACCAAACTTAAAGGTCGCTATTCATCCCGATTACCCAGATCAACAAATATCGATTGGAGGATCTTTATCTGACAAAGGTAAAGCAGCTGTGTGCGCACTCTTGCAAAAGAACCTGAATATCTTTGCGTGGGAACCAAAGCACATGACCGGAGTGCCACGCTCTATCACGGAACACAAGCTACAAATCCGACAAGGATATCCCCCAATACGACCGAAGAAGCGCGACTAGGCCCCATATCGCGCAAAAGCTATTCTGGAAGAAGTACATAAACTTGTAGACGCAGGTATAATGCGCGAAGTATATTATCACGACTGGCTCTCTAACCCAGTGATGATAAAAAAGAGCAACGGCATTTGGAGGATGTGCGTGGATTTCACAAACCTCAACAAAGCATGCCCACAGGACTGCTACCCACTGCCAGAGATAGACTGGAAAGTAGAATCCCTGTGCAGATATCCTTTTAAGTGCTTCCTAGACGCATACAAAGGATACCATCAGATCCAGATGGCAGTGGAGGATGAAGAAAAAACAGCTTTCCACACAAGTCAAGGGGTCTATTGCTACACAAAAATGCCTTTTGGCCTAAAAAACGCAGGCGCAACATACCAGCGATTGGTGGACATGGCTTTCGAAAAACAAGTAGGTCGAAACTTGGAAGTCTACGTTGACGACCTTGTCATCAAGAGCCACACAGAGGATGAATTGGTGCGTGACATCGAGGAAACGTTCAAAACATTGGGAAAAATAAACATGAAGTTAAATCCCAAGAAGTGCACCTTTGGCGCGACAGAAGGCATGTTCCTTGGGTACTTAATAGAACCAGATGGAATCAAGCCTTGCCCAGAAAAAACAAAAGCTGTTATCGATCTTCCCTCACCGCGCACACTAAAAGAAGTCCAGTCATTAAACGGAAAGCTAGCTGGGCTAAACCATTTCTTATCTAAGTCAGCAGACACATCACTCCCTCTCTTTAAAACACTCATGAAGTGTACTAAAAAGGGAGACTTCCGTTGGACTGAGGAAGCAGAAGAAGCTTTCTAACAACTAAAACAACATCTGGCATTACTCCTTAAACTTGTCGCACCGCGACCAGGGGAAGAGTTCATCATGTACTTATCTGCAACCCACGGAGCAGTTAGCGCAGTACTATTAACAGACTGAAACTCCGTCCAGACACCCATATACTTTGTAAGCAAAGCGTTGAAGAAGACAGAGACTAACTACAGCGCCATGGAAAAGCTGGTCTTAGCTCCAGTATTCGCAGCTAAAAGACTGCGCAGATACTTTCAAGCACACCCAATAGCTATGATCACGGACCAGCCAATTAAACAAGTTATCTCTAAACCTGACGCATCAGGGCGGCTACAAAAGTGGAGTGTGTTATTGAGCAAGTATAACATCTCGTATAGACCACGCACTGCAATCAAGGGGCAGATATTAGCCGACTTTATTGTTGAAAAGCCAGATACCGATAGTCCAACTGCAACAAGCAAGACAGATCTACAGGAACCTTGGATTCTGTTCACAGATGGATCCTTGTGCGTGGATGGATCAGGCGCAGGCCTTATCCTTACTAATCCAGAAGGAGTGGAGTTCACCTATGCGCTGCGTTTCGAATTCACAGTCACAAACAATAAGGTAGAGTACGAAGCTCTACTCGCTGGACTACGTATTGCAATTCAAATGGGTGTACGCAACCTAAAGGCAAACATGGATTCAAGGCTAGTAGCTAACCATGTGTTAGGAGAGTATGAAGCCAAGGATGAACATATGATCCAATACCTGGAAAAAACCAAGTCCTTAATTCAGAACTTTGATCGGTTCACAATCAAGCAAGTACCTAGAGGGGACAACAGGAAAGCTGATGCACTTAGCAAGATTGCATCTACAAGCTTTGCGCACTTATCAAAACAGGTATTGGTGGAAACTTTAAAAAACAAATCAATCTTGGAGATGGAAGTATCCACGGTGATAGAAGAACAGGATCCCACGTGGATGACACCTATCATTGAATTCATTAGCAAAGAAGTCTTACCACAAGATCATAAGGACGCTCGAAGAGTGCGGTGCACAGCGCAGTGATTTGAAATACGAGATAACATCCTATATCGACGTTCTTTCTTACAACCTTGGCTCCGATGTGTTGGACCTCTTCAAGCAGATTAGGTACTCCGAGAAATCCACGCTGGATCATGTAGGATGCACTCAGGACCACTGTCTGTTGTAGCTCGCGCTCTACGGTCAGGATATTATTGGCCCACTATGCACCGCGATGCGCGAGATATGATAAAAAATGTAGCAATTGCCAAGTACACAGGTGATGAGGCGAAAAATGATCTGTTTTTAGGGGGTCATTTAAGCCCGAATCCGACTTTATTTGATCAAATATTGCCCTAAATCGTTCCTTTTGTGATTTTAGGTGTTTGGAGAGTGAATTCTGGAAAAGAAGCCATTTTGGACGTTTTTGGAGCATAAAAGTGAAGAAAACGGCAAAGTACCAAATTTCCATGCTGAAGATACAAGGTGACGGCGTCAAGACCACCATCTTGACGGCGTCAGACATGAGGAATTAAACATCGTAGGTGGTGACGGCGTCAGAAGGATTCATGACGGCGACAAAGTGGCAAGAATAAAATACCGTGGGTGGTGACGGCGTCACATAGGCCGTCATAAGTGGATCAAGGCCATCCGAGGAAGTATATGGCGGCGAGGTGACGGCGTCACAAGTAACTCTTGACGCCGTCAGCCTGTTTTTCCTATATATAGTTTTCTAGTTTTTTCATTAAAAGAAGAGAAGTTTTGGTGAAACCCTAAAGACGATTTTGGTGCCTCTTTTACAGGTTTTTCAAGGGTTCCAAACCCTTGAGACCTCGCATTGTAATTGAGATAAGTGTACTTTCAATTCAATCAATATGTCTATGTGTTGGTTGTTTATATCTTGTTCTTGTCTCAATTCTACTATGCTAGGCTAGATCTCTTTTGTGTTTGCTTAGATCTAATGAAACCTAGATGTTGATTACTTGTCTATTCTTGTTTTGAATGAATGATTTATATGTTAGGCTTAAGAAAACTGGCAGATCTCCAAATGGTAACATGCTTGAACGTCTTAAGAAACATGAACCGAGGCGTACTAGGTCTTTATTGGTTGTATTTAATGCATGAGCCACTGTTTACAATCCCTATAGTTGTGCTGGGTCATGGTGTAGGAGGAGATAAGAGCTCATAAAGTTGGGGAGTTATGTATGCCACCCCACGAATGGTATTAAGGAAGACAATCCGTCATTCATACAAGTGTAACAAGTAATTAACATGTAAAAGATATCTAGGGAGTAATGAAGTCTAAGTAAACACAATTTCTCCAACCACTGCTCACAACCTTAGTATAATTTAGTTTAATTTCATTTTCATTATTTTATTTTAATTATATAATAGCTTTGGGTCAGTTGATTAGCAACTAATTCCGCCCACTCTTCCAAAACCCGAGATTTTACTTGCTTTCATAAAAATATAAAAATACAAAAATAATCATCTTTCACCTCTAGAACTATTAATTAGGTTTTCTAATCCTAGTGACACTATTCCTAAGCTGAACGATCAATCCCCCGGTACTTGTCACTATACTATACTACAACGATCAGGTACACTGCCTGGTGGGGGTTGTAAGCTTCTCGAGATCCCTCGAGAGGTAAAGCAAGGTGTGATTCTCACGCATCAAGTTTTTGGCGCCGCAGCCCGGGGAATAGTTATTGTCTAGGTTAGGATTTCTTTTTATTAGGTCTACTTGCTAGATTCCTTTCTGGTAAGATTTTTATTTTTATTTTTAGGTCTTCTTTAGTCTATCTTATTTCTTTGTGTCTTTGTTCGTAACTATTTCGATGGATAACAATAACATTGATCGGCTGATTCCTGTTATTCGTGTTTTTCGTCGTAGGATGTTCCAATTGCCCGCCCCACTTCCTTTAGCAGAAAACGAGAACCCACCTAACCTCTCACCCAACCACCACTTTGACAATAATTCTGAGCTAGAAGAGTCTGATCATGATGATGACCATAGGGCTAGTCTTTTTTATTATTCAGACTCCGATGAGGATCTTGATGATGGCGATGTGATTAATGAGGATAGTATGGAAGAGGAAATAAACCCTCTTAGGTATGTTGACCCTAGAACTAGGATTGAGTGTGATAGTTCATTCAACATGCAATTCCCTTGTAAGATTGGATTTAAGAGCTTTAATGCCTATCTCAACTCATCTCTTCCAATGAACGTAATCTCACGTAACGAATACAATAAAATCATGGTAGATGAGTTGGAATACAAAGGAGAAAACATTGTGGCTAGGGCTATACCATTGCATGTGTTTGTAGGAAGTTTGGTTTATCTTGTTGAGTTCATGGTTATGGAAAATCTAGGAGAATTTATTGATGATAAATTGACCCAAGTTGTGTTTGGAAAACCTTTCAAACGGTTGACCAACATCGATGAAAAACTCATAGAAGGGTTAATTACATTCTCGAGTGGGGATGAAGAATTTGTCTATCAAATGCCCCGCACACACCCTAGGTTCAAGGATTTCTCCATGGAAAAGTGTAGTAGGTATCCGCCTATGGAAATGCTAAGTGAGAATGATAAGAGAAAAGGACTTAAGTACACGTATGAAAAGAATAAAAGATATTATCGCGGGTGCTTAGAGTTAGGAGAAGAATATAAGAAAGATGAGGCGACAATTAGATGGCTCACACTTGGTTATGTGAGCATAAGCGATACACGATAACCCACGACTTTGAGTCTAGCTACAAGACTCGTAAATAAAGAAAAGCGCTTCTTGGGAGGCAACCCATGTTTTGTGTGATTTTTATTTGTTTGATTGTTATTTGCTTCCGTATGCATGTTTTATTTTTATTGTTGGTTGATCATGTTTCTCTACTAAAATGTGGAAATACTTTATTATGTTGTTTGGCCTAGTCTTAACTTCAACCTAAAGGTATTTTTGCAAAAGATAAGTGTAAGGGGAAACCCCAAATATGTTTTTAAGAAACAAACCGATCATGATTCTCCACAATATTTAATGAACATGTATATTCATATTTGTTAGAGTCAAATGCTTGTATTGAGTCATAATGAAGTTTTGCAGGATTTTCCTGGAAGTAGGACAAAGTTTTTCCAGAAATTTTCCGGAAACTTAACATAAGAATTTCTGCAGGTCCATTCTGACGGCGTCAGGGTATTGCTCTTGACGGCGTCAGGAGTTAAAATCTGGAAATTTTACCGGTTTTGCTTTTCTAACGGAGTCTTATGGTTTTTGTGAATTATTAAGTTTTATAATCTCCAGGAAATCTGCAAACTTCATTCCACAAGCATTATATCTTACTTTGTTTTCTAGGATTTAGTAACTTATATAGGATGCCGCCGATTTTACGCGAGGTTGCCTTGTCTATTGTTGTCAGGATTTACATGTTATTTATGACAAGAGGATGATTTATATTCTGGAAGGGAAGCTTTGATTGTTCATTTTCTTGGAGGAAGATTTAACCTGGCCAACCTATAATCCATACCGAGCGAATCAGGGGAGTATTTGATTTCATTCTCTTTACTTTTTAACTTTTACATTCTTTACTTGAACATTGGGGACAATGTTCATCTTAAGTGTAAGGGGAGGGTAAAAAGATGATACCTTACATATGCACTTTCGCTTGAGTTTGTTTTGTTTGATAGTAGATGTGTAATAAAACTACGAGAAATACTTGTTAGTGTAATTTTAGCGCCAAATTTAAAATTTTTTACAACATTTAGGAGTGAAACTTTAGCCATAGCAAGCATCTCATGGATAGGAGGTTGTATGACTAGCACATAACCGTATATTCAGAAAAATTTTCCACCCAAAAATGTGAGGTTCACCTTTAGTTTTGATAGGAAAAGCATTTATTATTGGTGCTTATGAGTGTACCGGTAGCATTTAGATTCTAGAACTTGCGTTAGTGATGCATCCCGAGGCCGCTAGTGAGACTGCATTCGTGTGGTAGGATTTACTACATGATAAGAGGCATTAGGATCACCCTTGTGTTAAACCCGTATCATAATTACTTGACCATTCAAGTCATATTACTTGGCTAGTTAAGTCAACTAATTTTTCCCACACCCATAGCGTTGTACTCATTTTTAGTACACGATACCCCTAGTACACCCCTCCGAGCCTATCTTTTCGTTTCTAACTTTAAGCATTTTACTTAAAGGAAGAATTTGTTACACCCCACTTAAATGTACAACCAAATCGCCATAGCCTTCCGTGTATGCGCTCATTTTTTAGTGCATTATTGTTATTTGTTAAACCCTAAGTTAACTTTCTAATTGATTACATGGTTGCTAAGTCGAGTCATATCATTGTACATATTGTTTTGGGACTATTGGGACTCATGGGTAAGTACTTATTTTATGGAGTAATGGGGAAGAACATAATATATTACCCCCATATGTACGTTAATCTTAAAAGTGCTCCAAGTGTTTTGATTTTCTTAATTCGAGTCATTAGATTAGTTTAATGTAAAGTATGTAAAGATTCAAGTGTAAGGGGATTGCTCAAACCCCTATGATGTATTATTTTGGATGGTAGGGTAAGAGTGTATGCAAAAAAAAAAAAAAAAAAAAAAAAAAAAAAAAGAGAAAAAAAAACCGAAAAATTAAGAAAAAAGAAAAAAAAATAGAAAAGAAAAAAAAAAAAAAAAAAAAGAGAAAAAAAAAACATACGGACTACCATCCCGTTTTCATTCTATGTTCATTTTATGTTTTTGTTATTTTTCATTTATTAGCTTAAGTCGAGTCTAGTCTTAGCTTAGCAACGCCATCTTGTACATGTAATTAACCAAGATTGTTAACTCGCCACCAGTAAAACTTCCTTTATCCAACAAAACCGTGTAATTCATATCCCTACACCTAACGTTATAACCCTTTAAAAGACCTCTTTGATAGTTTATCCTAGGTGCTTACGCCATGTGGTGGAGGTTTGATCCTTTCCCAAGCCTATGGTAATCTATTTTGCTATGACAGGTAGTGAGAGATATCTTCCATTTCCATAATGTTATATTACTTTATTACACCCGAGAGATGTGAGTATCTAAACACTATTTGTGAGGTGCTTGTGTATGACCTCCGTGCTTGTCTATTGGTCTTTAGTGGAACGATTATTTGTTGTAATTACTTTTATATTAGTGTTAAATGACCCCTAACTTGTCTTTTGAGTAGAATAAAAGCTCATTTGCTTGAGGACAAGCAAATCTCAAGTGTAAGGGTACATGATGAGGCGAAAAATGATCCGTTTTTAGGGGGTCATTTAAGCCCGAATCCGACTTTATTTGATCAAATATTGCCCTAAATCGTTCCTTTTGTGATTTTAGGTGTTTGGAGAGTGAATTCTGGAAAAGAAGCCATTTTGGACGTTTTTGGAGCATAAAAGTGAAGAAAACGGCAAAGTACCAAATTTCCATGCTGAAGATACAAGGTGACGGCGTCAAGACCACCATCTTGACGGCGTCAGACATGAGGAATTAAACATCGTAGGTTGTGACGGCGTCAGAAGGATTCATGACGGCGTCAAAGTGGCAAGAATAAAATACCGTGGGTGGTGACGGCGTCACATAGGCCGTCATAAGTGGATCAAGGCCGTCCGAGGAAGTATATGGCGGCGAGGTGACGGCGTCACAAGTAACTCTTGACGCCGTCAGCCTGTTTTTCCTATATATAGTTTTCTAGTTTTTTCATTAAAAGAAGAGAAGTTTTGGTGAAACCCTAAAGACAATTTTGGTGCCTCTTTTACAGGTTTTTCAAGGGTTCCAAACCCTTGAGACCTCGCATTGTAATTGAGATAAGTGTACTTTCAATTCAATCAATATGTCTATGTGTTGGTTGTTTATATCTTGTTCTTGTCTCAATTCTACTATGCTAGGCTAGATCTCTTTTGTGTTTGCTTAGATCTAATGAAACCTAGATGTTGATTATGTGTTGATTACTTGTCTATTCTTGTTTTGAATGAATGATTTATATGTTAGGCTTAAGAAAACTGGCAGATCTCCAAATGGTAACATGCTTGAACGTCTTAAGAAACATGAACCGAGGCGTACTAGGTCTTTATTGGTTGTATTTAATGCATGAGCCACTGTTTACAATCCCTATAGTTGTGCTGGGTCATGGTGTAGGAGGAGATAAGAGCTCATAGAGTTGGGGAGTTATGTATGCCACCCCACGAATGGTATTAAGGAATACAATCCGTCATTCATACAAGTGTAACAAGTAATTAACATGTAAAAGATATCTAGGGAGTAATGAAGTCTAAGTAAACACAATTTCTCCAACCACTGCTCACAACCTTAGTATAATTTAGTTTAATTTCATTTTCATTATTTTATTTTAATTATATAATAGCTTTGGGTTAGTTGATTAGCAACTAATTCCGCCCACTCTTCCAAAACCCGAGATTTTACTTGCTTTCATAAAAATATAAAAATACAAAAATAATCATCTTTCACCTCTAGAACTATTAATTAGGTTTTCTAATCCTAGTGACACTATTCCTAATCTGAACGATCAATCCCCCGGTACTTGTCACTATACTATACTACAACGATCAGGTACACTGCCTGGTGGGGGTTGTAAGCTTCTCGAGATCCCTCGAGAGGTAAAGCAAGGTGCGATTCCCACGCATCAACAGGCCAATTCCGCGCCAACCACGACAAGAGTTAACCCCAATCACCTCACCATGGCCATTCTATAAATGGGGCATTGACATCGCAGGCCCTTTCCCAGTTGCAGCAGGAGGACTAAAATTCCTCATCGTAGCCATAGACTACTTCACCAAGTGGATTGAGGCAAAAGCAGTGGTAAACATCACTGGCAACCAGGTAAAACGCTTCGTGTGGGACAATATTGTGTGTCGCTTTGGGCTACCTGGTGAAATCATATCAGATAATGGGAAACAATTCTGTGACAACCCATTCAAAGATTGGGGCGCGCAATTGAACATCACACAACACTTTGCTTCAGTGAAACACCCACAGACCAATGGCTTAGTTGAGCGCGCGAATCGCAGCCTAGGCGAAGGGATAAAAGCACGCCTTGACAGACACAAAGGAAAATGGGTGGACGAGTTGTCACATGTTTTATGGGCGCACCGCACCACAATCAAAACCAGTACCGGAGACACACCATTTTCTCTTATCTACGGGATAGAAGCCGTCATACCAGCTGAAATAGGGATGCCAACTATACGAACAACAGAGGTTAACATCACAACAAATGACGAGGAGTGGCGCATAGACTTGGACTTGCTAGAAGAAAGGCGTGAACGCGCAGCTATACGTGAAGCAAAGGTAAAAGCAAAAATGAAGAAGTATTATGATGCAAAAGTCAAACATACTTCCTTCAGGCCAGGAGACTTCGTATACCGCGCTAACGACGCGAGCCACGCAGAAGACACAGGCAAGCTTGTACCCAAATGGGAAGGACCTTATGAGGTCACTGATTCGCTAGTAAAAGGTGCATACAGGTTGCGCGATATGGAAGGTCACGATCTGGTGCGCACTTGGAATATCTGCAATCTCAAACGATGCTATCTTTAGGAAAGGCTACGGCCCACAAACAAACAACTTTGCACCTCAGTATGTGCCCAATAATTGTTTGCTTTTTATTTTCTTTATTAGGAATTGTCTTTATTTTCCGAAAAACTTGCAAGTATCAATAAAACGTTATGGTTTCTAGCTAACTCCATAACACATTTTACTTTATTGCGTACATTCTTATATGTGTCAATATTGTTATTTTATATTTTTGCCTACATGGCGTGCATGCACTAATTAAGACCCATGATGGCATAAAGGATGAGTAAACCTACTAACTAACTCGTTGAGTAAGAGGGTTGCAAACCCATCAACATTGGATCACGCATCCTTGCTAGGCGTCTTACTTTCAAGATGTTGAAATAAGCTTTCTATGCGCATCCCACGAAGGATGCGCAATATCACGTACACTGTACAAGCTTAGCAAACTATACACCAAGACTCTTGGTCATTTAATAAGACCTTGCAAAATGATGCAAGTCTATTTTCATGCTTACATTTTATTTTGAGTCACGCACTTAATTTAAACATAGTTCCAAAAAGAGTATCTTAATTAATCTTTTTACATAAAAGATAACAATTTATGAACAGATACCATAACATGCAAAAGATATACTTTGTTATTTATACAATAAATATACAAGTTACAAAAGCCTATATCTAAACACTATGACGATGCTCAGGACTTACAATAAATATACAAGTTACAAAAGATATACTTCTGGGGCAGCGGAGCTTCCTGCCTCTTGGAGCTTTCTCAAAAGCAATGCATCCTTAGGTGATACGGTCGCTACGCTAACAGGAACCCCATCTGATCTGGGTATATGCAAAGCGCCCACACCGCATAGGATTGCCTTGCCCTTAACACCCTTTTTCTTGGCAGCTCTCTCCGCGTGCAGCTCCAATACCTCCTTAAGAGGAACCTCCTTTTCAAGAACAAAAGGATTCAACATATCGCGCGGCTGTGCAAAAACAGGAACCCGCAGCTGCGACTCATCAGGCTTTAGAAAATAGTCTGGTTGCGCCTCTGCATCCTCCATGATATGGCGCCCCAGGGTTAACCCCTCCATAATTACCTTTATAGGGTAATCCTGGTCGCGCTCCAGCCGCACAATATAGGGAAGCTCAAGTAGCTTCATCCCTTCCATAGCCTTCATCAGTTCGTCATAAGCGTTGGCATTGTAACCAGGCACCTCAGCGAGCGCCACGCTCAGCACCTTCGCCTCATGGAGCTCCTCCATAGCTTGCGCCCTACCACGCTCCACGACGCACTGCACCACCTTTCCAAAGGTCTCCAACACCTCTGGAGACTCTAAGGTGCCCATCGCAGCCAGGCGCAAGCCATGACTGATCAACAACCTACATAAACAAAAAAAAGGATGCATTAGAAGAAAAGAGACAAATCAATCAATATAATAAGGCAACATCGCAGTAAATATATAAGGACGTACATGCGCTCGGCTATTGTAGACATAAGATGAGGATATAATACCTCATCATAGTCTATGCTCAGGCCGCGCAGCTTCTCCTCTTGCTCTTTCAGAATCTTCTTCATGCGCAGGCGGAACTCATCAATATGGCCAAAGTGCTCGGCCTTTTTCTCCTCCAAGTACCTTACCCCCCAAGTAAGGTTCGCCCTGAATTGATGCAGCTCCCCGCGCGCATGCTGTAACTCCACCATCATGGTCAACTTCTCATCAGTGACCTTATCAGCATGCGCCTTGACGGACCCTACCTCTGCTTGCGCATCAGCCAACTACGCACGGAGCAGGGCAATCTCCTCATCCTTCTGAGCGAGGGCACTACTCTCCCCAACATACTGCGTCTTTAGCTGAGCGACCAGCTCAGTCTGACGCTCAGCAGCAGCAGCTAGCTCCACCAACAGCTGCCGCGCAGATAACTCCCCAGCCACCTTCACTCCCTCCTCTACGTTTTCATTCTGAGGAGGGACCACACTCTTTACAAATGCCGCATCATCCTTTGCAGCATAGTCACTACAACGAATAAAGAAGAAAGTAAGCGCATATTACGACAAGTAATGATAAATATATAAGAATAAAAGAAGAATCAGGGATATCACTTACAGAAGGGGAGAAGCCTTTGCAGTCTCCTTATCCGCGCCAGTGGCGGATATGTCATCCTTCGTGGATGACTCTTCATCTGCAATCAGATGGTGCCTCCTCTTGGAAGTACCAGGGGCATCAGCCTCTCCCTTGCGCTTTAGATTATGCGCTACATTCTCAAGCTCTAGCACCTCCACGCTTTCAGAAGACTCAGCATGCAACCTCTCCATATGCGCAGGCTCTCCAGAAGGAGGCACGCTCTGCATAGGAGTCACCAGCAGAGGAGGTGAATCTTTAGGCGCAGCTTGCCCCAAGACAGTCAGATGCCCAGCAGTCACATCTAGAAGTGTTTGCTCATTCTCCCTCAGAGGACGCACACCAATTGTCACTTGCTTCAGCTTCTCAAGCTTCACTACGGAGAATAAATCCATCTCTGCGCAACACATGAGCAAAACAACATAACACAGATTAGTTATTGAAGGTACACATGCAGAAATACTTACATTATTTGAAGCGAACAAATAAAAAGGGACAAGCACCCACCCCGGTCGCTCTCATCAATGAAGGTTGGCACCTCGTCAGAACCATGAAAATAGTTGCGACTCAGCCCTACGTGCACCAAAAACTCCTCAGGGTAAGGGTTAATGGGGATGCGGTTGGCATCAATAGTCTCCGCATCTGCCACGCTATACGAACCGTGTGCGGGGCGCCCATCCCTTAGCAGCGTCTCTTGAGTATAAAACTCAAAAAGCGACGGAAATACCCTATCATCTACCCAGAAAAACTTTTCCCTCTAGTCCCTAAGAGAATCCACCTTTTCTGTGTAGCACTGAAGGCGTCCACCGCGCTTCGCAAAGGATACCCATCCATGCGACCACGTTGTGCGGTAAAACACACGGAACAGGTCAACTGTCGGGTTAATAGCAAGTAACCGACAATTTATTTCAAAATTGGATATTATTGCCGCACCTATACAGTGCAGCTGGGAAATGTGAAGGTGATAGTGGTTGAGCACATTTCTAAAAAAAATGGATATGAGTACGCGCTGGTTCGCATACTCGAAGAAGCGCGTATATAACCCTATTTTTCCCTCAGGTAAATCGACGATGCACGCATCGGCCTCCGGTACAACCGGATGCACGTCTAGAGGAATAAAATAATCCGAGGAGAACTGACGCAGTTCATCCTCATCCTTTTCAGAAGGAAACTCGTGTAATTGACGAACCATTTTAAAGATAATAAACATAGAGCACGCTTTCGCGGATTACCTAATAAAAAAGTTGATTTCTTTGAAAATGCTTTGAAGGTACATGCACTTTTTCCCATTTTCCAAGGTATATGTGGACACAGTCCCCGTTTCCCGAGGAATTTTTTGAAATATTTAGGACGAGATACATAGTTCGTCATATTGGGCGGCAAATTTCTAATTTCCTCCCGCCACGCTTACTGCTGCTCCCACTAGTCTAGCATCCGCGGCTACAAGCTGCGCACACTAGACTGGGGGGACATGATGACGTATAGTCTATATTTGCGCCACAAGCCCGAATGATAAACATCACTAAGGCCCAAATCCACCATGCGTGGGCTATTATAACTTGGGCCGCATTGTTAACGGGATTGGGCTCACGTAGACCCAAGCCCAACCAAACTATTTATGGTCTAGATAAGGATCTTCTATCTATGGATAAGGATCCTTGGGCCGGATAAGCACCATGCGTGCGAAACGTAAGGAGCACGAAACCTACAAGGATTCTGCGCCTATATAAGGAATGACATAATTCTCATTAAAGGTACGATTCACAAAATCCTAAAACTCTTTACGAGAACCCTAAAACCGATTACTTACTCTCACGCCGGAGGATAATCGTGGGAGACAATCCCACGATAAGCCTAACGGTGTTTGTTTATTTTCTTCGTGCGCAGGTTTCAAGCATTAAGAGCGAATTGGTACGGGAGCAAGAGCCCAAACTAGGAACGCCCAACTTTTGTATCAACACTTATATCTATCTCATTCTTGTTTGTGTGAAATCAATATGGGAACCTAACAAGTGGTATCATTCGCCATATGAACGTGTAGCTTGTGTTTTTCATTGAAATCGATCCTTACTCTTTATTTTATCTCGTTTTTTTGTTAAAATTTTAGTGCTTTCTTGCTTGTTTCTTGGTTTTTATCACATCTTTGCTTACAAACTTGTGCTATAAATCAAAACAAACAAAAAAGTTCCAAAATTTTATCAAACAACTCGACTTGAATTTCTTTTACTTATTTTCGAAAATATTTTCTTTTTTGAAAAAGTGTATCAAGTTTCAACTTTCTTGAAGATCTTATCTTTTTATACTTAAAAGGACAAGAATCTTTAAATAAAATTGAGTTTTTGGTAAAGTTTCTTTGAAAAACAAAATTCTGCCTATATTTCGCAATCTCACTACTGCCCCAGTTTCGAAATCCCTTGAAAGTGCTCCCAATCGACTTACGACTTGTGAACTCAGTATTTTCTTTCTTGTACAAGAAAGAAAATTACTTCGACTTTTGGACAAGTTTCGAAATTGGACAATTTCAAAAATTTTGTACGTGAGTTTGTGTTTTTTGAAAAAACTCCAACTTTTCGAAATCACAATTTTCGCAAAACTTCTTAAGTTCCGCAATTAAGTTTCGCAATTAACTTTCGTAATTTAAAAGTTTCGCAATCTCAATTATTAAAAGTTTCGAAAACACCATACATCCTAAGTTTCGCAATCATTCAAGTCTCATTTTCGCAATCTCTCAAGTACTAATTTGGCAATCTAAGTAGTGCAAGTTTTTCAAAATTTGGCTATACCTATACCTTCTACAAGATCCATCTTTTCACACAAGTGTTTCATTATGTCTCAACCACCGTACTACAACTTTAACCATCCTTAGCAACATCAGAATTAGCAGTATCATCAGCAACAACAACAGTATCAACAATCACCACAATATTATCAACAACCGGTTTACTCACAACAACATCTTCTCATGCAACAACATCAGATGGTTCCAATACAACAATCCTATCCAATGTCACAACAACAAGGCCAACTCCCATCAAAATAGACTCAATGGTTTGACAGGATGTGTGAAGTCATTTCAACTCAACAATCTTGTAGGACCTTAGGTCTAGCTTTATCACTTAAGAATATGATGTTAGAGAGAGATGGAAGAGCTAGAGAGAGAAAGTAGAGAGAGAGAGAGGTGGAGAGCACTATGTGAAATAAAACCTTGAATAAGCATGAACTCCCACCCTTCTTAACAAGCTTAGGAGGGGTATTTATAGTCTTTACATTAGCCACCATGGGCTTTCTCATGGGCCTTCTTTTGGGCCAAGCCATTAAGGCTTGTACTAAACTTAATAAACTAGCATTTTACTAACTATTACATGAATATATTTAACTGACTATTTGACTCAATAATGATCGTCACTTTTAATCCTAACAATCTCCCCCTAAGGAACGATCATTGAGATCTCCCTTTGATTACATAAATGATCAACACTTCTAATGCTAACAATATCCCCCTAAGGGTGATCATTGAGATCTCTCTTTTGTGACCTTGATCTTTGATCTTTGAAGCTTGTTCTATTTGAACTTTGAGTCTTGTTGAGTAATAGTTTTGCTAGTTTCTTTGTTCCAATCATGCTTTGTGATCTTTCTTGCCTTTGATCAACATCTTTACTATGTTGTCTTTACGTCTTTTCCAATATGCTCATACTTTGTTTGGCTTTCAATCTTTATGAAGTTCTCCTCTCTTTGACTTTAATATTTGTTTCTTTAGTTTGAAGATTCTTTGACTTTGACTTAGAAACGTTCTGAACTTTGCTTTGCTTTGATCTTTGAAGAGAGCTTTGCAGGGTATGAGCATGTGGATTTTTGAGTGATGGTAACGGTCTTTCTCCAAGGAACATTTATGAGTACCTGCATAAAACAGTTAGCAATGAATCAACCGGTACTTACAGGTTTGGAATTGGAGATTGTCAACAGCATAGTGTGAAGACTCCTTCTAACCCTTACCAAGGTCGTTCCTGAATCAGATACCCCTGAAAGGGCTTACTAGATCCACCGAAGTACATCAATGATTCAGGTGAGTTGCTGGAGATCACCCCACAACTGTAGACTGTTTGAGACATAGTAACCATCATGATAGATAAGGCAAGATCCGTAGATCTCATAAAGACTCTTACAACTTGTGTCCTTTTTTTGGCGAACACAAGTGTATTCATAGGAAAGTGTATCCTAAGAGATCTTTTAATGAATCTCATGGCTCTAGACTCGATAAGAGCATAATTTGGTTTTCCTATGCCGAGACTAGGGAAGGGTCTCCTGCTTCAATATCAACCATCTCTAAGAGATAAGTCGATAGATTACACTGGTTCCCCATGAGAATGAAACAAGTACCTTTTGAGAGATACTCGAGTGGCTAGAAGTTTAAGTGCAGTGCGTCACTAGGTCCATGACGTCTTTATCTTCAATACCAGTGTCACCTTAGTAACAACCAGTAGCATATGAGTTGAACCCGGTGTCTGCCCTAAGGTTGAACATATGGAGGGCTATTTCTTTTCACCCTTTCATTTGCTTTTCTTTTTAATTCTTCAACCCGTTCTTTCTCCTTTCATTCTTTTCTCCTTTTTTCAAATCATACCTAAGGACTTCTAATTCTAATCTATTGGAATTGTCCTTGGGTAGATCCCTCCGGCTCTGGCGGATCATAGGACGGTTTTTCCTAACCTTAATCACCTTATAACTCCATGACTATCCTATAATTGCCATGAAACCATTTATGAAAATCTCTCAAAGTGTTTATGATAAAAAAACATACTTTGTTAACACTTCGAGAGTTTTGCATTTCATTTGAAGGACTCCCCCTTCACATGTGCTCATGTATATTTTAGGAAATTTGCGCATGCGGGAGGAGTTTGCACTTTTGAATTGATCTACTTTCAATGAACACAACTGATTTGAGACACGCTTACATCACTAGTTAGACTAGCTTGAAGTTATTACCCGGCCTGGTCAAGTTCACAGAAAGTTTCTTGAAACGGTACATTTCTACTAAGACAAATCCTTTTCGAGACACGCTTATGTGGCTAGTTAAAGAGTTCCATTGTCAGCTTTTAGGTGACAACTAGCTCTAGTAACTAACTTGATGTTATTACCCGTTGAGGATAAGTCTTTTCGATTACTAACTTTTGTTGTTTCGTCAATTCTTGGGTCATTTCTGAGTCGAGCTCGCACGAGATTCAACCACAATCTTAAACACATTGACCACATTTTAATCATGTCTTCTCCCCCTCAAAAATAGAATATCCATGGTATTTTTTATACCAATTGATTAAAACCTTTTCTATTTGGATAGCATATGGGAGAAACGGATGTTTGTAATTCCGTATAAGTTTCCTTTAAGCATGATCATTTTGGAACATCATTTTATTACTCCCCCACAAAATTAGAACATTTTGAGTATATATTTGCTTTGAAGGATTTGAGGGAGTAATATCTTGAAATGTTTTGAAAACCTTTAGAAACATTTTTCAAAAATTTTGCTCAAAAAAATTAAGAAGACTTTGATAAGGTTTTTTTGGAGAGAAGTCTTCTTATCTCTTAGGATTGTCGCACAGAAATGTACAACAGGGTCCTTTCTTTGGAAATCGTGGGTTATACACTGTTATGTGTGCATAAGCCATCATGTTTTTAGGATAAGTGCACGGAAAATATTTAAACCTTTGATTGATTAAGCACTTTCCTTTATTTGAAGAACGAGTCCTTAGCAGAAGTACTAAGAAGTCATTATGTTTTTGGATTCGACAACAACTTTTGGAACCCATTTAAGCACGGCGCCAACGGGTTTACCATATTTTGAAATCCTTTTGAAAGTTGTGTCAATCCGAGACAAAGAAGTTGAATTCCAACGAGGACTGAAAAGCGGTGTTTCATTTTGAAATAAAGCTCATGGAATCAACGGTGATTTAAAACTCTTTTGCTTTTGAAAGTTGTTTGAGAAACTCGGTGTCTCTCTTGGAGTTTTAAAACTTGAATAAGAAGTTCTCCATCCATTGTTGAAACTCGGCGTTTCATTTCGAAAATTCATTTTTGAGATGAATGGAAACCTTCCAGAATTGGGAATTTTCAAAGCATAGCCATTCTTTTGTTGTAGCGGATGCATTTCAGAGTATGAATATTTCAAATGTTTTAAACGGCTTTGCTTTGGTTTCCACACTGGCTTTACCGGAGTAAAACGAGAGTATGGAGTTTGAAAACCATGATTCTTTTCTTTATGAGCACTTGCATTTGAAACCTTTTGAGGAGTAAATGTTTCAGAAAAATTTGGTCTCTTTGAAAATTTCCTTCCTTTTTGCAAAGAATAGGTGGGAAATTGAGAAACCCTTTTTGAAAATGGTTTTGAGGATTCACTCGTGTAAACCGTTTCTGAAACAATTACTTGTGGTTTAGACTCGTTTGAAACTTGAGATTTTCCTTTTGACCGGTTAAGAACATCAAACTTTGCTTTTAAGGCATTGTATGACGTTCTCAAATCATTGTATTCTTTTTGAAGAGAAAAATGATCTGATGATGCCAGTTTTTCTTGCAAAGAAGCATTTTGATTTTCAATATGTGAAAAATATTTTTCATATTTGTCGGTTTCTATTGAAAAATCATTTTTGGCATCACCAAAATCCTTGGTTTGTTTTGCAATCGTTTTTTTCAATTCAACAATTTTCTTTTGAAGCACAGACTTTTCTTTTTCAAAAAGATGATTTGGTGTGATCTGAGAGTCAGATTTGTTTGAAGTTTGATTCTGAACTCTTGACCGCTTGATAGAGTCAAACAAGTTTTTGTAAGTCTGTTTCAAATGCTCATTTTCTTTTTGTAATGATGCCACAGTATGTTCCAATTCAAGATTTTTTGTATCAAGTTCGTCGAAATCAAACTTGATATTGGTATCATCACAATTTTCTACAAAAATCTTTTCTTTTTCTTTAAGCACTGATGTCAAAGAGTTTTCAGAAGACATTTTCTCATTCTTCTCTTGCAGTTTAAGTTGGAAAGAGATACTTTGTGCTTCGAGTTTTGCAAGATGTTTCTAAAACTGAGCAGTTCTTTTTTACAGTTCTTCTTTGACATCAGCTGCTTCTTTTGAAAGCTCGGTGATTTTCTTTTTGAGACAAAGATTTTTAGATTTCAAGGAAGATGTTTGTACAAAATGCACATTCTCATACTCATGGCTGACAGATGCTGACTTGAACGACTCTATTTGATTTGTGAAAAATTCTTTTTGAATGTCTAGAATTAAGCATTTTTCATCAAATTCGTCTTCAAGAGAGTGAACGTACTTTAGATCTTCTCTCATTTCAGTTACAAGATGTTTTTCAAAGTACTCAAAACATAAGTTGATATCTTTCACACGAGGTTCTATTTCCTCTTTCAAAATCTTTTTGACTTCTAACTTAAGGTGTACATCTGATGAAAGAGGATTAGAGAAAACGTTGTTTGTGATGTTTTCTAGCTTAAACCAAATGACCTTTAACGTTTGCTCAATGTGATGTTTAAGATTACAAAATTGTTTCCTTGCTCAATTTTGCCATAACTTAGCATCATAGGTAACAACTTGAGCTTCTTTGAAAAATCTTTTCACATTTGTGTCTTTTCTTTTGAAAGGTTCTTTTGGTATATCTGTCAATTGTAGACAACTGATGAGGCGAAAAATGATCCGTTTTTAGGGGGTCATTTAAGCCCGAATCCGAATTTATTTGATCAAATATTGCCCTAAATCGTTCCTTTTGTGATTTTAGGTACTTGGAGAGTGAATTCTAGAAAAGAAGCCATTTTGGACGTTTTTAGAGCATAAAAGTGAAGAAAACGGCAAAGTCTCAATTTTCCATGCTGGGAACAGTACATGAAGGCGTCAAGAGTAATTTCCTGACGGCGTCAAAACACCAAGAATTAAAATCCGTAGTTGATGACGGCGTCAAGCTAGGCCGTCACGTGTACCTGAAGGCGTCACCAAGGCCGTCACGTGTAAACTTGTCAAAACTTGCGCGCGGAGTAGCTGATATTGTTTTGGTCATAACTTTTGCATACGAACTCGGATTTAGGTGATTCAAAAGCCCACGCGAAGAGGACGAAGAGATCTACAATTTGGTGAGAAAATGGTCTTGACGGCGTCAAGAGTAACGGGCTGACGCCGTCAAGAAGGGCCGACAGAAAACATGCCTATAAATATAACTTCATAACTTCACTTTTTGTAAGCCCTAAACCCTAAAGTCGATTCCTGGGTTTAGGTGGGTGTTTTTCCAGCAACTTATAGGGTTTCAATCACTCCATAAACATCATGTATTGGTTTGATGATTCTATCTTAATTATGTTTTCCATTATCATTGTTGTTTGCTCTTCTTTGATGATGATTTGCTAATTCACCTTGTGTCTACTTATGATTATGTGAAACTTGTATATAATTGATTAGATCTCATTGATTTCTTGTTGATGTTGTGTCTATCTCCATCAATTAAGGCGTGACAACTTCAATAGATCTAGTTGGTTTAGTTTATAATCCTTGTTTCCTATTGATTCTTGTTTTGATTGAATGATTCATATGTTAGGCTTAAGAAAACTGGCAGATCTCCAAATGGTAACATGCTTGAACGTCTTAATAAACATGAACCGAGGCGTACTAGGTCTTTATTGGTTGTATTTAATGCATGAGCCACTGTTTACAATCCCTATAGTTGTGCTGGGCATGGTGTAGGAGGAGATAAGAGCTCATAGAATTGGGGAGTTATGTATGCCACCCCATGAATAGTATTAAGGAATACAACCCGTCAATTAAAACAAGGTTACAATTCAATAGGTAGGATTGGATAGCTAGCAAGGAGTAATATATCATGGGTAGACATGCTTCACTTATCTTGTAGAACCCTAGTTTACTTTTCTTGTTAATTAGTTTAATTAGTAGCTTTTGGGTTAGTTGATTAGCAACTAATTCCGCCCACTCTCCCAAAACCCGAGATTTTTACTTGCTTTTCATAAAATATAAAAATACAAAAAGAATCATCCTTCACCTTTAGATCTAGTTAGATTAATTTCAATCCTAACGACACTATTCCTAGCTGAACGATCAATCCCCCGGTACTTGTCACTATACTATACTACAACGATCAGGTACACTTCCTGGTGGGGGTTGTAAGCTTCTCGAGATCCCTCGAGAGGTAAAGCCTGTTGCGATTCCCACGAATCAAGTTTTTGGCGCCGCAGCCCGGGGAATAGTTATTGTTTAGGTTGAATTTGATTTTTATTAGGCCTACTCATTGGATTCCTTTTTAGTGAGATTTTTATTTTCTTTTTATTAGTTTTCTTGTAGTCTATCTTTTCTTTGTGCATTTGTTCATAGAAACCTTTCCATTGACTCTTCCGTTCACCATTATGGAGAATGCGAATCCACCATACTGCCGACCACGAAACCCATTCTACCCTAATGACATCTTGATGTTCAAACAATATCGAGATGAACCCATATATGATGCATGGACTCGTTTTAAAAATTTACTCCGAATAGTCCCTCATCATAGTTTTCCTTTAGCATCCCTAACCCAGACCTTTTACTATCGTGTTAACCGATATGACCAAATGTGCATTGAGGATTTTGCCAATGGGGACTTTAGGGAATTAAATGCTGAAGAAGCATGGGATGCCATAGAAGATTGTGCCCAATATTATTATAGATTAGACAACCCGACAAACAACATAACAAATCATTTGACAACAAATTTGAAGGATCATGGAACAAGTTTGTTGGGGGATGAATATACTCATGTTGAGATACCTAGTTGGATGGCACCTAATATCATAGTACAAAACAAACATATAGGTAATCTAGGTACAATGGATGATGAGGTGGATAATCCAAGCCCACAAAGTACCCCACAAGTCCTACCATCATTTGAGGCACATACAACGCCCGTGACTTACCCGGAAGAAGTAGAAGAGACTATAGGAACCCCAATTGAGGTAGAACCCTTGGACCAAGCACCACTAGAGTATATAGGTTTGAATACTTGTAGTGATAACCTTACTCCTAGTTCTAGGGAATTTCCTAATGTTGATGAACCGGAACCTCAACCTTTACACAACTTCCCATCCTTAGATTTATTTCTAGAAGAAAAAAGAGGAACCGACCCACCCATCAACCAATATTATCCGGGTAGTTTTAGGATGAAGGAAGTCATTCACTCACCCCCTTCACCTCACGTGGCATATTTCCACCCTAAGGGTGTGTATCGCTACTTCCACCCGCACTTAATCCTAAGTGTAGGGAAAACCTCCCCTATTTCCGATAAATAAGGGTAGAGTCAGGCTCGTGACTCGAACAAAAACAAGCGCTTCTTGGGAGGCAACCCATGTTTTTAATTGTTTGATGTTTTTATTTTATTTGTTTGTTTGTGTCATATATGCTTAATCATAGTTGTTTAATTTTCATGTTTCGAATAATTTGTGAAAATGCTTTATTTTGTTTTTAACCTCGTCTTAATTGCATATAAAGGTATTTTACAAAAAGATAAGTGTAGGGAAATTTATATCTTGTTAAAAAGAACTAAATTCGAACATGAAAACTTCACAATTCATGATTAGCATATATTTTATCTTGTTTGTGTGTCAGTAATTGTTGGTATGTTTTATGAGTTCCTATTTGTAATTCATTCCACAAGTATCCTATCCTTTTGTTGCTTTGTCTTGTTTCTATTTCTAAGTCTGGAATTACATCTAGTTGTGATTTTTGTTCGGTTTGATGCTTTGGTTTTTGTGTTTGTTGATTACAGGACAAGAAGATGATTTATATTTCTGGAGGGAAGCTTTCAACGTTCGTCTTCTTGGAGGTAGATTTAACCATGTTGTCACATTATCCACGGTGAACGAATCAGGGGAGTATTAGTTTCTTTCATTCTTATTTATTTACTTTTACATCTTTTATCTAGAACATTGGGGACAATGTTCGGTTTAAGTGTAGGGAGGGTATATTAGAAACTATTACTCCACTTGGTTTTTGTTTTGTTTAATAGTGAATATGTAATAAAACTGAGAGAAATATTTGTTAGGGCAATTTTAGCACCAAATTTAAAATTTTTTGTAACATGTAGGAGTGAAACTTTAGTCTTAATAAGCGTCTCATGGATAGGAGTTGTATGACTAGCACAAAAACCATACCACTCAAAAATTTCCACCCCAAATATGTGAGGTTCGCCCTTAGATCTTTAGAAAAAAGCATTCATTGTTGGTGCTTATGAGTGTACCGGTAGTATTTAGATTCTAGAACTTGTGATAGCGATGCATCCCGAGACTGCTAGTGAGACTACATTCGTGTAGTTAGGATTTACTACATGATAAGAGGCATTAGGATAACCCTTGTTCTACACCTGTAATATAATTACATTGACTTCATAGGTCAAGTAATTCTCCCACACCTTTGCGTTGTACTCATTTTTAGTACACGATACCCCTAGTACACCCCTCCGAGCCTATCTTTTCGTTTCTAACTTTAAGCATTTTACTTAAAGGAAGAATTTGTTTACAATCCACCCCAAATGTGCAACCAAATCGCCTTAGCCTTCCTTGTATGCACTCATCTTTAGTGCGTTATTGTTAATTGTTTAAACCCTTTGTTAGTTGTCTAATTGATTACATGGTTGCTAAGTCGAGTCATATCTTGTACATATTGTTTTGGGACGATTAGGACGATTGGGTAAAGTACTATTGTAATGGAGTAATGGGGATGATGTCAATTATTACCCCCATATGTGCGTTAATATTTAATAGTACTCCAAGTGTTTTGATTATCTTGATTCGAGTCATTAGAATAGTTGATTGTAAAGTATGTAAAAGCTCAAGTGTAGGGAGGAAACGAGCTCCCTTTGATGTATTGTTTTGGATGGTAGAGTAAGAGTGTATGCAAAAAAAAAAAAAAAAAAAAAAAAAAAAAAAAAAATGGAAAAAAAAGAAAGAAAAAAAAAAGAAAAAGAAAAGAGAAAAACATACGGGCTACCATCCGTTTCTTTTATTTATGTTTAAGTCAAATAGTGTCTTGAAAAAAAAATCCAAAAAGAGTTGTAGTTAGTTTAAGTTGAGTCGAGTCTTGGCTTAGCAATGCCTCATTGTACATGTAGTTAACTAAGACAATTGACTTGCCACCAGTAAAATATTCGTTTATCCAACAAAACCGTGTTTTCCATATCCCCTACACCTAATGTTATAACCCTTTAAAAGACCTCTTTGATAGTTTATCCTAGGTGCTTATGCCAAGTGGTGGAAGTTTGATCCTTTCCCAAGCCTATGGTAATCTATTTGCTATGACAGCTAGAGAGTGATATTTCTCCATTTCCAATTATGACATATAAATTTTCAACACCCGAGGGATGAGAGTATCCAAATACTTAATGTGAGGTGCTAGTGTATAATTTCCGTGCTTGTTTTGACTAAGGTGGAATGATCATTTGTTGTAATTACTTTTATATTAGTGTTAAATGACCCCTAACTTGTATTTTGATTGGTGGAAAAGCTCATTTGCTTGAGGACAAGCAAATCCCAAGTGTAGGGATATATGATGAGGCGAAAAATGATCCGTTTTTAGGGGGTCATTTAAGCCCGAATCCGAATTTATTTGATCAAATATTGCCCTAAATCGTTCCTTTTGTGATTTTAGGTACTTGGAGAGTGAATTCTAAAAGAAGCCATTTTGGAAGTTTTTAGAGCATAAAAGTGAAGAAAACGGCAAAGTCTCAATTTTCCATGCTGGGAACAGTACATGAAGGCGTCAAGAGTAATTTCCTGACGGCGTCAAAACACCAAGAATTAAAATCCGTAGTTGATGACGGCGTCAAGCTAGGCCGTCACGTGTACCTGAAGGCGTCACCAAGGCCGTCATGTGTAAACTTGTCAAAACTTGCGCGCGGAGTAGTTGATATTATTTTAGTCATAACTTTTGCATACGAACTCGGATTTAGGTGATTCAAAAGCCCACGCGAAGAGCACGAAGAGATCTACAATTTGGTGAAAAAATGGTCTTGACGGAGTCAAGAGTAATGGGCTGACGCCGTCAAGAAGGGCCGACAGAAAACATGCCTATAAATATAACTTCATAACTTCACTTTTTGTAAGCCCTAAACCCTAAAGTCGATTCCTGGGTTTAGGTGGGTGTTTTTCCAGCAACTTAGAGGGTTTCAATCACTCCATAAACATCATGTATTGGTTTGATGATT
The DNA here is from genome assembly GCA_030686995.1 of Artemisia argyi. NCBI lineage: Eukaryota > Viridiplantae > Streptophyta > Magnoliopsida > Asterales > Asteraceae > Artemisia > Artemisia argyi. The sequence goes on from CM060707.1 coordinate 80,188,715, forward strand.
CTATCTTAATTATGTTTTCCATTATCATTGTTGTTTGCTCTTCTTTGATGATGATTTGCTAATTCACCTTGTGTCTACTTATGATTATGTGAAACTTGTATATAATTGATTAGATCTCATTGATTTCTTGTTGATGTTGTGTCTATCTCCATCAATTAAGGCGTGACAACTTCAATAGATCTAGTTGGTTTAGTTTATAATCCTTGTTTCCTATTGATTCTTGTTTTGATTGACTGATTCATATGTTAGGCTTAAGAAAACTGGCAGATCTCCAAATGGTAACATGCTTGAACGTCTTAAGAAACATGAACCGAGGCGTACTAGGTCTTTATTAGTTGTATTTAATGCATGAGCCATTGTTTACAATCCCTATAGTTGTGCTGGGCATGGTGTAGGAGGAGATAAGAGCTCATAGAATTGGAGAGTTATGTATGCCACCCCATGAATGGTATTAAGGAATACAACCCGTCAATTAAAATAAGGTTACAATTCAATAGGTAGGATTGGATAGCTAGCAAGGAGTAACATATCATGGGTAGACATGCTTCACTTATCTTGTAGAACCCTAGTTTACTTTTCTTGTTAATTAGTTTAATTAGTAGCTTTTGGGTTAGTTGATTAGCAACTAATTCCGCCCACTCTCCCAAAACCCGAGATTTTTACTTGCTTTTCATAAAATATAAAAATACAAAAAGAATCATCCTTCACCTTTAGATCTAGTTAGATTAATTTCAATCCTAACGACACTATTCCTAGCTGAACGATCAATCCCCCGGTACTTGTCACTATACTATACTACAACGATCAGGTACACTGCCTGGTGGGGGTTGTAAGCTTCTCGAGATCCCTCGAGAGGTAAAGCCTGTTGCGATTCCCACGCATCAACAACCATACACAAAGCCGTGGTATGAGAGTGGGTTTTTTGTTTGTTTTACTTTCAAATGTTTTTCCTCTTCAGATTTTAAAATATCTTGAGACTCAAACAAAAGATCATCTGAAAATTCTTTTCCCATATCATTAGCATTATACAAAATAGGTGTCAACTTTTGCACTTTGTTAAAAAAAACAAGGATTTTCATTTTCCACATTAGCATTATTCACAAAACCAATCCCAGATGTTTATTTCTCAACCTCCTCATCTTTAGTAGGCAGCATGTTGATAGTCTGAGAAGTCTGTCCCAATTTTCGAAGTTTGTTTTCAAGATCGTTTGTTCGTTTCAAAAACTCTTGGTTTTCATTCTCAAGTTTTGTGTTTACAATCTCAAAATTTGATGTGGTTTTCTGAAGCTTTGAATTTTCACTTTTTAAATCATTGTTCTCTTTTAAAAGCGCTTGAACCTTTCTGTTGTTAACAACCATTTGAGCATCCAGATTTTGAATGGAACGATTTTCACGAAGAACAGCTTCTCTATAACCAACTTCAAGTTCTTCATTTCTTTTAAAAAGTGGTTTGACAGACTCTCCATACATTTCAAACTTTTGCGCGTGAGATTTAAGGTTTGAGATTTCAATTTCAAGTTTAGCATTTCTTGTTGTTGCATTTTCAAAACGTTTTTCTATTTCCTTAAATCTCTCAATCTCTTTGTTCAAAAGACATTCGTTTGCTTAGCTTCACGATTGTCGTTTTTGCACTTGTCAAGTTCATGTTTGAAATTATTGATTAATGAAGCAAAGAAGGCATGATCTTGTTCATAAGAAGATCCATCCTGGGCAGGCTCACCTCTATTAGGATCCATATCTTGAGTAGCATAAGTGATATTACTATCATTTTGTTCCACCACACATGTGTCACTAATAGACTCAGGATGCGCAGGATGTTTCTGATCATGAGCAAACACATTATCAAAGATATTACCATTATCATGAGCATGTGAATGTTTTACCGTAGCCAATATCTCTGTGTATGATGAAGGTCTTATATGATCATCCTCGGTATCCCAAACAGCTTCATTCCTTTGTGTACCATCAGCATCCGAATCATAGCTAGGACTGCTGCTTTCAACCTGCTGTTCTGAAGATGAATCACTTCCCGTAAAAACCAAACTATCATCTGATGCATCACCCTCATTGACCATTTCCTTTTTTGCTTGAAAATCTTTCTCTGTCTCTTTTTCAATCACCTCTTCTTTTAACTACATCTCTCTTTCAATTTGCTCTCTTTCTTTTAACTGCATATCTTTTTCAATCTGCTCTCTTTCCCGTTTCAGCTTCTCAATTTCATTTAACTCAGCTTCCTCAGCATCAAGTATCTTTTCGAGTTCCCCCATGTCATTTATGCATTTAGTTCTAAAGGTCAAATAGCCTACCCAAAATTGTTGGTAAAATGCATCGATAAACTCTGACTGGTTCATTATCCAAGGGTTAAAGATACGCTGAAATTGAGTTTTGATCACTTTAAAAGCTTCCTTACAGTTACTCATATCAAGTTCTTCTTCATTAAGTAGCATCTCAAGTTGATTCAGGCTTTTGTTGAGTTTCTCTTTGAAATAATGAAATCGGTCTCTGACGTAGTATTCAAATGCTTGTTCGAACCTTGAATCATAACCATAAATATTGATGACCTTCGCTACATATGACTTGAACACTGTAAACACTTTCTTTGAATCTCTCTCTTGGATTTGCATTTTCATTTCCATTGTTGAGCGATGTGTGATAAAGTTGATCTTGGATCGTTGAAGATAACAAAGGTTGTTGTATGAAGATTAGATGTTTTTGGCGAATTTTGAAAAGCGAATATGGTAGATATTAGTGATTTCAAATTTTCCCACCAAAAATTATTTTGAAAAATTTTCTCTCCCAAAATTTGAAAATCACTAAGAAAGGCACTTCTAAGGTTACTAGAAAATTTTGAGTTTAAAAAAATTTTACGTCAAATTTTACCGAAAAAATTTGAATTTTGGCCTAAAAAATTGAATTTCGGGCCAAAATTTGAATTTTGGCCTAAAAATTTGAATTTCGGGCCAAAATTTTCAACTTTATACCAAAATTTAAATCTCGCGTAAAAATTGAACGTTTACTGTCTTGTAAAAAATAAATTTTACTCAAATAAGATTTAACTCTGTAAGATTTGATTATGGCAAACTCGGTAGGATTTCTTGATGTATCAAACTCGGTAAGGATAGAAACTTTCTAACTCGGTAAGTTTCACAAATCCCAAACTCGATAGGTTTTAAGTTTCTAACTCGGTATGTTTCACAAATTGTAACTCGGTAAGTTAATGTGAGTAGTTGGATAACTCGATAGAAAGATCTTAACTCGATACAATCTCATAACTCGGTAAGCTTAAGAAAATTTGGGCAAAGTTTCGTCTTAGTATAGAGTACAAAAAATCCTTACTCGATAAACGATAAGGAATGTCAGCTAACTCGCTAACTGGCTAACTCGCCAAATGAACCTAACTCGCTAACTTTTATCCCAAACTCGCTAAGTCAAATTTTCTAACTCGATAGAAAAATCCAAACTCGCTGAAACTTGACCAAACTCAAAAAAAAATTCCTAACTCGAAAATTTTTTCTCCTAACTCGATAAAATACGTATGAACAGTAACGAGATTCTTAGAAAACCGATTTTTCACCCACAAAACGATCTAAAACAACCTAAAATCATCCCTTGGCTCTTGATACCACTTGTAGGTCACCATTTTACAACATAAACACTAAGCTATCTTGAGAGAGAAAGTAGGTAGAGATAGAGAGTGGAAGGAACCCTTTAGAATGAAATGAAAGAGATGAAATCACTTAAGAATTGACTTGCCTACTGAACATAATTACCCGGTGTAAGCATTGGTGGAGTGTCAAAAGATCCTGCTTCATGTCTGGATTTGTTAGGATTAAAAGTGACGATCATTATTAAGTCAAATAGTCAGTTAAATATATTCATGTAATAGTTAGTAAAATGCTAGTTTATTAAGTTTAGTAAAAGCCTTAATGGCTTGGCCCAAAAGAAGGCCCATGAGAAAGCCCATGGTGGCTAATGTAAAGACTATAAATACCCCTCCTAAGCTTGTTAGGAAGGGTGGTAGTTCATGCTTATTCAAGGTTTTATTTCACATAGTGCTCTCCACCTCTCTCTCTCTCTACTTTCTCTCTCTAGCTCTTCCATCTCTCTCTAACATCATATTCTTAAGTGATAAAGCTAGATCTAAGGTCCTACATAGAACTCAAGAAACCCAATGGTAAGTACATGAAACAAGTTATCCTTGAAGGACCGTTTCAGTGGCCTGTTAACTACGTTGGAGGTGACCCATCTGCTGATCCTCCAGTAGCTCCAACTGTTGTGCTAGTTCCTGAGTCTGCACTCACTACTGAACAACACCTTCATCATGAAGCAAATGAGTATGTTATGGCTTACATACTTCAGGGAATACCAAATATCATATTCAGAAGTGTTGATGCTCAGACAACTGCAAAAGCTATGTGGGAACATGTCTATCTACTTATGGAAGGCACACAACTGAACAAAGAAGACATGGAATCTAAACTTTACTTGGAATACACTAATTTCATGATCGAACCAGGGGAATCACTTGAATCTTACTATTATCGTTTCACCAATGTCGTCAACGACTTAGAGAGACATGCAGACACCTTCCAAGGATCGCTGTCAATACAAAGTTTGTTAGTAGTCTGGGTTCCGAGTGGTAAAAGTATGTGACATTTGTGAGACGAGCTAAGAATCTTCATGATGATCCATATGGTTTGTTGTATGACTATCTCAAGCACTATGAATCTGAAGTTGAAAAGGATAGAGCTGCACGAGGAGGATATATACCACCACCTACTTCAAATCCACTGGCACTCGTTGCTCAATTTCATGCTGCACATCCTCCGATGTCTAATCATGCTTATATTTAGGAATAGAATTACTTTAGTCACCCACAACCTGCAACCTCACACAAAATGGTCCCATATGAATCATACTCGTAGCAGGCTTCTCCTCAACTTACTCCATATGACAACCATGATAGCATGTACTACTCAAATCAGATAGATGATGATGATGAAGACGTCAATACGTTGAACCAAGGACTTGCTCTTATCGCTTATGCTTTCAGCAAATTCTCAAACAAGACTAACAACCGTCTTCGTTCTTCATCAAATACAAGGAATCAAGCTGTCATTCAAGATGGACGGGTTGAGATTCAGAACCGTAATACTAGACGTTCAAGTTCAGGAGGGTATTCAGGAAATTCGGGGTATGGACAAAGGTTCAACAACAATGGGGGATTCAGAAACAACTCAGGTGCTCCTCAGAGAAGAAATGACAATGTGGCAAATGGCAATACAGAATCTGGGAATGCCATATGGTGCTACAACTATAACGAAAAAGGTCATATTGCAACAGCATGTCCAAAACCAAGAACCCGAGGCAGTCAGTTTCACAAGCAGGCATTACTAATGGCTCTCAAACATGAAAAAGAAGGAACTTTCACTGAACCAGAGAATAGTTTCTTTGCTAATTCTTACAACGAAGATGATAAGGAAGATCTTTAAGCCAATGCAGCTGTGATGCTTATGGCTGATGAGGCGAAAAATGATCCGTTTTTAGGGGGTCATTTAAGCCCGAATCCGAACTTATTTGATCAAATATTGCCCTAAATCGTTCCTTTTGTGATTTTAGGTACTTGGAGAGTGAATTCTAGAAAAGAAGCCATTTTGGACGTTTTTGGAGCATAAAAGTGAAGAAAATGGCAAAGTCTCTATTTTCTATGCTGAGAACAGTAGGTGACGGCGTCAAGAGTAATGCCCTGACGGCGTCAAACATCAAGAATAAAAATCCGAGAGTCATGAAGGCGTCAAGAGTCATCTTGATGGCGTCAGAGTCCCAAGAATAAAATACCGTGGTTGATGACGGCGTCACATAGGCCGTCATAAGTAGATCAAGGCCGTCCGAGGAAGTATTTGGCGGCGAGGTGATGGCGTCACATTGTTGTCTTGACGCCGTCAGCCTTATTTTCCTATATATAGTTTTCTAGTTTTTCACATTAAAGATGAGAGAAGTTTGAGAGAAGTTTTGGTGAAACCCTTAGGACGAATTTGGTGGAACTTTTACAGGTTTTTCAAGGGTTCCAAACCCTTGATACCTTGCATTGTAATTGAGATAAGTATTCTTCTAATTCAATCAATATGTCTATGTGTTGGTTGTCTATATCTTGTTCTTGTCTCAATTCCATTATGCTAGGCTAGATCTCTTTTGTGTTTGCTTAGATCTAATGAAACCTAGATATTGATTATGTGTTGATTACTTGTTTATTCTTGTCTTGGATGAATGATTTTATATGTTAGGCTTAAGAAAACTGGAAGATCTCCAAATGGTAACATGCTTGAACGTCTTAAGAAACATGAACCGAGGCGTACTAGGTCTTTATTGGTTGTATTTAATGCATGAGCCACTGTTTACAATCCCTATAGTTGTGCTGGGTCATGGTGTAGGAGGAGATAAGAGCTCATAGAATTTGGGAGTTATGTATGCCACCCCATGAATGGTATTAAGGAATACAATCCGTCATCCATGCAATTATAACAAGTAATTAACGTGTAAAAGATATCTATGGAGTAGTTAAGTCTAAGTAAACACATTTTCTCCAATTACTGCTCACAACCTTAGTATAATTAGTTTATTTTCATTTTCTGTATTTTATTTTGATTGCATCTTAGTTTTGGGTTAGTTGAATAGCAACTAATTCCGCCCACTCTTCCAAAAACCGATATTTTAATTGCTTTCCATAAAATATAAAAACACAAAAATAATCATCCCTCATCTTTAGAACTAGTAATTAGGCTTTCTAATCCTAGCGATACTATTCCTAAGCTGAACGATCAATCCCCCGGTACTTGTCACTATACTATACTACAACGATCAGGTACACTGCCTGGTGGGGGTTGTAAGCTTCTCGAGATCCCTCGAGAGGTAAAGCCTGTTGCGATTCCCACGCATCAAGTTTTTGGCGCCGTTGCCGGGGAATAGTTATTGTCTAGATTAGGATTTCTTTTTATTAGGTCTACTTGCTAGATTCCTTTCTAGTAAGATTTTTATTTTTATTTTTAGGTCTTCTTTAGTCTATCTTATTTCTTTGTGCCTTTGTTCGTAACTCTTTACCATCCGACATCATGGAAGGTGGTAACATCCGTGAACCCATCAACCCACCATTAGAACCCCTTAGGCCCCGAACCTTAGGAGAGTATTCCCGACCTAGCCACCAAGGCTACCGAAACACCATTGAGCTCACCGGAGCCAATGTGATCCCCTTGCGATCCGACACCATCCGGTTGGTGCAAAGCGGATGTGCATTCCATGGACTTCGTTCCGAAGATCCAAACCAACACCTTAAGGACTTCCTCAAAATCGTAGGCTCCATAGACCTAGGTGTTGAAACTAGAGAGACTACCCGTTTATGCCTATTCCAATTCTCTCTACGGGATCAAGCTAGTCAATGACTTGAGCGTTTACCCGCGGGATCCATCACCACATGGGATGATCTCACCACTCGTTTTCTTGCTCAATTTTTCCCATCGGGGAGAACTACTAAGCTTAGGAATGACATCTTGATGTTCCAACAACGTCAAAATGAATCTCTTTATGAAGCATGGACTCGTTTCAAGGACTTACTCCAAAAAGTCCCTCATCATGGTATAGATCTTTGGCTCCAAGTCCAAATTTTTTATGACCATATCGACATCTCCACGAGGCGAACCATTGACCAATCGGCCGGTGGTAAGCTACGTGATCTTAGTGTGGAACAATCATGGGAACTCATAGAAGATCTTGCTCTCTATGACAACGAAAGTTGGAACGATCCCCGTGATTTGAACAAAACGGTCAAGGCAACATCTTTGCCTTCGAACAATTCTAGCACGCCCGACCGTAGGATCATGGAACTTGAAGGTCGAGTCAAGTCTCTCATGAAATCTTACGAAGCTCCTAAACCTTCAAGCCAAGTAAGCAGAATCGCTTCTACATGCAAACTGTGCAATGGCCCTCATGAGACCTATAACTGCATGGAACTTCCAAAACGTGCTTATAACGAATTGACATCATCACACGTAGGTCAAGGTCCTCGAACTTCTGCCGAAGCCTATGAGGCATGGAAGGATAAACCTGATTTTAGAGGGTACCAAACACGAAGCGTATCCTTCAATGACTCCTCACCACTCACTTGGTCCGAGCATTTTCCGTCACAAGGTATCCCTAGGCAAAGCTGTGAAGACACTTTAAAAAAATTCATTCTATCTCAAGAACTACAGCTCACTACGCTCGAGGCAAAATTTAAACAACAGCAGGCAGATGTGAACAACAAGATTTGTAATCTGTTGCCTGCTATCAAAGAGCATATTGATAATAAGCCCATTCACGTTGATGAGGTTAAATCTGCTACCGTCATGAGTCCACCAGCCTCCCCTGTAAAAATAAAAAGTCCTAGCAAGTTATTCAAACATCTATCTCCTAACGGAAAAGAACCTGTCAACCCCCCTGGACCAATCCACTTCGTATACACCATCACCACAATATCTGCTTCAACATCCAACCCAACCCAACAACAAACTAACACATTTAGTCAGACAGCGAAAGATGAGACCTCGAGGGTTGACCATGCTTCTGCAAGGAAACCTACCGACTCACCCGAGCAATACACCGCGCAAGAATCCGACAAACCGGATGAAAGGAAAGAGAAATCGGAAGAGCATGAGAATGATCCAACCATTTTGGGTAAATCTATTATAGAAGAACCCAAGAGAAAAATGGAGGATGTTATTAGTGTGGGTAGCAATCAGACTATGGAAAGTAACCATAAAGTTTTCAAGATCCCCTGTGCCATTAAGGAAAAGCTCTTAACCGATAGTCATATAGATCCTAGCTTCCCAGTCAACATAATCCCCCTTTCCCTATACCACAAAACCTTCCCAGAGCACATTGCGTGCGAGAGAGTAATAGAAAATCTATCAATTAGGATTGGAGAGCTTGTGTACAAAACTGACCTCACCGTGGTTGATTACATGGACCCTCTCACCAATCAAACGTTAACCCACCTTGTCCTTGGGATACCATTTATCAATGAATCGGGAGCAATCCTTGATGAGAAAGATGGTAGTGTAATACTCACCAATGGTGTTAGGAAGGTAATTTTTCGTAGGGATAGTGAGGAGGTGTACGAGTATCGCCCATCTCTTGAGGGGAATCTATATGGATCAAAGGATGGAGAGTTGGGGAAGATAAGGAGGCGTGATCTGAATAATCTCAAAATTCCATGCATGATCGGTCACAAGCATTTTGATAACGTCTACATCAACATATTCATGCCTAAGAATGTTATGTCCCTATTCCATTACAACAATATCTGCAGATGGGGAATGATTTACAAAAGAGAGAAAGTGGTTGGTAAGGATCATGAAATCCAGGTGTTCGTAGGAAATATGGCATTCCCTATGGAATTCACGATTGTGGACAACATAGAGGACTATGTCGACCCTAGGTTGTCACAAGTCGTCTTTGGAGCACCCTTTTGTGAAATCACTAATTTAATAGTGGATGACTTGAACGGAATCATGACCTTCACTGATGGGATTAGGAGGATTTCATACCAAACGCCATACAAGAGAAAAGACCTTAAGGGAATAGATTGTGACGGGCTTGATATGATAAGCTCCCAACTTATCTTATGCGATGAAGATGTTAGGAGAGGGTGTAGAAATATTTCTGATTTATCATGTGGATTCTTTAAGAATGTTAGTAAGCTTGGTTCTAAGTATCGACACAATGTTTTCGAATTCGAAGATCTGAAGTACTTGCACTATGAAAGCGAAACTGGTTTAGAAGACGACCTAGAGAGTGGAACCAATGATGAAATCACGTAGTAACCCATGACTTTGAGTCTAGCTACAAGACTCACAAATAAAGAAAAGCGCTTCTTGGGAGGCAACCCATGTTTTGTGTGATTTTAATTGTTTGATTGTTATTTGCTTCCGTATGCATGCTTTATTTTTATTGTTGGTTGATCATGTTTCTCAATTAAAATGTGGAAATACTTTACTATGTTGTTTGGCCTAGTCTTAACTCCAACCTAGAAGTATTTTTGCAAAAGATAAGTGTAAGGGGAAACCCCAAATATGTTTTTAAGAAACAAACCGATCATGAGTCTCCACAATATTAAATGAACATGTATATTCGTATTTGTTAGAGTCAAATGCTTGTATTGAGTCATAATGAAGTTTTGCAGGATTTTCCAGGAAGTAGGACCAAGTTTTTCCAGAAATTTTCCGGAAACTTAACATAAGAATTTCTGCAGGTCCATTCTGACGGCGTCAGGGGTTTACTCTTGACGGCGTCAGGAGTTAAAATCTGGAAATTTTACCGGTTTTGTTTTTCTAACGGAGTCTTATGGTTTTTGTGAATTATTAAGTTTTATAATCTCCAGGAAATCTGCAAACTTCATTCCACAAGCATTATATCTTACTTTGTTTTCTAGGATTTAGAAACTTATATAGGATGCCGCCATTTTGGACGTTTTTGGAGCATAAAAGTGAAGAAAACGGCAAAGTCTTTATTTTCCATGCTGAGAACAGTAGGTGACGGCGTCAAGAGTAATGCCCTGACGGCGTCAAACATCAAGAATAAAAATCCGAGAGTCATGAAGGCGTCAAGAGTCATCTTGACGGCGTCAGAGTCCCAAGAATAAAATACCGTGGTTGATGACGGCGTCACATAGGCCGTCATAAGTAGATCAAGGCCGTACGAGGAAGTATTTGGCGGCGTGGTGACGGCGTCACATTGTTGTCTTGACGCCGTCAGCCTTATTTTCCTATATATAGTTTTCAAGTTTTTCACATTAAAGATGAGAGAAGTTTGAGAGAAGTTTTGGTGAAACCCTAAAGACGAATTTGGTGCAACTTTTACAGGTTTTTCAAGGGTTCCAAACCCTTGATACCTTGCATTGTAATTGAGATAAGTATTCTTCTAATTCAATCAATATGTCTATGTGTTGGTTGTCTATATCTTGTTCTTGTCTCAATTCCATTATGCTAGGCTAGATCTCTTTTGTGTTTGCTTAGATCTAATGAAACCTAGATATTGATTATGTGTTGATTACTTGTTTATTCTTGTCTTGGATGAATGATTTTATATGTTAGGCTTAAGAAAACTGGCAGATCTCCAAATGGTAACATGCTTGAACGTCTTAAGAAACATGAACCGAGGCGTACTAGGTCTTTATTGGTTGTATTTAATGCATGAGCCACTGTTTACAATCCCTATAGTTGTGCTGGGTCATGGTGTAGGAGGAGATAAGAGCTCATAGAATTGGGGAGTTATGTATGCCACCCCATGAATGGTATTAAGGAATACAATCCGTCATCCATGCAATTATAACAAGTAATTAACGTGTAAAAGATATCTAGGGAGTAGTGAAGTCTAAGTAAACACATTTTCTCCAATTACTGCTCACAACCTTAGTATAATTAGTTTATTTTCATTTTCTGTATTTTATTTTGATTGCATCTTAGTTTTGGGTTAGTTGAATAGCAACTAATTCCGCCCACTCTTCCAAAAACCGATATTTTAATTGCTTTCCATAAAATATAAAAACACAAAAATAATCATCCCTCATCTTTAGAACTAGTAATTAGGCTTTCTAATCCTAGCGACACTATTCCTAAGCTGAACGATCAATCCCCCGGTACTTGTCACTATACTATACTACAACGATCAGGTACACTGCCTGGTGGGGGTTGTAAGCTTCTCGAGATCCCTCGAGAGGTAAAGCCTGTTGCGATTCCCACGCATCAATGGCCAACATGCAGCAACTCCAGTTGAATAATTTAGGCCCAGTGTTTGACACTGATGGTTTATCTGAGGAAAATAACCTAACCATATGCTCAATACAAGTAAATGCATCACCTCCCGCTTCTGAATCAGAAAAGGAGCAAGTTGTTCCATCCGAATCATTTTTATCTTCTCAGGACGATGAACAATTAAACACAGTTGTTATATTTGATGATGACACTATTGTTTCATTTGATGATCCTCATGAGCAAGACAAACATGATCATGTTGAACAACATGAACCTTCTTCTGATCCAGATCCTGACTATATTGTCATGGCCAAAAAAACTTCAAGAATAAATCCTTATTACTCACAAAAAGGACGAGCAAAATACAGTTTTGAAAGAAACAAATGCAGTTTTCAAAAAGGACATTGAATGTTAATAAATACAACTTTCAAATTTTCAAAATGCAGTTAAACGTGAAAAGTGCTTTGAAAATTCATTTCAGGAAGTGTATGTCAAAGAACAAAATCTTCAAAAACAATTGCATGACTTAATTGAGTCAAACGGTAAATTGGTTTCCAAACTGGAAAATGATAAACATGATCTTCAAAAACAAGTTGTACAACTTCAAAAAGAACTTTCAAAAACACAAACAGAGGTGTCAAATTGTAAACAGGAATTTTATGAACATAAAGTGCAAAAATGAGAAAAAGAAAATTCTTTAATTGAAGAAAATATGACCCTCGAATGTCAAATAAAAGCATTTCAAAATATCGTTTATAAACATGGAGAATCTGTGACGACAATTCAAGAGTTTACTTTAAAACCAAGACCCGATAAAGGTTTTGCCATTAGCGATTACAGATCTACTTTTCTTCACACTGCGTTCAAAACAATTCCTACGCTTTACAGTATGGACCAATTGATGGATAATAATGTTGTGCATGTTATTGTATATAATACTGAGGAAGAATATGAACTTGAAGAAAAGAGTCGATCAAAAATGAGTCAAGTTGAATATTGCAAACCATATGATTACTCAAAAGCTCCTCACATTTCAAAATCTTTTGTTCCATCAAGAGAAATACCTGAGAAATCATGGTATGTAACTGAGTCTTATGTTTCATCTTCCAATGGGGCTCCTGCCAAACCCGTGGCACAAGTAAATGGTACATTACCATCTTCTGGTACTGTGACACCTTTACCAACACGTTGTCGAGTCTTAGACTATTTTAAAACGTTCATAAAGGGCATCGAAAACTTGGAAAACATAATTGAACATCATTCGGAAATTAAAATTGCTACTTTTCAATCAGCTTATAAGCGCGAAAAGCGAGACATTTTTCAAAAACAATTTCTGCCTTTAGTTCACAATTTGCGTCATTGTGCTACTCGTTGGGAACAGGAACTCCAAAAAGAAGTTAAGGAAATGCAAAACATTTTCGCTCTAAATGAAAATGTAATCTTGATTCAACAACGCAAAAATTGATTTTTGAAAACGGATTCTGATCGACTCTTGGAACAAATCCTCACAGCTGATATTTATTCTCTCGTTATGAATGATCTTTACTATTCCAGTAATGCTGTGATGTTTGATAATTATTGCGCTGATATTGATTTGCTGAACAAGGAAACTGAGACATTGAAACATAAATATGAAACGTTGCGTCAAAACAGTGATGATGTGAGAAACAAACTTTCAAACGAAAATTGTCGACTCAAACAAAGGCTTAAATGGTGTCAAGCTCAAAGTCTTGAAACAGAATTGTAACTACAAAGTCAAAAATTTTCAAAAAGCTGTCAACTTTGCAAAGACAATGTTTTTCTCCAAATTAAATGTCTTCAATATGAAAAAAGAAATTGCGGAGTTAAAAATTGAAAACGTCAAATGGCAACAAAACCGCGATGACATTCGTTATTGCAATGGTTTACTTGAGTCTGATATTCAGGACAAAAATCACATCATCATTGATTTGAAAGAGAAAATTAAGCTACTTCAAAAAGGAAAGTTTGTTGACACCACAGTGATAGCACCAGGAATGTTTCAAATAGACAAAACAGATAAGGGTAATCCTGCTAAGAGTTCTAATTGTTGACATAAATAATGTATGAAAACGTTATTTATATTTTTCGATATCTCTATATTTTGACAATCACAAAATGTAAACTCGTCAATCGTTTGATTACTACGTAAACAAGTATTAAGCTAGTTTATATCATTATATCCAACTTAATCACTTAAGGTATGGATAAACAAGTGCTTAATACATCTCATGATCAAAGGGGTATTTAATTAACTAATACAAAGTTTATTTAATTATATAATCTTATTATATATTTTTGAAAAACACTTTTGGTAATAAGGAAAAATGTTTTAATCATACTAAATATATGATTTCAAATATTTAACCAAAATCAGTTAGTTTTTCACCAAATAAACTTTCCCCACTAAAAGACAAGTTTTCTGGCCATTACAGTTGGGCGGCCCCCTTAATTATAAGGGGTGGTCCCCTTAATTTTAAGGGGGCCGGCCATGCTTTAAGGGGACCGGCCACGCTCCCCTGTCAGAAACTGTCAGATTTCTTCTCCTATAAATACCACCTTAATTCTGGAATTTTTTCCCACTTTTTGCACGAAATTTTCAGATCTATAACCATCTAAAACTCATCCAAAACCCTTTGATCATTTGTATATTAATCCTTGTTTCAAGTGATTCAATCCCTCATCATCCATTCTCATTCTAAGTGCAAAAGAAGAACTCTCTACAACCAAGTTCAAGAAGTGTTGAAGAGTAGTTGTGTATAGTGTATATATATTCATTTGTGAATATTGTGTTGTGCTTGTGATTAATTGTTTAGAAGATATAGAAGTTGTGTAGATAGTAGAAGTTGATTAGTAGTGAGGTAGGATAGTTGTGAAGATTGGTGTGTAGCAAATTGGTGTGAAGATTGGTGTGTAGATTGGTGTGTAGATTGGTGTGAAGATTGGTGTGTAGATTGGTGTGTAGATTGGTGTGAAGATTGGTGTGTAAATTGGTGTGTATATTGGTGTGTACGGTTTTCTCCGCCATAAGGGAGTTTGTTGACATAGTGAAGAAAACTCTCGAGTAGGTGACTCGGGGAGTGGAGTAGGAACAAGGAAGGTGTCCTTGTAGCCGAACCACTATAAATCCTTGTGTTGTGGTTTGATCTTTCTAACTCTTCTCATTACTTATTTATTTACCTTTACTATATTAGTTTTGTTAGTTAGTTATCATACAATTGTTCATATAGTGCAAGTATTGAATTCACATAAACTAGAATCGAAGTTTTTAAAACAAACTTCTGTTTATAAATTTTAAAAGGACGTAAAACTATTCAACCCCCCCTTCTAGTTTTCCACAATTGGTATCAGGAGCCACGTCTGGCAAGATTTTTAAAATATATTGTATTTTAAAACTTGTAACGATCTATGGAATCTGAAAAATATTTAGAAGGGCAATCTATGCAAAGACCACCACTATTTGAGAGTGATGGATTTCTATATTGGAAAAATCGATTCGAAACTTATGTGAAATCAAAAGATCTAGATCTTTGGCATGTTATTACCAATGGTGATTTTTTACCTATTCAAAATAACCCCGAAACTAAGAAAGATGAAATCGTACCTTTTGAAAAACAAAATGATGATTTAAAAAGAAAACTTGCTAAAAATAATGAAGCAAAAATGGTTATTTATAATGCGCTACCACGTAAAGAGTACGAAAGGATCTTTATGTGTGAAACCGCAAAAGAAATTTGGAACTCTTTATTAATAACTCACCAAGGTAATAATCAAGTCAAAGATAACAAAATAGATCTACTTGTTCAACAATATGAGCAATTCACGATTCCGGAAGAGGAATCAATTGATAATGCTTTTGCTAGATTTAACACTATCATCACAAGTTTAAAAGCACTTGATGAGAATTTTTCTAGTAAGAATTTTGTTAGGAAGTTTCTTAGAGCTCTTCACCCAAAATGGCGAGCTAAAGTGACGGCCATTGAAGAATCAAAGAATTTGTCAACGCTACAACTTGACGAATTAATTGGAAATTTGAAAGTCTATGAAGCAATTATAAAGAAGGACTCCGAAATGGTTAAAGAAAAACGTGAACAAAGCAAGTCAATCGCCTTGAAAGCTAGAAAGGAATTTAACAACGAAGATTGCTCATCTTCCGATAGTGATGACGAAGAATATGCCATGGCCGTAAGAGATTTCAAGAAATTCTTCAAAAGGCGAGGGAGATTCGTTAGACAACCACACGATGAAAGAAGAACACCTCAAAAGAATAATGATGACAAGTATAGCAAGAATGAGAGAAAGTGTTTCAAGTGTGGTGATCCGAATCACCTCATTGGAAAATGTCCAATGATGACAAGAGATCAAAATCAAAGAGCATTCGTTGGAGGTGCTTGGAGTGATAGTGATGAAGATGAAAATGAAACAACAAAGGATGAAAAGTGTCTCATGGCAAAATCATCAAGTGAGGTACGTTCCGAATCCGAATACTTTAGTGATGAAAATCTATCATTAGATGAAAAAGATTTAGATAGTGAATACAATAGATTATGTAAAATAGGACAACTAGTTATGGCTAAAAATAAATCACTAAAATACATAAACAACCAACTAGAAAATGAAGTGCTTGAACTAAAAATTAAAATACATCAACTTGAAAAAGGAAAAGAAATTGTTGAAGAATGTAAAACATGTCAAGAGCTTAAAAGTGAAAACAACATACTTAAGGATGAAATTTGCAAACTTGATAAATTTGAAAATAGTAGTAACTCACTTAGTAAAATTATAAGTATTCAAAGAATATCAGGAGATAAAACCGGACTAGGATTTAACTCAACTGAATCTTCAACAAGTGGAGCTAAAAACGTTAAATTTGAAAATGAACCAAAACCTTCAATACTTAATCCTAAACATTTACTCATAAAAAATAAAATAATACCTATCGCTAGTAATGAAGAAATAAAACCATTTTATAAACCATCTTTAAAAACCGAAGTTGGATCATCTAAACCTAAAGCAAGATCTAAAACTCCACCACCTAGGAAACCAAATAATACTTATCCTAGACCTAAAACACCTCAACCAAGAACAAACCATAATAGACGAAACTTTAACTATAATCAACAAATGTGGAACTTCAATCCGTGGGGAATGTTTCCACCTTATATGCATCCAAGTCAAATACAAAACATGTTCGGACCAAATAACTTTGGACAAATGAAACAATGGGCACCAACGTAAATAATATTCGCCATCCAAACATGGAACTTTTCATTGTCACCTCTTGTCCGATTTACTTCTTGAAGACCTTGAAGATTAACGCATTAAAGACAAAAGGTACACATTTCCTTTTAAGTTCCTTGTCTAGAAATGCATGTTTAGTTTAGTGTGTTATATTCATGTGATTTTACTTGTCTTATTAATTTTTTTTAACTATATTATATCTAAATATACATATATACATATATATATATATATATATATTTATATACTTAGCTATATCTAGGATCTTATAACCTAGGAAATTCATTTGTTGATTTTCTAGAACTAGAGATTGTTCGTTTACGAACATTTCTTTTCCCCATTTGCTTTATTGAACTTTAATGTTCAATCAACACTCATGCTGATGAAGTGAGATGAGTCGAAAAATCTATGGATGAAACAAACTCCTGGCTTCCGTTGCATACGTCTCCCTCCTATGTTCTCGTCTTATAAGCCTATACTATATAATATATATACTTATAAACCTTACACAACTTTCTCGTTTGCTTGACAACTTGATGAATCTCATCCGAAACGATCAAGAAAATTTTATTGACAAAATGTCAAGTAAAAATGTCAAGTAATTCCTCTCGTGCGTATACTCTTCAACGTATTTTTGATTAAATATAAATCTAGTATATATATATATAAATATTTTCTTGTTTGTTCCAGAAACCAAAACTTGAAATATCAAATTTTTAAGGGCGGCCCCCTTAATGTTTAAGGGGACCGGCAGCCAATACAAGGGCGGCCCCCTTAATGTTTAAGGGGACCGGCCCTCTGAGAGCTCAAGCCCGTTTTTCCCTTTCTTCCTTTTGCCAAACACTCCACTTTTTCATCCCTCTCTTTTCCTGCCTCTGCTGTGACGAAATTCAAAACCCAAAAACCTCTCAAATCACTTCCAAATCACATAATTCGGGTTAATTCGCAAAGGGAAAATTCATCTAACACAATCACCACTACATATTGTAAGCTTTTCATAACACATTTCATCTAATTTCATCTTATTTGATCATATTCATGATTATGCATGTTTTATAAAATTCGTCAAATTTCATAATTTATTTCGAATTAAGCCTTAAAACTTCATTACCAAATGCTTCACCTAGGATTAGGATGATTGATTAACACTAGAAACTAGTTATTATAAACTATCATGTCGAAAATTTTTGAAAAATTTCATACACTCCTTTTCAAAAATTTTAGTAAACTTATTGTTGAATAATGATTTGAAAACGTGTTAAAACTAATTACATTATACTTGTGTAACTTGTAAAACTTGAAATTACATTTTCTCGACTAAGAAAAACTATGTTGGTTCACAATATAGGGGTGTTTGGATTATGTCCAAATAATATCAAAACATAGTCATTATAATTTTTATAAAACTTTGTTATAATTATAAACCTTAAAATTGTTTATCGAACTCGTCAAGATATATAATTCATATGTATATTGACGCACTTGAGTTATAAGTCACTAGTTAAGGAAGCGTTTGGTTTATTACTAAAAATGACATTTTTAAGTAAAAATACAAACCATCTTTTTCAAAAACAAATTACATGCATAAGAAACTCGCAAGAAATAGCTAGTTTTACAATCTAATGTAAATCTAGCAAATTTCATGATATATATAGATGTTTAAAGGGCGTTTGGACTTGTCCATAACCACCCATTAAACTTCGTAAAATATATCTAGAACGAGTTAAAAACAATATTAAGGAACATGGTAATCTACTTCTTAGGATTAGTGACGAAGTATGTTTACGTTCCAACATAAGCCTTAACAATAAACATATACTTTTATCTTTCTTTATATTTATTTTGGTCTTTTTGTATTGTTGATGTGTTTAGGTGAAAATGCCCAAAGCAACTACCGAAGATCTTTCTCACACTAAAAACTACATTCCCAAAGTTTCTCAACTCCCTACCACATCTCCTTCCATTGGACTTATCTATCGTCAAATTGAAGATAGAAATATTCATGAGGGACGTGTAGTAGATCTTGCTTTTGCTCAATCCGAGTACATAAATCGCTTGTTTTCAAGCATCAACTTCAATTGTCTTTATGAAATAAATGAACCTATTATTCCTCGCTTCATTATGGATTTCTATAGCCAAGTCACCGTCCAAACCAATGATCTTGGTTTCATCACCATCTCTTTCATGATTCAAAATGAATTTATCACCCTAACTCTCGAACAATTTGGTCATATCCTCTAAATTCCATTTAGAGGTCAAGCCGTTTTCTCAAACGAGTGGGACCTCGAATCTCTTAATCGCTATCGACCAACCTTCGGTCCATATCTCGACGAAATTCCTCATCCCGACGAAATTCGTCAAGTCCTTGGTATAGATCGTGCCACCACAAGTCGAAAAATAAAATCCAAAAACGTTCAAATCTCTCCATACCAACTTCTCCTCAAAGAATTAAGCCCTCACATGAAGCGTTGGGAAGAACTCATTCGTGAGAATGCGTTTGGTACTGGAGGTCACCGGGACCATCTCCCGGCTAGCCTTGCTCACATGTTGTATTGTATAGCTGTCGAAAAGCCGTACAATTTGGCCTACTTCTTTATCAAACGGATTGAGTGTGCTAGAAAAACTCCCAAAGCCAACCTTCCATATGGAATGTTCCTTACTCGTATCTATCGTCATGTTATCGAGTACTACCCCGATCTTGACAATAGTATTTATGAGTCCATCTACCCCACTCTACGTACTCTCGCTCTAAAACAAGCTCGACGAACTCGAAGTGACAAGGGTAAACCTCGTCGTCATAGCTTTCATGGATCATCCTCAAGGCAAGATGATGACGATGAGGAGGAAAACATCCATGATGCTAGTACCCCTTCGTTTTCTGAGTTCGTTGACGATTTAGAGGATCTTGACTATCCCAACTATTCTACTCCATCTCCAAGTGATCAAACTGAAGAAGTGCTTCATGAACGAACTACCGAGATGCTTAGAAGACAAAAGAGCTTGCACGAAGAAGTTAGAGGTGGCTTCAAATCTATTGGGAAGACTTTGAAGGGTATCTTCGGGAAGAAAAAGAAATGATATGGTCGGATTATGTTTGTTAAACAATGTTTTATTTTTTATGTCTTGTGTGCTATTTGTCCGAAGTTTATTCGGAAATACTTGTTATTTGAATATGTGTTTAGGATGATAACTTGATTGTCTTTGATATTTTTATGCATGTTTCTCTTGATCTATATATATGTTTGCATGATTAGTTAATGTTTATATAACTATATGACATGTATGCTTTCTAATAAACCAAAACAAATGTGAAATGTCCAAATTGAGCTTGTTGTACATTCAAACCAGAACATAACATCTTTCCAGAAAATTTTTGAAAATTTTTGGTTTCTGGGTCGTCAGATGGGCGGCCCCCTTAAATCATAAAGGGTGGCCCCCTTAAAATTAAGGGGACCGGCCACCATTTAAGGGGACCGGCCATCTGAAACAGTTTTTACACTGTTTTCTTTTGCATCCTGTGATCCCTTTTGCTAGTCCCAGCTATCATTACTCTTAAAAACCAAACTGATTTTGGAATATAACATTACAATTTCAAAATAATTCCACTTCTAAACATGTTTTCCCACTATATAATCCCCATGCATGTTTAATTCATAATTCATCATCCTCATCATTCATAAACCATCATCATGTCATCACCAAGAACCACCCATTCAAACAATGCCAAGAAACAAAAACTTGTCATTATACCACCCAAACAACTCTTCATTGATCTTACAAATGAAGACAACACCACCCCATCACCACAACCTCAATGTTCATCTCCTAGTGCACCAAATGCACCCTCCAAAACACCCTCAACAAATGGAAATTCTACTTCCTCCATACCATCCACTTCATCCATTAATGACTACATAAACACCCACTTATCTCCTCCACCAATGGTTCAACCATCACAACCTACCAATGAACACTCCACCCTTGCATTAACCCTCTCATTATCACCATTAACACCTCTTGATGCACATTTCTCATCATCCCCTATCAATCCACCAACCTATAACCCCGTCCCATGGAGCTTACTTGAAGCTCATGGTGACACTTGCCTTTGTTGCATCCACAACCGAACAATTGTGTTCGGACTAAGAGATGAAATGCAATACATGTTTTCTCATATTGAGAACTTGTTGCATCCACAACCTATAAACACAACCCGTCCACCACCATCAACAAACACTCCTCCTCCATCACCATCTCCATGTTCACCATCAATTCCTCCCAATTAAACATGCTTGGTGACTTACAAATAAAAGTACCTCAAACCATTTTGGATGGCAAGCTCTAGAGAGGACTCTTATGTTTGAGCTTTGGTTTATTTGTTATGTGATGATTGTAAGCCTTTAAGGCTTTTGTTTGTAGCATTACTTGTTTCATTTGTTGATGTAATGCTTGATGTATTAATTTCACTTGATTAATGTTATGGTTATGTTTAGTTTATACTTTTGCACGCTATATACATATATATGTTGCTTGCTACTAAATATTTTTGCAAGATATCCATATCTCGATTCCTTTTGGCCTCAAAACGAGGGGGAGCTTACATCAAGGGGGAGCTTCCATTAACACGGGATAACCTTTTTGATGCTAACAAAAAGGGGGAGAAGTGATATAAACTCACTCTAATACTTGTATATAGACTAATCTTCGACTAATGAGTTTAAATTTTGTAATCATCAAAAAGGGGGAGATTGTTGACATAAATAATGTATGAAAACGTTATTTATATTTTTCGATATCTCTATATTTTGACAATCACAAAATGTAAACTCGTCAATCGTTTGATTACTACGTAAACAAGTATTAAGCTAGTTTATATCATTATATCCAACTTAATCACTTAAGGTATGGATAAACAAGTGCTTAATACATCTCATGATCAAAGGGGTATTTAATTAACTAATATAAAGTTTATTTAATTATATAATCTTATTATATATTTTTGAAAAACACTTTTGGTAATAAGGAAAAATGTTTTAATCATACTAAATATATGATTTCAAATATTTAACCAAAATCAGTTAGTTTTTCACCAAATAAACTTTCCCCACTAAAAGACAAGTTTTCTGGCCGTTACAGTTGGGCGGCCCCCTTAATTATAAGGGGCGGTCCCCTTAATTTTAAGGGGGCCGGCCATGCTTTAAGGGGACCGGCCACGCTCCCCTGTCAAAAACTGTCAGATTTCTTCTCCTATAAATTCCACCTTAATTCTGGAATTTTTCCCCACCTTTTGCACGAAATTTTCAGATCTATAACCATCTAAAACTCATCCAAAACCCTTTGATCATTTGTATATTAATCCTTGTTTCAAGTGATTCAATCCCTCATCATCCATTCTCATTCTAAGTGCAAAAGAAGAACTCTCTACAACCAAGTTCAAGAAGTGTTGAAGAGTAGTTGTGTATAGTGTATATATATTCATTTGTGAATATTGTGTTGTGCTTGTGATTAATTGTTTAGAAGATATAGAAGTTGTGTAGATAGTAGAAGTTGATTAGTAGTGAGGTAGGATAGTTGTGAAGATTGGTGTGTAGCAAATTGGTGTGAAGATTGGTGTGTAGATTGGTGTGTAGATTGGTGTGAAGATTGGTGTGTAGATTGGTGTGTAGATTGGTGTGAAGATTGGTGTGTATATTGGTGTGTACGGTTTTCTCCGCCATAAGGGAGTTTGTTGACATAGTGAAGAAAACTCTCGAGTAGGTGACTCGGGGAGTGGAGTAGGAACAAGGAAGGTGTCCTTGTAGCCGAACCACTATAAATCCTTGTGTTGTGGTTTGATCTTTCTAACTCTTCTCATTACTTATTTATTTACCTTTACTATATTAGTTTTGTTAGTTAGTTATCATACAATTGTTCATATAGTGCAAGTATTGAATTCACATAAACTAGAATCGAAGTTTTTAAAACAAACTTGTGTTTATAAATTTTAAAAGGACGTAAAACTATTCAACCCCCCCTTCTAGTTTTCCACACTAATGTTAGCTCTTTCACTTCTACAGGACTAGTTTCCCCTAAGAGCGTTAGCAGCCCAAAGCCAAAAAGCATTAAGAAGACTAAAAAGACTAGGCTCTGACAACGTAGAATAGGAACACTAGAAGTGCAAGAAGTAGAGCCTCAACTTAGGAACTTGAATAAAACTCATGTTGCATCTGATTTAGTTTCTAATCTGGCAAATTGTAATCAAAATCTTAATGTAAAGAATGTTGAACCTTTAAATGTTTTGAATATTAATGCATCTTGTGTGTTTTGTCGTCAAAGTGTGTTATCTGGTGATCATACTAAATGTGTAGCTAATAATCTCTTACATCGTCACAAGAAACGTAGATCAGGCATTCCTTCTAGGCCCACTACTGCCTCTAATTCTACCTTAGGAAAAACGCCAACTACCGTTTCAAATGATGTTGTAGTCAACCCAAGAGCTGAAATCAATAAATCTAGGAACACGCCAAAAGCTAGTGCATTTACCGAAAACAAAGCGAAAACTAGTTGGAACTGGCAACGTTGGTTCCAATACAAACCAAATTTTAAATGGATTCCTAAACTCTTGAATACTTGTGTTTCTAACCAACAGGAACCCACCATTTCTTTGGGTTCCACCCTTACTTCTGTTCCATCTTTGTCGTCTATTTGCGATGCAGGTGGTTCAGATCGTTCTCTAGATTGTTGATAGCGGTTGCACCCGACATATGACAGGAAATCTCAAACTGTTAACAAACTTTGTCTCAAAGTTTATTGGAACTGTCAGATTCGGGAATGATCAATACGCTTTAATCATGGGTTACGATGACTATGTAAATGGGAATATTGAAATTAGCAGAGTATATTATGTTGAAGGCTTGGGTCACAACCTCTTCTCAGTCGGTCAATTTTGTGATGGGGATCTAGAAGTAGCATTTCGGGAGAA
Organism: Artemisia argyi; assembly: GCA_030686995.1. NCBI lineage: Eukaryota > Viridiplantae > Streptophyta > Magnoliopsida > Asterales > Asteraceae > Artemisia > Artemisia argyi. Next base: position 80,212,718 of record CM060707.1, read on the forward strand.
AACTTTTTTGTTCGTGATCTACAAGGAAATGATTTGATGTCCGGCAAACGTGGCACTAACCTTTACACAATTTCAATGTCTGACATGATCGCTTCATCTCCTATATGTACTCTATCCAAAGCTGAAATGACTAAATCATGGTTATGGCACAAACGCCTTTCTCACTTGAATTTCAAAACGATGACTGATCTCGCTCGTCACAAATTAGTTGAAGGTTTTCCAAGATTCCGCTATGCCAAAGATCACTTATGTCCAGCCTCTGAACAAGGAAAAAGTACCCATGCTCATTTTCCATCAAAACCTGAACACATCACTAATCATGTTCTACAACTGCTTCATATGGATTTGTGTGGTCCGATGCGTGTTCGAACGATCAATGGTAAACGCTACATTTTAGTAATTGTTGATGATTACTCTCGCTGGACTTGGGTTTATTTTCTTCGAAGTAAAGATCAAGCTCCTCAAATGATCATCACCTTTCTCACCAAAATACAAGTTCAGCTACGCAACACAGTAAGAATTGTTAGAATTGACAATGGCACAGAATTTAAGAATTAGACTCTAAGGTCGTATTTTGAGAAAGTGGGAATTGAACATCAAACATCCATTCCGCGAACACCCGAACAGAATGGAGTAGTTGAAAGACGCAACAGAACGTTAGTGGAAGCTGCACGAACGATGTTAATCAATGCTCAATTAACAGATTACTTATGGGCGGAAGTTGTTTCAACCGCATGTTACACTCAAAACCGTTGTATGATCACAAAACCCCATATCAAATTGTTCACAAAAGGAAACCGAACATCAGTTACTTTCATGTATTTGGAGCTCTATGTTACCCAGTCAATGATCGTGATGATCTAGGTAAACTTAAAGCAAAGGCTGACGTTGGTATATTTGTTGGATACTGTGAAAATTCAAAAGGCTTTCGGATATGGAATCGTCGTACAAGAGAAATTCAAGAGACTATACATGCTAATTTCGATGAACTCACTCAAATGGCTTCTGAGCAAAACAGCTTAGGACCCGCATCCAACTGTCTAAACTTTCCAGAATCTTCGGCTGAACCGTTGTCACTCTCCCGTAAAGAAGTGGAAACCTTGTTTTCTCCATTGTTTGATGATACGATTGTTAACCGTCCATCTGAGGCCACACCAAATTCCGTTGCACATCTTGATCAACTTCAAGTACCTGATACACCTCAACAAACAACAACAACAACTGTTGGAAGAGACGGTTCTCCAATCATATCACCTACAACAACAGAACAAACCGGATCCAACTCACAACACTCAGCTAGAGACTCCATACCTTTACCAGTTCCAAAACCACAGAGCATGACCCAGAACAATTCATCAACCCATTTGCACCAGCTCCACCTGTCCCCGACATTGCTGAGTCATCTACACGCAATTTGGGTCCTGCTCACTTGCGAGAGACTTATCAACTTCATCCTTCGACACACAAATGGACTAGAGATCACCCCTTAGTTCAAATTATTGGCCATCTAGATGCACCTATCATGACAAGACAACGCCTTCACACAGACGGTGAAACTTGCATATACGCACTCACAGTATGTGAAACCGTGCCCAAAAACGTCAAAGAAACTATGACTTATGAAAACTGGATTGAGTCTATGCAAGAAGAATTCGAATCCTTTCAAAGATTGGAAGTCTGGGAACTGGTTGAAAAACCTGAAGGAATCATTGTCATTGGTTTAAAATGGATCTGGAAAAACAAACTGGATGCAGAAGGAATTGTCATACGCAATAAATCACGCTTGGTAGCAAAAGGATACTCTCAAGAAGAAGGAATAGATTTTGAAGAATCATTTGCTCCAGTAGCTAGACTTGAAGCTGTACGGATCTTCTTAGCATATGTTGCTCATCGGAATATGATTGTTTATCAAATGGACGTGAAAACGGCTTTTCTGAATGGTCAACTCTGTGAAGTAGTTTATGTCAGTCAACCTGAAGGATTCGTTGATCCTGAACGTACCAATCATGTCTACAAGCTAAAGAAGTCTCTCTACGGTCTTAAACAAGCCCCCAGGGTGTGGTATGATAAGCTTTCTAAATTCCTGTTGGCTAATAACTTTACCCTAGGCTCGGTGGATCCAACACTGTTTAGAAAAACATACGGGGCGGACTTATTAGTCCTTCAAATCTATGTCGATGACATTATTTTTGCTTCAACCAACAAAATTTACTCAATGGATTTTGCAAAATTAATGACAGACAATTTCGAAATGTCCATGATGGGTGAACTTACGTTCTTTCTAGGACTACAAGTTCATCAATCACCTCGTGGAATTTTTCTAAATCAGTATACATATACTCTTGAGATTTTAAAGAAACATGGAATGCAAAGCTGTGATACAATGAATACACCTATGGCCAATTCAACAAAACTAGATACTGATATACATGGGACTCCTGTTGACCCTACCAAATACCGTAGTATTATTGGGTCCCTCATGTATCTCACATCTAGCAGACCTGATATTGTATTTACTGTCTATATGTGTTCGTGATATCAGTCTAAACCTACTGAGAAACACCTCAATGAGGCAAAAAGAATCCTTCGATACATAAAGGGAACCATCCATTTGGGGATCTGGTATCCGAAGGATTCTGGTTTTGAGCTAATAGCTTTTTCAGACGCTGACCATGCAGGATGCTTAGACACTCGAAAAAGTACATCAGGTGGATTACAGTTTCTTGGAGATAAGCTTGTATCTTGGCAATTAAAGAAGCAGGACTGCACTTCACTGTCATCAACAGAATCTGAATGCGTAGCTATGTCTGCTTGTTGTGCTCAAGTCATTTGGATGAGATCACAATGTAAAGACTATGGCTACCTATTCAATAAGATTCCGATCTATTGCGATTCCAAAAGTGCCATTGCAATCTCCTGCAACACAGTCCATCACTGCAAATCCAAACACATTGATCTCCGATATCATTTCATCAAGGAGCATGTCGAAAAGGGTACAGTAGAATTATATTTTGTGGGAACTGAGTACCAATTGGCGGACTTACTTACAAAATCCTTAGCTCCATCAAGGTTTGCTAGTTTGGTTCACCAAATTGGTATGCGATGTTTGACACCAGAGGATCTGGAAAAGTTTCTAAAACACAAGTAAATGTTAAACATCAAACAAACTATCTTTGTAAAACAATTTTTTCTCATATTTTTCAAAACCTCAAAAACACAAAAAGATTTTTCTTTCTATTTCTTAAAAAAAAAAAAAAAAAAAAAAAAAAAAAAAAAAAGAAAAAAAAAAAAACCAAGTATATCGCTTCATGTCAGCACCTTGTTATTTCTTTCTCTTTTGCAAGTGTTGAGGAGGAGTCAAGCTCAAACTTTTCTCATATTTTTCAAAACGGTATACTTGCATATTTCCTTAAGATGTGTTGTTTCAGGTCTTAATGGATATCTCATATCTTTTTCTTTTCACAAACGATGTCATAAGGAGTATATCTTGGTTTATTGCATTTGGTTTTCAACTTGTATCTATCTTTAGGACTCATTTTGCAAAACTAGTAATTAAGGGACTAAAATTGTCAATGTTTCAAAGTACCATAACTAATACACAAACACAAACACCCCGTCCTTTTTTTTTCAAAAACATTCAAAACAAAATATCAAACAAACACCCTTTTTTTCGAAATCCACGGCTTGCATTCAAACGAGAAAACTGTGCATCTAATCTTCAATTTGTAAGTTTCTCAATGATCTTGAGTGTATTTCAAGCATTGGTTTTCGTTTAATTGCAAAATTAACGGTTTGATTTCAAGAAATCGTGTTCTTAAAAACTAGGGTTTTGTTAATTTTGAATTTCATCAAATCATGTTTGGAAGTGTTGATATTCATAGGGCATTCATCCTATATCATGTTCTAATCATTCCTACATCACCTAATCATATTCTCATACATGTTTGAGTAATTTTTGAAATCTAGGATTTAGCACCGATTTGGATTTTGTTGTTTTGTAGTTTGTTTCATTGATTTTATTGGTGGGATTTGTTTTTATATGTGTGAGGATCATCATTATGCATGTTTGCATGATCGATTACTAGGGTTTTTGGTTCATGTTGGGTATTTCTCGGTTTGTGTTTATATGGTTTGATAGTTGTGCTTAACTTATTCCTATGCTTGATAAATGATACACTAGACTTAGATATGATATGAGAATGCATGTTCTTATGTTTTATCAAAATCGTGTTCTTGCCTAGTTTCGAAATTATTGCATACATGATTATACCATGATTCTCATTGTTGTTTCCCATCATTTACAACAGGTTACTGCATTTGGATCACATAATTTCACAAAGAAACGTATGTCGGCCTATTTCCAAAATTCTTGTATAAGAATTTTCGAGAACCTGTTTTCGCAATTACCAGCCCTGGTGAAACTTTTCGAAAACACACTTAAACAAGTATTTTCGAAAAGATCTCAAAGAGTTGTATTTTTTCTCGAAAAAATCCACCTTGTTATCTTTTCGAGAATGTTTGTTATATGTGTTTGTGAAATTTTTCATCTCTGGTCATCTTTTCGAAATCACGTCTAAAGACAACTTTTTCGCAATCTCACATTATGAATATTTGCGAAAATATTTCAAAAGGTCTGTTCTCGATAAAATACTTATCGAAAACGCATCTGGAAATGTTTTCGAAAATCTTCACTATGTATGTTTGCGAAAATCTTCTCTTATGTCTGAATTTCGATATCATGCTATTTGTAACTTTTCGAGATCATGCATGTGTTAGATGTTTGCGATAAAATTGGAATTAATGTATTATTTCGAGAACATTGTTGCTGTAATTTCGATAATATGAAACTTGTGACGATGATTATTATTAGATGTAATGTGTGATGTTATTATGCATCTTGGATGATCTTTGTGCCTATGTGAATGTATTAGTACTTCATGCTTAAATTCATGATTCCATATTTGTCTAAGTATACACCATTCATCACTTTACATGTAATAATTGAACCATCCGCGCCTAAATGATTCTAAATACTTATCTGTAATCAAACTTTGTAATCGTGCTAACGAGTAACAAATCTGGATGTTTGGTTTACGATATTGTTTTTCAGATTAACATGGCTGAACATAACGAGAATGTCCCCGAACAAACTCCTCCACTACTCACTAAGGATGACATCATTCCCGCTAACTACAACGTCACCATTGGCAATAACAATCCTCGAGTTGACTTTGATAAATTGAGAATTCCTGAGAACTCGTGCAAGATTGTCAAAGATATTCTCCTTGCACATCCATGCAAGCATCTGCTCAACAAATCTACTTCAGTTCCTGTGTTCTACCTTCATCAGTTCTGGCTTACGGCAAAGGTTAACCTTGATGATGAGTCTTTCACTGTTACGCTGGACCAACAAGTTTACACTGTAGATCACGATGTCCTTCGTACAGTCTTCCTTCTACCTCAACCTGACAATGAATTTGCTCCAATGCTGCCTGAACTGGATCTTCTGGACTTCTTCATTGAACTTGGATACGATGTTCAAGACGACTTACCTCTGATTAAGCATTCCAGATTCAATGCGAAGAATATATCTCAGCCTTGGAGAACATTCTATTTGTTAGTCGTACGATCTATATCAGGAAGAAAAAGTGGTCATGAACATCCCAGACTTGAGCATTTACAAGCATTTTGGGGAATGGTGAGCATGTCACCCATTGACTTTGCAGTTCCAATAATGAACGATATAGTCTACAGCATTCAAACCGGACGTGAAAAGACTATGATCCCGTTCATAAGATTTACAAAACTTCTCATTGAATATTTCTGCAAAGATACACCGGAATTCATCAAAAGAATGGGCGATCCTAATGAGCCAAAGCACCTCTTCGAGGACGACTTCACCATCTCTTTTGTCAAGATGACCACTTCTTCTACTAAGCAAAAAGGAATGAGGCTTCCTGAGTACCTTCTTGATGATAATATCAAGAAAAGCTTGAACTTCAAATTCTACGATGATGCTTACAAAGGGATTCAGGAAGAAACTACCATACAGACTCGCAGTAAAGGAAGTGTGAAATCTGGGAGTACTACAAGCACCACTGGCTCACCGCAATCAAAGTCAAAGGCTACTCCCAAAACCAAACCTTCTACCAAAACCAAACCTAAACCGACACCCAAACCTAAGCCTGCAACTAAGCCTAAGAAGAAGGTAACACCAAAGCTCGCTCTTCAAGATGAACCTACACCGCCACCCTCCGAAAGCAACTCTGAGTTTGACACAGAATCTGAAGAAGAAGAGGAAGACTTTGAACGAAGAGTAAGAGTACCTGAATAAGCATTTCCTGAAATGGAAATTGCTATACAACAAAGTATAGAAACCTTTGAAGCAGACAAAAGAAAGAGAAAAGGGATCACGATAAATGAACCCAATGATGATGAAGAAGACGAACCAATCGTTGAACAATTGGTCGACAAAAGAAAATTGAAAAGTATAGTTGTCGACACACGAGCCAAACAGAAGAAATTTCTTAAAGAATAGAGGGAAGCATCAATCCTCAGTTGACTTCATCCTCAACCTTCATCACCACCTGTCAATCAACCAGAGCATGAAGGCGCTACAAGCAGCATAGTTCCTCCCATTGTGACTACTACTTTAGAACCAGCTTCACAACCTGATGACAAAGTAAAAGACACAGATGATACAGGAGACTTCACTATGACAGAAACTACGAATGTAGAGGAGAATGTTGGCGAACAGGAGAACATTGCCACTGATCTAGAATTGGATCATTTCACTACTACAGAGTTTCTTGCACAGGAAGAAGAGGAACGCAGAAGAAAAGAAAATGAAGAAAAGGACGCATTCGACACCAACGTATTCCTTCAGTCATCTTCACAATCTAAGCAGACATCTTCACAGCAACCTCTACCTCCTCAAGACTCTCCACCAAAGGATCCAACTCCTCCAGCTTCTTCTTCAAGTTCTCACAACGAGTCGTCATCTGAATCTTCACCGGAGTATTCATCTCCTACACCTTCTGAAACCGCATCTAAGCAACAATTAATAAATGAACCAACAAAACCAGTTGATCTTCAGAAGCAAGTCAACACTCTCACAACCATGGTCACCAGTCTTGCTAAACAAGTTGAAGACTTTCAGGAGACAAAGCAGCAAATCGATAAGTTCATGAAAGCTGACTTGACAGGAATCATCAGGACTTTCACACTAGATTATCTTACTAAAAATCTGGTTGAAATTGTTACTCCTGAAGTGACAAATCTTGTTGCACCTATCAAAGATAATTTGGAGCACAGAATCAAAAGTGTTGTAAAGAAAATGTTGTCAACAACACCATTTACACTTCATCCTGCCAAAGCTTCAAAATCTACTCCAGTCATTCTTGAACCATCAGTCGAAGACATGCTTACTCAACTCTACGACAAAGTTGCATCCAAAACAACTTTAACAACCGAGGAAACAGCACTTATAGATGCCATTGCTGCCAACTTGTCTAAAGAGTCATGCAAAGAAGCTGCTGGATCCCTTTAGAGGACAAGGAAAGATGACGACCCGGACCCGAACTCTAAAGGCAAGAAACACAAGTCCGGAACCGTTCCATCATCTTCTCACCAACCACAAAAGGATCCTACTCCTCCTGGAAATCAGCAACACACTTCAGCTACTGGTCAAGGTCCCACAGATGTGGAAGAAAATCTTATGCAACCAACTGATGATTATAAAGGACACCCCGATACCGATTTTCGTGCCTCCCCAATTCCCGATTCTCAACCTGGACCATCGTCAACCTCAAAAGCTCAAGACAAGGATACTACATCCAAGTCTAAGGAATCAAAGAAAAGAAGGCGTCACTCATGGCTCCACAATGATGACACACCTGAAAATGATTGGTTGACAGAATTGGTCAAAGCTCAACCTCCTCTCGAAGATGAAGAACCTCTTCCAGGTAATACACTGCAATATACTCAGGTTATGATGAAGGAGCTTCAAATTGAGAAAATTACAAAGGCGGAGCTCAGAAGAATCAATCGGGATGCACAAGAATTCCTCGAGTCTAGATCTGTTAATAAGATGGAACTCGAGTTTCATATGCAGAATATAGCTAGTGCAATGTCTGGTAAGTTTGACTGGCTAAATCCTGAGGCGAATCTTGACAACTATTCTAAAAGACAGGACAAACCTTACTTCACCGATTGGACTAAACCATTACCTCTACAAGGATTTCCCGAAAAACCTAAGATACATTACAGCTTCTTCTTCAACGAGGATCTTCGTAACCTCCAACTCACTCAAGAGAAATCAAAAACTGAAATATGCTTCCTCATTGACTATCTCAGTACCAGCCGCAAGATACAAACTTCTTGCTATTGAAGAATCTACTCCAGTATTTAGCGATTCTATCGTAGCTAACGACATAGATGCTTTACACGGGATTCAACACTGGCCTGAACATTGTCGTCTCGGTTACACTCACAGATTAGACACCAAGTCATTGGAGAAAATGAAGCATAAATCAAAGATCATTGCTATATTGAAAATTCAAGAGTCGAAACGATTTAACTACATGTTCATGAATGAGATTGTGGTTAAAAGACAAGATGAAAAGAAGTACAAATTCTCCGAAGTAGATTTTACTGATCTTTATCTAAATGACATTGAACACATGTATCTAGAAAAAGTTCAAGGAAGAATGCGTGGATTCGATACTGAAACACAATACAACTTCAAGTCATCTCTGCTTCTCTTCATCCGACGATTGATAGTTCAAGAAAGAGTGGAAGATCTTCAGCTTGGAGTGGAAAGATACCAACAGAAGATCAATTTGACAAAGCCACAAGCTTCATTTCCTGGCTTCACCTACCTCAACAGCAAAAAGTTAATAAGTTTTATGAGGCTCGATGAGTAACACAAGTTCTATGATGTCACACTCAAAACTGTTCGCGATGGGCTAGTCAAACGGTTGAATGATGATCGGGTTAAGATATCAAAAGGTGATACTCCAAGGTGGAAATCCAGTGCCAGAAGACAACTTCGTAACTTTGTTATGAAAATTGAAGAAAGGTTATCTCGTCGGGAGCAGATCAAATGACTGGAAAATTATATCAGTGTCAGACCTTCCTTTCCCATCAGACTCTTCAAAAGACCAGAACCACAGTTCACAGACTTTGATGCTCCAATCACTGATGAAATTTAAACTGGTACACATGGGTATTAACATTTCAATATTAATTATTTCATTTGATTGATTTGTTATCATAATGGCTTGTGCACACATAACAATGTACAACCCGTTCTTGTAAAGAAAGGACCCTGAGGTACGCATCAGTGCCTCAATCCTAATATAAGCAGCGAAGGCTTCTTACTTTTGAGTAGAGTTAATCAAACATTTTCTGATTTTCATAACTCTGCTCAAAAGACAAGTATTTCACCTCAATAAGAATTCACTTGTTGAGGGGGAGCACTTGAAACAAAATCATCATTCTTGAAACCAAAAGTTCTTGTTGAATTCTCCCCATAAGACTCAAAAGGCATATTTTAATCAAAATATTGTCAAAAATATCATCTTATATGCTATTTTTGAGGGGGAGAAAAAGTGAAAGTGATTAAAATATAAAAGTTCAAAGTTGCTTAAAAGTCAAATCTCATGCGAGCTAGACTCAGATTCACCCAAGAATTGACGAAACATAAAAGTTAGTAATCTCGAAAAGACTTATCCTCGACGGGTAATAACATCAAGTTAGTTACTAGAGCTAGTTGTCACCTAAAAGCTGACAATGGAACTCTCTAACTAGCCACGTAAGCGTGTCTTGAAAAGGATTTGTCTTAGTAGAAATGTACCATTTCGAGAAACTTTCTGTGGACTTGACCAGGCCGGGAAATAACTTCAAGCTAGTATAACAAGTGATGTAAGCGTGTCTCGAATCGGTCTTGTTCACTGAAAGAGGATCAATTCAAAAAGTGCTTGCTTCTCCTACATGTGCAAATTTATTAAAATACTTATGAGCACATGTGAAGGGGGAGCCCTTCAAAAGAAAACACTAAACTCTCAAAGTGTTAAACAAAATGTTTGATAATCACAAACAGTTTGAGAGATTTTCAAAGGTTTCTTGGCTATTGTCGGATAATCATGGAGTTATAAGGTGATTAAGATAGGAGAAACCGTCCTATGATCCCCCAGAGCCGGAGGGATCTACCCAAGGACATCACCAATAGTTATAATTAGAAGTCCTTAGGTATGATATGAAAAAAGGAGTAAAGAATGAAAGGAGAAAGAAGGGGTTGAAGAATTAAAAAGAAAAGTAAAGAAAATGGTGAAAAGAAATAGCCCTCCATATGTTCAACCTTAGGGCAGACACCGGGTTCAATTCGTATGCTACTGGTTGTTGCTAAGGCAACGCCGGTATTGAAGATAAAGTCGTCATGGACCCAGTGACGCAATGTACTAAACCTTCTTAACCACTCAAGTTCTCTTAAAAGAGCTTGTTTCATTCTCACGGGGAACCGGTGTAATCTATCGACTTATCTCTTAGAGATGGTTGATATTGAAACAGGAGACACCTCCCTAGTCCCCGCATAGGAAACCTAAGTGTGTACTTTTTGAGTCTAGAGCCATGAGATACATCAAATATCTCTTACGAACACTTAGTATTTCTACAAATGGTGTTCTACATCAATGGACACTAGATGTAAATTATCGAGTCCGTCGCAGATCTTAGCAATCTGCCGAGAACGTTTATGAGAGAATTTACATATGTATTTCTCAATGATTGAACGGAAATCCTGCCAGGGTCAACATCAAACAGCCCTGACAGCAGGTCACTTCGGTAACTCCTTACGGGTTACGCTTAGTGTTTGCGGTGGTTTCTTAGCGGTCTACAGTCGTGGAGTGATCCCAGCGACTCACCCAGTCATTGAGCTACTTATTAGGTCTCGTAAGCTCCTTTGGGAGTATCTGACATGGGACGGCCTTGATAAGGGTTAGAAGGAGTCTTCACAATATGCTGTTGACGATCTCTAATTCCTTATCTGTAAGTACCGGATGTTTTATTGCTAACTGTTTACCTGCAGGGAGACATCATATCCATGGCGACGGATTCTACATGCTCATACATGCATCTTGAAGTCATTAAAAGCTCCCTCAAAGATCAACGCAACACAAAGCTCAAAGAAAGATTCTACACCAAAAAGAAGAATCTACAAAGTATAAAGACTAAAGATCAAAAGTGATAGAAAGGGAACTATGTGCATGTATAAGTCAGAATTCAAAGATGTATGAGCATGTTGGAATGGCGGACTACCACCACAGACGCGGAAGTGACGAAAGGCAGACAACTTCATAACTTGATCACTATTACAACAACAATGAACAAAGCACAAAGAACGATGAATGATTCTTATCTCATGATTTTTGAAAGACGTCTAAAGCTGCTAAAGTCAAAGTAGAAGAAAAGACAAAGACGTCAAGCAACCATGATGACCGACCCTTAGGGGGAGATTGTTGGGAACGAAGTTTTACTATTTTATCAAGTCTCGGTCATTTGTAATAAATGTTAGGTTGCTTTATTATTTAGTTACTTACATTTGTTATCATTTATGTATTTAAGGCTTATGAAAAGCCCACAAGGCCTTAGAGGCCCACGAATTCAAGGAATACGGGAGCTAGGAGTGTTGCCCTAGCTTCCCTCCTATAAATAGAACCTCTAGGTCTCATTTGTATTTGGTTGGTTATTTGGAATATTAAGGAAACTCTTGCATTTACAATTCTCTCATTTATTTAATCACCCAAATCCTTATATCTATCTCATTCTTGTTTGTGTGAAATCAATATGCGAACCTAACAAAAACTTATGGTGATTTGAGTGTGATTTCTCCCTTGGAAAGCCTTCGTATGCTGCTGTAGAAGGTCCTCCTAAAAGCTCCTAACCATCTCTGACTTTGTGTGTGAGAAAGTTGTTGTCAAAATGCAGAAATTAGGGTTGTATTTATATGCCCGTCGGGAGTTACGGCGTAACTATGAAATGTGTTACGCCGGTACTGGTGAAATCTTATCCAGATACATAGTTTACGACGTAACTGATGAAATGTTACGTCGTAATAGTGATTTAGGGTTTCTTCTCCGTCGTAATCTCGAAATGTGTTACTCCGTAGAGTTTTATCGGATCTGAGATAACTCTTGTAGTCTTCATTACGCCGTAATCCAAAAGGTGTGTTACGCCGTATGTTAATTCTTTGAGCTTGGACTACTCTCGTACTCGTTGCTACGCCATATTCCATAATTGTGTTACGACGTAGTCTTCAGATCTGAGGATTCTTCAAGACTTGTGATTGCTACAGCATAAACCATGGAATTAGTTACGCAATAACTCTTGATCCGTGTTGACTTTGGTCTTCTTAGTAGAAATCCTAGCTACGACGTAGTTGAGAGATTGAGTTACGCCATAGCTTCTTCCAGCATACTTGGATTTGCCTATCTTTGCACGTACTTTCCAATTTCCTCGTCTCTTTAGCTCCTATGCTCACTTGTGACCTGGATACAAAATATGAAGGAATAATAGCATATATCTACATAATTATTAATATAAATGACCATAATAGGGGGAAATTGACACTTAAATATCAGGGTTATTTGATGTTATCAGTACTCATTAGGTATTCCCATCATGAGAATACCGTGAGCTTTGATCTCTAACTTTCTTTAAGCCATGTCATCGTTGGTTTTAATGGGTACAGTTTTCCCATCAGCACCTGTTGTTGGTAATTTATCACCAGTCAGAATGACATCCCACATAGCATAGTCAATCATCCTGATGGTATTGTCTCATTCTCATCTTTCAGATCTTATACTCTCCAGGCTTGAGCATAGGCACCTTTGATGTAGTAACCATGTGTGTTTCATCAGCCATGTCTTAAGTAGATGTTTGAACAGATTTGAGTTAATCACTAGTTCTTCTTGATCACAGCTTCTAGATCACAAGCTTTGATACCACTTGTTGATCCCAGTTGAGCAATGATCTATTTAGTTATCTTAGATGTAAATCTAAAACAACAAGTATAGAAGCTGACTTTACTTTGTGACAATGTTAAACACTATGCGGAATTAGTATTTAACCTTAAGAAGAACAATGAATAAAATAGTTATAATTCTCACAAAACACTTCAATATATTTAATATATGAATACTCAACAGTATTAGGGTTTACAACCTTGAAGTGATCTACTCTATGAATGATACGTACTAAACTCTAACCCTAGAACCTCCTTTTATAGACTAAGGAGCCCTAGTCGGTTTACAATGACTTTTTATCCAAGATAAATATCTTTGTAATCTATTCTATAATTATCTAACTGACCTATACAAGTTATCACATAAATAGTAGAAACTATCTCTAGCAGTAGTATCAATTATGCCTAGCAGTAGTATCCACTTGGCGTATTTCCTTGATCTTCTCAGCATCTTCAGTGGTAGTATGAAATACACTAGCATTAGTATCATTCTTACTAGCAGTAGTATTCACACTTAGTGAATTTCCAATGAGTAGTTGTATGAATATAAGCAACAGCATCTCTAAACCCAACAAGTAAAAATGGTGTTATTATGGTTTTGGCTTATATTGTTACTATCCTTGTTACGAGTAGGAAGATTTCGGCATTTACTCAAGCCTTGTGGATCAACATATAAGTTAAGGGTGTGTTTTGAAACTTTATTTTTTTTAACAAAATACAAATATTAAACTTCAACATTTTTTTATAAAATCATGCGTATGTCAAATGTATATTAATATTCGGCTCATTTGTTTGCAATTCAGAGGCTTTTTATGGTTATATTTTTTTATAAAAAATTGCTAGATATTTGTTAGATATTTAATAAATAAAGTTGTTATATAAAAAAGTCGTGATTTTCGTAACTCGTCGCATATTTTTGGAGAATGTTTTATAACCAATTATTACTTCCAAAACGTCGATGTTCCTGCCAAAACGACGTAATGTGTATTCTTTTCCACCAAAGAACCATTGTCTGAACCACAATATATCATATAGTAATGTATATTCCCTATACTCATATTGTTTTCAAATTTATTACGAAGTTATTACGAATCTATTGCGAAATTAAATTACAATTTTTTTTTATTTTTTTCATATCTTTTAAAAACATCTACACATTTTATAAAATCTATACAAGGTAATAACTAAGATTATTAAATAATTTATATCAAAAATATTAAAATTTAATCCTCTTTCTTTTGAGATAAATTTTGCTTTATACATAAACTTTAAAAAATCGATTTTTAAATTTTAAATTAAATTTCAGTTGCGATTTGTACGAAACCAAAAGCACCGAACTGGAAATAAAAGGAGCAACCAATGATGTTAGATTGTGTAAGAGTTGTGTTGTTTGTGAGGAAAATGTGATCTTGGAATATCGAAAAAATAGTCCTAGTTTAAACAATATCGAAAAAATACATATGTTTTATATGTTTAATGTCTGACGCCTAACTACAACTACGTTTGTAGCATTTGCAGCTACCAATAAGTACAAAACAAAGAGTGTGTGGAAAACTAGAAGGGGTGATTGAATAAATTTTACCGTTTTTATGCCTCTTTAAGAAAACTAAGATTCGGTTGCTTGATGTTAAATCAACACGACACAAAATATATATAAACAATAAACCATGCGGAATGTAAAGATCAAACCAATAGACGCGGTGATTTATAGTGGTTCAGCACGAAGCTCTCTTCCTCGCCCTTCTCCACTCCCCGAGTACCCAACTCGAGAATTAATAAAGACTATATCAACAAGCTCCCTTGTGGTGGAGAAAACCTTACAACTTCATTTCATTTCTTTACCGATACTAAGCAAGATATCGAGTCTTTTCCAAAGCAAGGCCAACCTTATCACACAACGTATTTTAAGGCCTAAAATACTAAATGAACTCTCTAGGATGTTGTATGATAATCACTACCCAAGTTGGTAAATGATGGAGAAGTATAATGACACACAAATGATATACAAAGTTACACAACTAAGTATATGATGACACACTACTAATCACAACACTTAGAAGCTTGGAAAACTTCTTGTGTTCTTCACTTGAATTCAAAGTAGAAATAGTTAGATCACTTTAAATGTGTTATAGGTCAAGTGAAATGATCAAAGACGATTATTGTGATGTTAGAAGATGAAGAACTGATAGTAGTGGATTTAGAAAGGTTGAGAATCATTAGATAGAAATGTTAGAATAAGTGTGTATTTATACTACAAGAGTCTTCCTCAAAACCGCCGTTCGCCGGATTCGAGGATCCGTAAAATACACACCGCGGAGCATATTTCGTGCAGACTTTTATCTATTGAATTATAGGTTTTTTTGGTAAAAGGGATTCACCCTGGAAAAATATATTAATCACAAAACAAAATAAGTACAATGGAATCTGGCAGAATTACCACATTAACCTCAAGCAACACTTGAACAGCCTACTAAAATGCTTATGACATGCCAAGCTTCTAAAATTACTTGCGCATAACGTAGTTAATGTATTTTTGGTTTTATTTAATTAAATGATTAATTAAAATGTCTAGTTAGTTTGATTAAAATGTATTTTGTGTAGATGTTTAATTAATATGTGTTTAAAAAATGTTT
Organism: Artemisia argyi; assembly: GCA_030686995.1. Classification (NCBI taxonomy): domain Eukaryota; kingdom Viridiplantae; phylum Streptophyta; class Magnoliopsida; order Asterales; family Asteraceae; genus Artemisia; species Artemisia argyi. The sequence goes on from CM060707.1 coordinate 80,228,372, forward strand.
CAAATGTTTTTTGAAAATATTTATCCACTTGGTCTCTTTGATCATTAGACGTACATTATAATCACGTTATTCATACCTGAAGTGATATACATCGGAATATAAACTTACAACTTTACGTAAACTTTTACATCGTATAAATTTATAATTGTCATTATCAAAACTTTGACAGACTGTAAAATATAAATAACGTTTTTACATGATATTTGTATTAAAAGAGTGCGATAAGATGTGATTATTATGAACCCAATGCAAATTAGATGACATACGCATATGAAAGTTAATTCGATGTTGATTACAAGACATATGATATGGATGAGTTGTGAATAAGTTAAAATAGAGCTTACTGATTGAAATCAGCTCAAATCTACCAACGACAAGGTATGTGGGTTAAATTACTAATAGCACAGATGAAACAGATTTACTAGAGCATCGAAACAATAGAAATACAAAAATTATTCAATACTTTTGAAACAAATTTGTATATATAAAAAACAAAAAATACACTAAATTATTCAATACTTTTCAGATTGTTTAAAGATGCTGAAAATAATGAAGCGATGTTTTTCGTGATTTCAAGGAGCAGAACTAGATTGTTATCATCCAGTGCTTTCGTTGAATTAGGTTGTTTTTTGTGAAGAGTTTACAGACATAATTTTGTATTCTTTTGTTTCTTATTTAGTCCTAAAGAAAGTTGTTAAAGTTTGTTTATATATATAAGACAGCTTTCCTACATGCACAATTTAGTCTTGCAAATTTTTATATAATCCTTCACAGCTTCTTGTAGGATTATGTGCATTATATATTGCCCTAATATATGAGACTATGATTTCACACATAGTAATACGAGGCTTCAGTTTTATATATTTATTGTAAATATATAAACGATCAAATAAGGCAAAATCAGTATTGGGCTTAATTAGTTGAATTGATTAAACAAGTACTGGCACAAGACAAGAAGATGGAAGCCCATCAACTTGCCTTGGGTTGTATGTCCCTATAGGGGTGTATAGGTATTGGCCATTACTTAGGAGAAAATATAATTATGTTCTTAGATATTATCAAATCTTTTAAAAATTATCTATTTATAGCAGTTAATGTATATCTTCTATTTAAATATAAGATATACTTTAAAGGGGCGTTTGTTTCGAGATATTTAAATGGTGCTATTTAAAATTTCAAGGAAATGAAAATGTCTCCCATGTGGATGAAATTATAAATGGCCCACTTTTACTTCCATTAATACTAAGAAATGAAATAAAAATACCTGAGCCCACATATTTATTGTGAACTAAACAAGACAAATGAATCAATTTTATAAGGATTGCAAAACTTACCCATATCCTGTTTATTATAATATGTATCTGGTTTGATAGATCTAACAAGAGATTTGTTACATTGTGTGTGGAAAACTAGAAGGGGTGGTTGAATACTTTTACGTCCTTTTAAAATTTATAAAAACAATTTTGTTTTAAAAACTTCGATTCTAGTTTATGTAATCTCAATACTTGCACTATATGAATAATTATATGGTAACTAACTAACTAAGCTAATATAGTATAGGTAACTAAGTAAGTAATAAAAAGAGTTGGAGAGATCAAACCACAACACAAGGATTTATAGTGGTTCGGCTACAAGGTCACCTTCCTTGTTCCTACTCCACTCCTCGAGTCACCAACTCGAGAGTTTTCTTCACTATGTCAACAAACTCCCTTATGGCGGAGAAAACCTTACACATCAATTTATACACCACAACTACATCACAACTTGATCACAACTTCTACACAACTTCTTCACACCTATCTACTTCACACCTATCTTCTTCACACCTTTCTTCTTCACACCAATCTTTTTCACATCAATCTACTTCACACCTATCTTCTTCACAACTACACTACTTCACTACTAATCAACTTCTACTTCCTACACAACTTCTATTTCTTCTAAACTACTTATTACAAACACAACACAACTTCTCAAATAATATATACACTATGCACAACTACTCTTCAATACTTCTTGAACTTAGTTGTAGAAGGAGTGTTCTTCTTTTGCACTTTAGATGAGGATGGATGAGAAGGGATTGAATCACTTGAAACAAGGATTAGTATTTGGAGGATGTTTAAAGAGTTTGAGATCTGAAAATTTTGTGCAAAAGGTGGGGCAAAATTCCAGAATTAAGGTGGTATTTATAGGAGAAAAATTCTGACAATTTCTGACACAGGAGCCTGGCCGGTCCCCTTAAATCATGGCCGGTCCCCTTAATTTTAAGGGGACCGTCCCTTATAATTAAGGGGGCCGCCCAGCTGTAACGGCCAGAAAACTTGTCTTTTAGTGGAGAAAGTTTATTTGGTGAAAAACTAACTGATTTTGGTTAAAAATTTAAAATCATATATTTAGTATGATTAAAACATTTTTCTTTATTACCAAAAGTGTTTTTCAAAAATATATAATATTTTTATATAATTAAATAAACTTTGTATTAGTTAATTAAATACCCCTTTGATCATGAGATGTATTAAGCACTTGTTTATCCATACCTTAAGTGATTAAGTTGGATATAATGATATAAACTAGCTTAATACTTGTTTACGTAGTAATCTTACGATTGATGAGTTTACATTTTGTGATCGTCAAAATATAGAGATATCGAAAAATATAAATAACGTTTTCATACATTATATATAAACATAAGGCAAGCAATATAAGCATGGAAGAAAACACTTCATTAAAGAGATAAAAACACAAACATTATACATTCAAGATGTATGATCAATACAACAATGCAACTAATACAACTAATAACCCAAAACTCTAATAGAGATGTTTTTCCTAGAGCTTGTCATCAAAATGGTTTAAACAAAGTTATTCTCAACCATGAGTCATGCTTAATTTGGGAGGAGTATTGTTGTAGGTGGAGATGATGGAGTTGATGGAGGTGGGGTTGTGGTGGATGTTGGTGGTGGAGGAGTGGATGTTGTTGGTTGAGGTTAAGGAATCAAGCTTTCAATATATGAAAACATGTAACGGATCTCATCTCTTAGTCCAAAGATGATGGTGCGATTATGGATGCAACAAAGACAAGTATCATCATGAGCTTCAAGTAAGCTCCATGGGATGGGATTGTATGTAGGTGGATTGAGTGGTGAGGGTGAGAATTGTGCATCAAGAGGTGTGATGGGTGATAATGAAAGTGTTATGTCTAAGGTTGTATTTTCAAGAGGTGATGGTGATGGAATTCTTGGTGGAGGTGATAGGTGAGTGTTGATGTAGTCATTGATGGATGATGATGATGGTATGGAAGAGGTGGAGGTTCCATGTGTTGATGGTGTTTTGGATGGTGCATTTGGAGCACTAGGAGATGAGCATTGAGGTGGTGGTGATGGAGTGGTATTGTCTTCATTTGTGAGATCAATAAAGAGTTGTTTTGGTGGAATGATAACACGTTTTTGTTTCTTGGCATTGTTGGAGGTGGTGGTTTTTGGTGATGACATGATGGATTTGTTGAGGTTGATGATGATGAGGAAGTATGGATGAAGGTGGAATGGGTTATATAGCATAAAATCATGATTAGAAATGGTATTAATTTGAAATTGCATTGTTAGATTCCAAAATCAGTTTAGTTTTTAAGGGAAATGGTAGCTAGGGCTTGCAAAAGAGGTCACAAGTTACAAAAGAAAACAGTGTAAAAACTGTTCCAGATGGCCGGTCCCCTTAAATGGAGGCCGGTCCCCTTAGATTTAAGGGGGCCGCCCATCTGACGACCTAGAAATCAAAAATTTTCAAAATTTTTCTGGAAAAATGTTATATTCTGTTTTGATTTTGCAGCAAGCTCTGTTTGAACATTTCACATTGGTTTTGGTCTATTAGAAAGCATATATATATATATATAATTCTACACAAGTCATGCAAGCATAGATTAAAATCAAGTATAAAAACATGCATACATGTAGAGCAAATAATATTAAGGAGTAAAAAGCAATAAGGTACAAATATGTCTAGAAGCAAAGCAACAAATAGCACATAAGAAACATATTACAAATTGTTTAAGAGGAAAAATAAAGCCAATGTCATAGACAACATCACTACTATTTCTTTCCTAGCACCCCATCAACAGCAGTGGTAAGTGACTATAAGTCCACCTCATCGTCATCCCTTGGAAACGAGAACGAAACAAGAATGCTAGGACGATTAGGTTTAAACTTGCGGGTTTTGCGAATTGGAGGAAGAACGAGAGGTCGGAGGGTTAGATAGATTGATTGATAAATACTATCATCGAGATCGGGATAGTTTTCAATGACATGCTTGTGAAGACGAGTGAGAAACATACCATACGGAAGGATAGCTTTAGGATTTGCTCTTGCACATTCAATACATTTGATAAAGAAGTAAGCCAAATTGTAAGGTTGCTCGGCAACAATACAATACAACATATGAGCGAGACAAGCTGGGAGATGGTCTGAGTGTCCTTCGGAACCAAACGCATTCTCTCAAACAAGTTATTCCCAATACTCCATGTCGGGCCTCAATTCTTTACGAAGAATTTGATTTTTAAGATTTGAGACATCTTTGGGTATGATGCTTTGGGTAGAAGTTTCACATTCCAACCTGAGCATTTGACGAATATCTTTAGGAGATGGAATTTCGGAGATATAAGGACCATGAGTAGGACGAGAATGTTGGAGAGCGCAAAGATCCCATTCATTTGTGAATACGGATTGACCGAAAAAAGGAATTTGAAGGATTTGACCAAATTGTGCAAGAGTGAGAGTAATAAATTCATGTTGGATCATGAATGAAATGAAGATGGAACCAAAGTCATCGGTTTGAACCGTGACTTGGCTATAGAAGTCAAGAATGAAGCGAGGAATGATGGGTTCATTAATTTGGAAAAGACATTCAAAATGGATATTGTTGAATGAGCTTTCGATGAAATCGGATTGATAGTAAGCTTGATCTACGACTCGACCTTCATGAATGTTTCTATCTTCTATTTGACGATAGATACGTGCAATGGAGAGAGAGGTAGTGGGAAGTTGAGAGACTTTAGGAATGTAGTTATTGGTTAAGGAAATATCTTCGGTAGTTGCTTTTGGCATTTTCACCTAAACACAACAACAATACAAAAGACCAAAATAAAATATATATATATATATATATATAATTTTTTTAAGACTTATGTGGGAACGTAAACATACTTCGACTCTAAAACGATAATCCTAGGAAGTAGTTTACCAGGTTCCTTAATATTATTTTTAACTCGTTCTAGATATATTTTACAATGTTTAGTAAGTAGTTGTGGACAAATCCAAACGCCCTTTTAAACATCTTAATATATCATGAAATTTACTAGATTTACATTATGTTATAAAACTAGCCATTTCTTACGAGTTTCTTTATGCATGTGAGTAGTTTTCGAAAAAGATGGTTTATATTTTGACTCAAAAATGTCATTTTTTGTACTAAATCAAACGCTTCCTTAACTAGCCACTTACACTATTAGTATGTCAATATATATATATATATATATATATATATATATATATATATATATATATATATATATATATATATATATATATATATATATATATATGAATTATATATCTTGACAAGTCCGATTTGCAAGTTTTAGGTTTATAATCCTAACAACGTTTTATAAAAATTATAATGACTTAATTTCGACATTATTTGGACATAATCCAAACACCCTCTAATCGTGAACAAAAATATTTTTACTTGGTCGAAAAATATAATTTCATGTTTTACAAGTTATAAAAGTATAATGTGATTAGTTTTAACAAGTTTTCAAAGCATTATTCAACAATGTGTTTACCAAAAAATTTGAAAAAGAATGTATAAAATTTTTCAAAAATTTTCGACAAGAGAATTTATAATTACTAATTTTTTGGTGTTAATTAAGCATCCTAATCCTAAGGGAAGCATTTAGTTATGGAAATTTTAGACCCAATTCGAACAAAATTATGAATTTGAGAAAATTATTAAAACATGCATAATCTTGAGTTTGACCAAATTAGATGGAATTAGATAAAATGTGTTATGAAAAACTTACAATATATAATGGTGATTGTGTTAGATGAATTTGCCCTTTGCGAATTAACCCAAATTATGTGATTTGGAAGTGATTTTAGGTGTTTTTTGGGTTTGGTTTTTCGTCACAGCAGTAGCAGAGGAAGAGGTGTTGAAAAAGTAGAGTGTTTGGCAAAAGAAACAAGAGGAAAGACGGGTTGGAGCTCTCAGATGGTCGGCCCCCTTAAACATTAAGGGGGCCGCCCTTCATTTGGCTGTCGGTCCCTTTAAACATTAAGGGGGCCGCCCTCCAAATTTTGATTTTTCGTGGTTTTGGTTTCTGGAAAGAACAAGAACATATTTATATATACATTAGATTTATATTTAATAAAAAATACATTGGAGAGTATTCGCACGAAAGGAATTACTTGACATTTCGTCAACTAAGATTTCTTGATCATTTCGGATGAAATTTATCAAGTTGTCAAGTGGACGAGAGAGTTGTGGAAGGTTTATATATATATATATATATATATATATATATATATATATATATATATATATATATATATATAAACTAGAGGAAACAATGAGCCAAACAAAATCTCATAACAACAAGATACTAAACTAAGCATGCATTTCTTGACAAGAAAATAAAAGGAAATGTGTGCCTTTCGTCTTCCATGCGTTTATCTTCAAAGTCTTCAAGGAATAGTCCGAACAGGAAGTGACATCAAAAGTTTCCACGTTTGAATGGCGAATAATTTTACGTTGGTCCCCATTGTCTCATTTGACCAAAGTTATTTGATCCGAACATGTTTTGTATTAGATTTGGGTGTATATATGGTGAAAACATTCCCCACGGATTGAAGTTCCACATTTGTTGATTATTGTTAAAGTTTCGTCTATTTTGGTTTGCTCTTGGTTGAGGTGTTTTAGGTCTAGGGTAAGAATTATTTGATTTCCTAGGTGGTGGAGTTTTAGATCTTGTTTTAGGTTTAGACGATCCTATTTCGGTTTTTAAAGATGGTTTATAAAACGGTTTTATTTCTTCATTACTAGAGAGAGGTATTTTCTTATCATTTATGAGTATATACTTAGGATTAGATTTTGAAGGTTTTAGTTCCTTGAGTTCACTTTCAAATTTAACATTTTTAATTTCACTTGTTGAAGCTTCGGTTGAGTTAAATCCTAAACCGGTTTTATCTCCGGATACTCTTTGAATACTTATAATTTTACTAAGTGAGTTACTACTATTTTCAAATTTATCAAGTTTACAAATTTCTTCAAGCTCTTGACATGATTTACATTCTTCAAAAATTTCTTTACCTTTTTCAAGTTGATATATTTTAATTTTTAGTTCTAGTACTTCATTTTCTAGTTGGGTGTTTATGTATTTTAGTGATTTGTTTTTAGCCATTACTTGTTGTCCTAGTTTGCATAATCTATTGTATTCACTATCTAAATCTTTTTCATCAAATGATAAATTTCCATCACTAAAGTATTCGGTTTCATAACGTGCCTCACTTGATGTCTTAGCCATGAGACACTTTTCTTCCTTTGTTATTTCTTGCTCATCTTCATCGCTATCACTCAAAGCTCCTCCAACAAACGCTCTTTGATTTTGATCTCTTATCATCATTGGACATTTTCCAATGAGGTGATTCAGATCACCACACTTGAAACACTTTCTCCCATTCTTGCTATACTTGTCATCATTATTCTTTTGAAGTGCTCTCCTTTCATCGTGTGGTTGTCTAACGAATCTTCCTCACCTTTTGAAGAATTTCTTGAAATCTCTTACGGCCATGGCATATTCTTCGTCATCGCTTTCGGAAGATGAGCTATCTTCGTTGTTGGATTCCTTTCTAGCTTTCAAGGCGATTGACTTGCTTTGATCTTGTTTTTCTTTAACCATTTCGGAGTTCTTCTTTATAATTGCTTCGTAGACTTTCAAATTTCCAATTAATTCATCAAGTTGTAACGTTTACAAATTCTTTGATTCTTCAATAGCCGTCACTTTAGCTCGCCATTTTGGGTGAAGAGCCCTAAGAAACTTCCTAACAAAATTCTTACTAGAAAAATTCTTATCAAGTGCTTTTAAACTTGTGATGATAGTGTTAAATCTAGCGAAAGCATTATCAATTGATTCCTCTTCCGGAATCGTGAATTGCTCATATTGTTGAACAAGTAGATCTATTTTATTATCTTTGACTTCATTATTACCTTGGTGAGTTATTAATAAAGAGTTCCAATTTTCTTTTGCGGTTTCACACATAAAGATCCTTTCGTACACTTTACGTGGTAGCGCATTATAAATAACCATTTTTGCTTCATTATTTTTAGCAAGTTTTCTTTTTAAATCATCATTTTGTTTTTCAAAAGGTACGATTTCATCTTTCTTAGTTTCGGGGTTATTTTGAATAGGTAAAAAATCACCATCAGTAATAACATGTCAAAGATCTAGATCTTTTGATTTCACCTAAGTTTCGAATCGATTTTTCCAATATAAAAATCCATCACTTTCAAATAGTGTTGGTCTTTGCATAGATTGTCCTTCTAAATATTTTTCAGATTTCATAGATCGTTACAAGTTTTAAAATAGAATATATTTTAAAGATCTTGCAAGACGTGGCTCCTGATACCAATTGTGAAAAACTAGAAGGGGGTTTGAATAGTTTTACGTCCTTTTAAAATTTATAAAAATAAGTTTGTTTTAAAAACTTCAATTCTAGTTTATGTAATCTCAATGCTTGCACTATATGAACAATTATATGGTAACTAAATAACTAAGCTAATATAGTATAGGTAAATAAGTAAGTAATAAAAAGAGTTGGAGAGATCAAACCATAACACAAGGATTTATAGTAGTTCGGCTACAAGGTCACCTTCCTTGTTCCTACTCCACTCCCCGAGTCACCTACTCAAGATTTTTCTTCACCATTTCAACAAACTCCCTTATGGCGGAAAAAACCTTACACACCAATTTACACACTACAACTACGTCACAACTTGATCACAACTTCTACACAACTTCTTCACACCTATCTACTTCACACCTATCTTCTTCACACCTTTCTTCTTCACACCAATCTTCTTCACATCAATCTACTTCACACCTATCTTCTTCACAACTACACTACTTCACTACTAATCAACTTCTACTTCCTACACAACTTCTATTTCTTCTAAACTACTTATTACAAACACAACACAACTTCTCAAATAATATATACACTATGCACAACTACTCTTCAATACTTCTTGAACTTAGTTGTAGAAGGAGTGTTCTTCTTTTGCACTTTAGATGAGGATGGATGAGAAGGGATTGAATCACTTGAAACAAGGATTAGTATTTGGAGGATGTTTAAAGAGTTTGAGATCTGAAAATTTTGTGCAAAAGGTGGGGCAAAATTCCAGAATTAAGGTGGTATTTATAGGAGAAAAATTCTGACAATTTCTGACACAGGAGCCTGGCCGGTCCCCTTAAATCATGGCCGGTCCCCTTAATTTTAAGGGGACCGTCCCTTATAATTAAGGGGGCCGCCCAGCTGTAACGGCCAGAAAACTTGTCTTTTAGTGGAGAAAGTTTATTTTGGTTAAAAATTTGAAATCATATATTTAGTATGATTAAAACATTTTTCTTTATTACCAAAAGTGTTTTTCAAAAATATATAATATTTTTATATAATTAAATAAACTTTGTATTAGTTAATTAAATACCCCTTTGATCATGAGATGTATTAAGGACTTGTTTATCCATACCTTAAGTGATTAAGTTGGATATAATGATATAAACTAGCTTAATACTTGTTTACGTAGTAATCTTATGATTGATGAGTTTACATTTTGTGATCATCAAAATATAGAGATATCAAAAAATATAAATAACGTTTTTATATATTATTTATGTCAACATTGTGTATACATGGTTATAATGATAGATGAAAATTAAATATCATATTTAATTTTTATATTAGCTCGGCGTGTGAACAATACGGCTCACGCCGCGGCTCCACAATGTACCCAGACCGCCCTACTCCCTCAAGCCGACCTATAAGTTGGCGACTTTGAAACAGTGACAGCTTCTAAAACACTTCAATGAATGTTATATAGTACTAGGCGAGTACCCATGCATAGCTACGGAAATTCCTAGCGGCAGACAATTTATGATATGCGATATTATGGTAAGTGTTCGTGTAACATTCAAAATATAACGTGAAAAAATCAAAATGTATTTGCAAACGGTAGTCCATATACAAGGGAGTACAAGTTGTTGGTGATCATACAAAAAAGGAACACCTGTACAAGGGTGAAATTGATATTTCATGATGTTCAAATTTACCATCTTAATGCAACACCCATTGATTCAATATATCAAACAAAGCATGTATACATTAATGTAAGATGAAAATTTCAATACGTGGTTATGTTGCAATTAAAAGTATAACATTGTTTTAATAAGTTACTCACAATATTTTTGAATAGAAACAACTAAAAAATAATTTATTCTTAGAAATAGTAATATGAACCTTTGGGAAATATGAAATAAGGAATAGATAAAACTCTTCGCCCCTTTTTTTTTAAACTTAAGGATCAAATTCATAACGTTCTTCAAGACCGTCTTCCTTTTTTAACTAAGGCACACATACAACACAAGGGTATTGTAAATATTGTAAAGTCGTGAAAAATTACGTAAAATTGATACCACGCATAAATTTATTATAAGTTAGTGTTAAACTTAATAATGAGTTTCTTATATTAACGTCCAATTCAAATGTTGGTTTCAAAGTCAACCTTGTATATAGAGATTGTTATACACCTGCCTTTTTTAAAACACATAATCTTCTCCTTCTATTTAACTTACAGTGTGTTTTGTTTGGCATGGTTATAAGCATTTTTATTTGCATGAAATACTCTCCCTACTATCATTAAATATAGCGAACGGTTCTCCCTCCATGCAATGTCTGGTTTTCAAATTTGAAACCATTTCCATAAATACTTTTCTTAATAATATAGATGTCCATTCTCATTTCCAGCAGTGTAAAAAATTTCACTTTAGGTCAATAGCTTACTGCTCACCCCTCCTCCCATCTTCTAGCCAACCTCTCCTACAAAGTCACATGCTAATATCCCATTTTTGTAACTTTTTCTACTCATTTCAATGTGTATTTAGCATTACCTTGGCTACAAATATACCTCCCTTTAATTTGATTGTTAAAGGCCTACTCATTTCCTACTAATTCCATTATTCAATATCATTTATTTTATAATTCTAATTCCTACTCACAATAGACAGAGCTAGGGCTGAGCATCGCAGACCCAAAATCGACCTAGACCGAGAGGACCGACCGGACTGACGAAAAATCGATCGAGCCGAAGGACTAGTGTTCCGAGATTTTTTTCCTTATTTTGGTCTCGGTCCGAACCGGTCTTATGTAAAACCCAACTATTATGCCTTATGAGACCGGACCGGACCGAACACATTCGGTCCGGTCTTTGGTCTAAGATTTTGGGCTAGTTCGGTCTCGGTCTGGTCCGGTTTTGGTCATTCCGATCCAGTCCAGTTTTGGACCGATGATCACCCCTAGACAGAGCTCAGTGAATTTCAACTCTTATCAATAATATTCTAACATAACTACTGACAAAAAGTTACAAAGCAAACTACAATTATAATTTCAATTCTTCAAAATATATTCGGAGAAAGTTATATACCAACAGCCAAAAACTAAATATTTGAATGCATCTTTTCTAATGATTATTTTTAGTGCCTTAAAGTTCACTATGAAATCGAAACCATGCGGACGACCAAATTAACAACAACGACCAATTACAACTATTTACGAGCAACTTAACTACAATACTAACTACATCAATACATTGGATTTTTCAATAGTTTAATACTAACTACATCAATACATTGGGTTTTTCAATAGTTTCGCACAGGGCATCGAGAAATGCAGGACGGTTCCTGCCAACTGCCCTACCATATAATTCCCACGAGTTTCCTACCATCTTCTTCCTTGCTTGGCTTTGTGACAGCAGTTGAAGGAACCATCACCAAACTCCTCTTTAGCTACGAACACTCCACTTTCTGTAACTTTTTTTAACCACACCATCACCTTTGGGTCATCATGAGATGCAAATAGAAAATTCAAAGATGGAAAATCAAATATGTGATACATATCATAATAGTATAAGAAAGCCACCATGATCTTCGAGTCATTATGGGTTGTAAAAACAACTAAAAACAAAAACAAACTCTATATATGTAAGAAAGTACCTCACCATCATTCTTGAGTCATATGAACTAAAAACGAATGAGGATGAATAAAAAAAGCAGTATATACGTAAAAGAAAGTCATCTCCATCCTTTTGAGTTACTGTGACTAGCAAACAAAAACCAATAAAAAAGAGCAGCAAATCTGCATCTTGTTCGAAGCATATTCAGATCAATGAATACACAATTATTCGAAGAACACATAAGAAAAACCCTATAAGCAGATAGAAAATGAAACCCTAATTTTTTGCAACGATTTATTAAAGAAACACATAACACGAACTAACCTTTAAATCCTGGAAAATACATTTGACAGATGAAGATGAAGATGATGAAGTTAAAGATACGAAAAAACAAAAGTAAAAGATAAACTCACAACAAAATACGAAAAAAAACTTATAAGAGAATTGCATAATCATAGATGAAGATGATGAAGTTAAAGATAAATATACTTACTACTTTAAACCCAAAAGAATTAAAGCTGCTGCAAAAACTATGTTTTTCTAATGATGACGCCGAGATAGGGTTCTTGAACAACATTGGGTTTGGGGTTTAATAACGAATGGTATTAGTTCTGTAGCAAACAGGGTGAAAATAGTTAGGTTACAATTGCTGTAGGGTGGCCCGAGAAAACAGAGGCTTACATGAGAATCCGTTGAAAAAGTCTCACCACCTTAATTAATGGTTTAATTCAATTGTGTGTTTAATATACACGATTAGCAAAACTTTCCATACATACTTTCAGTTTTTACTTTTTTTCACATTCAAAGACTTACCATAGAAAACTTTCAGACTTAGCAGACTTACCATAGAAACTTTCAGACTTTCCTCACTTTCAATGTTTTAAGTTTTTCAACTTTTCAGCAATAGTTATCAATACTTTCCTGAATAGATGTTTCCAGCAATGTTCAATTTGATACTTTTAATATTCTCCCGCAATAGGTTTGTTTCTAACAATGTTCAATTTGACCTTTTCGAATAGTTGTTTCCCCCAATGTTCAATTTGACCTTTCCTCAATAAAAAAAATAAGTTTTTTCCACTTTCAATGTTGACTAAAATTCAGTTTTTCACTTTCAAGGTTGACTGTTATTTATTTATACTAGACGAGTACCCGTGCATAGCAACGGGATTTTATAGCGGCAAATAGTTTTAGTTATAAAAAAAAGTTTATGGGCTAAAAAAAATAAATAAATAAATAAAAATAAATAAAAATGTTTGAGGATTTTGGGATTATGATGTTTTGAAACCCGGTTCGACCCGGGTAGTTCAACCGGTAGAACCGTTCCAGTCGAAAAATTGGTCAATTTAAAGCAGGTCAACACAACGGATTGAGTCAAAAAAACGGGTCAAATTAAACCGGGTCAACCCGGTTTTCGATATTATTAATAGTTTTCTTGTGAAACATATCATTGTCGTTAATGTACAGCCTTTGATTACCGAATTTGTCACTTTCACATTCCTCATTTCTAAGCTTTTTTGTTTATTTGCATTAAAATTACAAGAGTTTCCTTTATTTGTTTAGATTTAAGGTTTTCAACATTTCACATTCTTGATTTTTCACTTTTCCACATTGACCATTTAAAATATCAAAATGTAATTGCATAGAGGGTTTTATCACTCTTTTACTTGTAGGGTAGCTCGAGGTATATACTTTTTTAGTACTTGTTGTGGAGCTCGAGGTACAAAATCACAGTATACCATTGTTACGATGGGGGAGTTGGCCAAACATAAAAAATGTTAAAACAGATGAAAGAAAAAGCATCCAAAGTTCCAAACCACCAAAACGTCAAAAGAATTAAATATCTAAACCAAAAAAATTTGTAGATCTGGTCGGTGGAACTCACAACTAACAACCAAGACATGGCCTCAAAGACTATCATTGTCATTAGACATAACAAAACTACTTCATCAGATACTTTGGTATATATTACAAAAAATATCGTGCAACACAAAAATAGTTTAAAACCTTTGAGAATCATAGCACTTCGTGGGAACATTATATTTTATAACCGTTTGTACACAAGAACTTTTTTGGTTTCATCATTAGCCTCAAACAAAACATACCAGAAACCACCAAACCGCCATTGATTCATGGGTGTTCACAAAAACCAAATAAAGCCACCAAAACCACCACTAAAAATTCAAAAACACCACCACCAGATCATGGCTAAAACTCAATAGATCCGGCTAGATATGAACCGAAAGCATAAATAAACACACCAAAATGAATCATATAAAGAACTTTCACCAAAACCACCTACCGAAACCACCTAGCCACTGTTATAGTAGTAGCATTTTCAGTGGCAGTGGAGAGTGGGTTTGTGCATCTTTAGCAAGATCCGATAGTTATACGTGTGTATTTTATGGTGCCAGTGTATCTAGCAGCAGTGGAATCATCTGTTGCTGATGGTTATGCGTGTTTATTTTTTTGGGCGTTAGAGAGGCGGAAGGGAGAAAATAATGAAGATAGTGTTTTGTGCTTGTTTATACATGATTTAAGGTTCGAATGTCTGAATCAAGCCTATATTTAACAAGAGAAATGCTACATCCACCTACAATTAACAAAAAAAAACTCACACGATGACATGGCAAGGATGTGTTAGATAATGAGTGGTTTATTAAAAGAGGAGATAGAGAAACCACACCAATCAGAAAGTGACATGTCATCGTGTGGGTTTTTTTTTGTAAATTGTAGGTGGATGTAGCATTTCTCATTTAACAATTCGTGTCCTACCTTTGGTTTACCTTCCACCCGTGTATTAGCTTTTTTCCAGCCACAATATTAAAGTAGTTATCGTAGATAACTGTACGTATTATCTTTCTTCCAGCCGTGTATTAAAGCCATTGCCATAGTAACTATATTAAGTTGAATAGTTTCCTTGAATTAAGTTTTCCAGCATAGCATTTCAGTTTTCACTTTTAGACTTTCCATAAATAAAAAATTCTTTGCATTAAAGTACTTGCAAAGGTCAGTTGAAAGGCATATTGAATACAGTTGTTTTTGCATTTGCATATTTCCTTATATTCGATTTCCATAGTTTGATAAAGGTATTATGGGTATTGACCATTTTCTCTTTATAAGTAGTTAAGATGAAACATACATTGAATTCCATTCATTACTTTTCATCTTTCGGTTGACATTAATTCACCAGGCAATTAATTTTCGATTGACATTTGCAGGGGTAAAATTAGGATTGACCGAAAATTAAGTTTCTCTATTATAAGTAGTTAAGATGTAGTTTAGATAATACTTAATTAAGTCATAATTTCAAACTATTTTATATTATCTTTTTGGGATTAATAAACACATCTTTATGTGTTTTGATTAAAGATTTAATAATTACATAATCAAAAATTAATAAACATCAAATATTACATAGTTAATATCACTTACCACTTTTAAAATGATTAAAAATATATAATTATAGAATATGTAATTTCATCAATTGTCATTTTTGTAAATTTAGAATACTTAAAAAAAAAAATCTATAAAGTTGTGTTTAGCAAATTCTTATTCGTAATATGCCCTTATGATTTTTTTTTTTTTTTTTTGAAGGGTGATTTATTCCACAAAAACCAAACCAAACTGTGGAAAACTAGAAGGGGTTGAATAGTTTTACGTCTTTTTAATTTGTTACAAAAGATTGTTTAAGTGTTTTCTTTATTTTCAAAAATTTAGATTCGATAATATGTGATTTCAAGTCTTGCACAATATGAACAACAATATATATGTACGATATAGCAATAATAATGTAAGTAAAGAAACAAAAGAGAGATGGAAAGATCGAACCGCGAGACAAGAGATTTATAGTGGTTTGGCTACAAGGACACCTTTCTTGTCCTACTCCACTCCCCGAGCACCTAACTCGAGAGTTTTCTTCACTATGTCAACAAGCTCCCTTATGGCGGAGAAAACCTTACACACCAATGTACACACCACAACTTCGTCACAACTTAATCACAACTTCTACACAACCTCTTCACACCACTCTACTTCACAACTTTCTACTTCACACCTATCCACTTCACACCAATCTTCTTCACAACTTTCTACTTCCTAACTCTTCTCCTTCACAACAAACAACTAACCAATCACACTATCTATAAACTTGACTAAACTATCTACTATCAAATATTCACAACTAATTACACAAAGAGATAGATACTATTGATGATGCTCTAACAACTTGGATGTGGAGGTCACAACAAGTTGTAATACTTCTTATCTAGGAGGATAGAAGTATTCTTCTCTTGTACTTGAGAGGATGATGTTTGGATCACTTTGAAACAAAGATTTATGTATGTACGATCAAAGGATTAAGAGAATAGAAATGGAGATCTAGAACAGAAAGTTTAGGAGTGCAAAAGGTGAGCAAAATCTGTGGAATGAACTAGTATTTATAGGGAGAAAAAATACTGTTCTGGAGCGTGGCCGGTCCCCTTAATTAGGGGGCGGTCCCCTTAATGATTAAGGGGGCCGCCTAGTATAATTAAGGGGGCCGCCCTCCTGAACGTTGGAGTTTTTTTGACCTTTTGTGGGAAAGGTTTTTCTGAATAGAATTTACCATTTTTGGTTGGAAATTTGAAATCATATATTTATAATGATTTAAACATATTCTTTTAATTCCAAAAATATTTTACCAAAGATATTAAGTGTTTATGACATTTTATAAAATTTCTAGTGATTTAGAAAATTTTTCCTTTGATCATAGATTACAATAAACACTTTGTTTATTCATACATTAAGTGATTTGGATTTAAAGAGAATATTAATCACTAAATACTTGTTTACGTTATAAATTTTAGATCAATGGGTTTATGTTTTGTAATTATCAAAACATAGAGATATTGATAATATGTTAATAATGTTTTTAGGCATTATTTATGTCAACAATCTCCCCCTTTTTGATTATTACAAAACCTAAACTCATTAGGTCTAAGATTTATTTTTAGACAAGTATTTTATAGTTTATTATTCTCTTCTCCCCCTTTTTGTAAAATCAAAAAAGGTTAAACCGAGTAAACTTCATAGAAGAAGTTAAACGGGTAGAAAGCTCCCCCTTGATGTATGCTCCCCCTCATTTGAGAGCACCAAGGAAACGAGCTAAGGAAAGCTTTGCTACAAAAAAAATATGCAAGGAGGACAAGACATATATATGCAAAGCAACAATTATGCAAATAAAAATAGGTTCATTCAAGTATATAAGAGACAATCATAGAAATGATCATCATTACAACATTCAATATGCTTGAAGCATATTGATTACAATAAAACAAAAGAAATAACATAGTCCTATATTGCCGAAGAGAACACTTAGACTGGCTTGCAACCCATGGTTGAGTGTTTTATTTGCTTGAGGGGAACATAAGCATAGAGCTTACTTGTTTGATGAAGAGGGATATGGAGTGGGGTATGGTGCGGAAGAGGTGGATCTCACTATGTTGTATCGAGTTAAGGGTGGTATTGAGTGAGGACGAGTGAGAAGATATTCAATCCAAGAAATATCTTCACTCAAGTAGAGGATTTGTTTTTGAAGAAAGATGCAACAAGGGCAAAAGTGAGTGTGGTTTGTAACTTGATCCAAGTTGAGAGAGTGGGGTAGGCAATTTGCATAGGAAGATGATGGAGGTTGCCCTTTGTTGCGTTGTGCAAGATGCATATCAAGTAGATCACTAAGATCGTAGATTTGGTTTATTTCATCATGGAACTTTTGCTTTCCGTGGCAATGTGGAGAGAATCATTGTGTTGATATGGATGAATTGGGTTTGTGTAGTTGGAATTATAGTTTGATGGTTGATCAAACTTGTATGGATCATTATAAGTGGGTGGAGGTTGAGATGTGTAGTTTGGCATGAAAGAAGATGTTTGGCCAATGTTGTATGGTTTGTAAAGAGGATCAAATGAATGTCCTTGTGGGTTTGGTGTAAAGTTTGGGAAGTAAGTAGTTGGAGGTGTTGAGTGATTTCCAACTTCATTGGTTATGATGGATTTGTTTCGAGGGCTTTTTCTTTGTCAAACGGGTTTTTCCGTCATCCTTGCTAGCCTTGAGGCTTTTGGTTTTGGTTTGTTTGGAGAGGTCATGATGGGATGAATGGATAGTTTTGAAGATTGGGGATATTTATAGTGTAAGATTTGTGTGTTTATGGATGGATAAAGTTTGTTTGGGAGATTAGAACAAATATGTTGGTGAAAATTGGGAAACGTAGGTTGAAATGGACTAAAAAGCAGAAAAGATTATGTAAACCCGACCATCAGATGGCCGGTCCCCTTAATTAGGGGGCGGTCCCCTTAATTATTAAGGGGGCCGCCTTACATAATTAAGGGGGCCACCCATCTGGTGATTTCCAGATTGCCGGAATTGGGTTTTTGGCAGAAAATTTGCAGAAAGGTTGTGTTTTTGGATTTGGATTCAAGCAAGTTCAATTCCTTGAGGCAATATAGCATCTAATCTAATCATGATATAGCATGCATGCAAAAACACTTAAGTAAAAGAGCAAACAAGCAATTAATAATAAGCTAGAGAAGACAAGCAAAGGCAAGAGCACTTAATCTTCCTAGGGCAACTATCTTAGATCAAAGGCAAAGGTAGCTAGTGAGTCAAAAACTAGTGATGAAACAAGATGACAACATTATGAGTGATTTTGTCCTAGTGTGTGCCTATATGCAACAAATGTGGAGTTGTGATTGTTTCGACTCCTAAATGCAAAGAAAAATAAGTTTCCTAAGAAACAATCCAAAATCTCCTTGATTCGATTTTTGCTCGATTCATGAATCTCAATGATATATATTAGATTATATACGTTGACAATTTATGTGAGAGTTTATGCATGATTTAGAAAAGAAAAAAAATTAGCATTTGTCAACAATGCAAGGAAAATGATGTTCATGTAATTACTAGATGTGAGAATAGTATTTAAGAAACTTTGATTGGGTTTTACAAGAGAGTATATGCAATGAAAATGAGGTTTCCCAATCTTTAATTTTGTGCGAAATAGATTCCTAGACTCAGAAATGGAGAAGTGGAAGCAAAGTAAATTTTATGCAAGAGAAAAAGTTTGTCTAAATGCAATAGAATTTAGTCAACTTGTTCCATCATTCCTAATCCTAAACGCAAGTGATTGAATAATTCACGCATAAGGGGTTTAGTGAATATATTCGCAATGTTATCTTCCGATGCAACATTTTCTATGGATATGTTTCCTTTTTGTACATTATCCCTAAGGAAGTGGTGGCGTATTTCTATGTATTTAGTCCTAGAGTGTTGCACCGGAATTTTACTTAAATCTATCGCACCTTTGTTATCGCACATAATGGGAACATTTTCTAACCTAATTCCATAGTCTATGAGAGCTTGTTTCATCCATAGTGCTTGTTGACATGCCTTTCCAGCGCTTACATATTCGGCTTCGGTGGTAGAAATAGCAAGAGTGGTTTGCTTCTTCGAAAACCAAGATGTTAGACAACATCCCATAAACGTGCAAATACCGCAAGTGCTTTTTCTATCTACGTAGTCTCCCGTATGATCCGAATCCGCATAGATGATGGTTTCTATGCCGGATCCCTTAGGATACTATAATTCTAAGTGTATAGTGCCTTTAATGTATCGGAAGATACGCTTAACTGCTTCTAGGTTAGAGGTTTTGGGATCCTCTTGAAAACGGGCACAAAGGCAGACACTAAACATGATATCGGGTCTACTTGCCGTCAAGTATAGTAAACTATCTATCATTCCTCTATACTTGGTGTTATCTATGGACTCACCTTCATCATCCTTTGTGAGTTTCACTTCCGTGGACATAGGAGTTTTCATGGGTTTTGAGTCTTCTAGGCCAAATTTCTTAAGCATTTCCTTAATGTACTTAGATTGGTTAAAGAATATTCCATCTTCTAATTGTTTTATTTGTAATCCTAGGAAGAAGTTTAGTTCACCTATCATACTCATCTCAAACTCATCATGCATGATTTTGGCAAATTCATCACATATGTCTTGACAAGTCGATCCAAATATAATGTCATCAACATATATTTGAACAATGATGAGACTTGGGTCTTTCTTTTTAGTGAAAAGGGTGTTATCTACCATTCCCATGGAATAATCATGTTTAATAAGGAAAGCTTTTAATCGATCATACCAAGCTTTGGGAGCTTGTTTGAGTCCATACAAAGCTTTCTTTAACTAATAAACATAATCAGGTTTTGCAAAGTCAATGAATCCTGGAGGTTGTGCCACATAAACCTCCTCATTGATAAAACCGTTAAGGAATGCACTTTTCACGTCCATTTGGAATAACTTAAAATCTAGGGCGCATGCATAGGCAAGTAATATCCTAATAGATTCTAGTCTAGCTACGGGGGCATAAGTTTCATCATAATCAATTCCTTCTTGTTGATTATAACCTTGGGCAACTAAACTAGCTTTATTCCTAGTTACTATTCCATTTTCATCTAACTTATTCCTATATACCCATTTAGTTCCTATGATGGTCATATTCATTGGATTTGGGACTAATTCCCAAACATCATTTGCCTTAAATTGATTTAATTCTTCTTGCATAGCTATAACCCAACTTTCATCTTTTAAAGCCTCATTAATATTCTTAGGTTCTATTTCTTAGAGGAAACAAAAGAAGTTATTTTTATCTTGGGCTTGTGACCTAAGGGTTCTTTGGTTAAGATTTCCTATTATATTATCTAATGGATGTGATCTAGATTCTTTAATATTTACAATTTCGTTATTTCCTAAGTCAATGTCTTCATTATCATTTCCTATGGGTTTTGTTTTACTAACCTCAATAGCTTCATCTTCGATTAAGTCAACATCTTCTAAAGGTAATGTTTTAGGAGGTGGTGGTGTTTCATCAAATGTTATATTTAGTGATTCTTCTACTTTCATAGAGTGTTTGTTAAATATTATATATGCTTTGCTATTTTGTGAGTACCCTAAAAATATTCTTTCATATGATTTTGGATCAAACTTAGTGAGGTAATCCTCAGTGTTTAGAATATAACATTTACTTCCAAATACCCTAAAGTAGCTCAAGTTTGGTTTTCTACCTGTTAGTAACTCATAAGGAGTTTTTCCTAGAATTCTCATAATTGATACCCTATTAATAATATATGTTGATGTATCTACAACGTGACACCAAAATTTTTGTGGGATGGACTGTTCATTTAACATTGTTCTACTCATTTCTTGTAGTAACCTATTTTTTCTTTCTACTACGCCATTTGATTGAGGAGTACGAGGAGCGGAGAAATTGTGAGATATTCCATTTAAATCACAATATTTTCCGAATTGTACTTCGTTGTCAAATTCCCTACCATGGTCCGTCCTAATGGCTACTATTGTGCATCCTAATTTATTTTGAATCATTTTACTAAATATTTTGAATTTTTCAAAGGCTTGGGTCTTGTCACTTAAAAACCTAGTCCACGTGTATCGTGAATAGTCATCTACTATTACTAAGGTATACTTGTTTCCTCCATAGCTCCACACAGCGGATGGACCAAAAAGATCCATATGTAATAATTCTAGGCACCTAGTAGTGGATACTATATTCTTAGCTTTGTGACTAGCATGAACTTGTTTTCCAATTTTACATGCATCACAAAAATGCTTGTCACATTTTAGGTTAGGCAAGTTTCTAACTAGTTCTTTAGAGGCCTAAGATTGTAGTTGTTGCATGTTTGCATGTCCTAATCTCCTATGCCACAATGTGGAGTTTTCATCTAGGGTCGTTAGGCATATCCTATCCTCAGGTTTGTTTCCTAGTTTCATAACATATATGCCTCCTTTCCTAATTCCTCTACCTACAATCTTTCCATTATTAACTATTTCGCTATCCTCTTCGGTAAAGGTAACACTACATTTATTATCGCATATTTGGCCTATACTAAGCAAGTTATATGTTAAATTATCTACATGCTCAACATTTTCAATAGTAAGTGAGTCTTGAGAAATCGTACATTTGCCAATGATTTTTCCACGCAAGTCACTACCGAAAATAAGGTTACGTCCATTGTATGCCTTATACGTAGAAAATAGCTTGCGGTTCCCCGTCATGTGCCTCGAACATCCGCTATCCTTGATTCATTCGTCAGGCTCCAAGTCAATTCCTAAACATATTTCTTCGGTTGCTTTTGCCACAAACCATTTTTCGTCTCTTAGTTTTTCCACTTCTTCTTTGTCACTATCACTCCATGTTCCACTAACAAAGGTGCCTTGATTTTCATAACCCGGCGGTTTTAGACATTCACCAATGAGATGATTTGGACTTCCACATCTAAAGCACTTTCTTTTCCAGTAGTTATCACTTCTATTTCTTTGGAATAGTTTTCTTTCGTCTCGTGGTGATCTAGTGAATCTTCCTCGTCTCTTAAAGAATTTCTTGAATTCTCTTACGGTCATTGCATATTCTTCGTCTTCACTCTCGTCACTTGAGTCATCATCGTCACTAGGTTCCTTTTTGGCTTTTAGAGCAATGGATTTAGTTTGTTCTTTCTTGACTTTGACTGTTTCTGAATCTCTTCTTATAATTTTTTCGTGGACCTTCAAGTTGCCAATAAGTTCATCAAGTGATAATGTCATCAAATTCTTTGATTCTTCAATTGCCGTGACCTTAGCTCGCCATTTTGGATGCAATGCCCTAAGAAATTTCCTAACACAATTTTTACTAGAAAATGTCTCATCAAGTGCTTTTAAACTTGTGATAATAGTGTTAAATTTAGCAAAAGCATTATCAATTGATTCCTTTTTCAGAATCGTAAATTGTTCATATTGTTGTACAAGAAGATCTATTTTATTATCTTTGACTTAACTATTGCCTTGGTGAGTAATAAGTAGTGATTCCCAAATTTCTTTGGCGGTTTTACACATAAAAATTCTTTCATATTCTTTACGTGGTAACGCATTATAAATTACCATTTTAGTTTCATTATTTTTAGCTAGTTTCTTTTTCAAATCATCATTTTGTTTTTCAAAAGGTACAATTTCATCCTTTTTAGTTTCCGAATTTTGTTGAGTGGGAGGAAAATCACCAAAGGTAATAACATGCCAAAGATCAAGATCTTTTGATTTCACATAAGTTTCGAATCTATTTTTCCAATATAAAAATCCATCACTTTCAAATAGTGGTGGTCTTTGCATAGATTGCCCTTCTAAATATTTTTCAGATTCCATAGATCGTTACAAGTTTTAAAATACAATATATTTTAAAAATCTTGCTAGACATGGCTCTTGATACCAATTGTGGAAAACTAGAAGGGAGGGTTGAACAGTTTTACGTCTTTTTAATTTGTTACAAAAGATTGTTTGAGTGTTTTCTTTATTTTCAAAAATTTAGATTCGTTAATATGTGATTTCAAGTCTTGCACAATATGAACAACAATAAATATGTACGATATAGCAATAATAATGTAAGTAAAGAAATAAAAGAGAGATGGAAAGATCGAACCGCGAGACAAGAGATTTATAGTGGTTCGGCTACAAGGACACATTCCTTGCCCTATTCCACTCCCCGAGCACCTAACTCGAGAGTTTTCTTCACTATGTCAACAAGCTCCCTTATGGCGGAGAAAACCTTACACACCAATGTACACACCACAACTTCGTCACAACTTCTACACAACCTCTTCACACCAATCTACTTCACAACTTTCTACTTCACACCTATCTACTTCATACCAATCTTCTTCACAACTTTCTACTTCACACCTATCTACTTTACACCAATCTTCTTCACTACAATCTACTTCCTAACTCTTCTCCTTCACAACAAACAACTAACCAGTCACACTATCTATAAACTTAACTAAACTATCTACTATCAAATATTCACAACTAATTACACAAAGAGATAGATAATATTGATGATGCTCTAACAACTTGGATGTGGAGGTCACAACAAGTTGTAATACTTCTTGTCTAGGAGGATAGAAGTATTTTTCTCTTGCACTTGAGAGGATGATGTTTGGATCACTTTGAAACAAAGATGTATGTATGTATGATCAAAAGACTAAGAGAATAGAAATGGAGATCTAGAACAGAAAGTTTAGGAGTGCAAAAGGTAAGCAAAATCTGTGGAATGAACTAGTATTTATAGGGAGCAAAAATACTGTTCTGGAGCGTGACCGGTCCCCTTAATGATTAAGGGGGCCGCCTAGTATAATTAAGGGGGCCGCCCTCCTGAACGTTGGAGTTTTTTGACCTTTTGTGAGGAAGGTTTTTCTGGATAGAATTTACCACTTTTGGTTAGAAATTTGAAATCATATATTTATAATGATTTAAACATATTCTTTTAATTCCTAAAATGTTTTATGAAAAATATTAAGTGTTTATGACATTTTATAGAAGTTCTAGTGATTTAGAAAAATTTTCCTTTGATCATAGATTACAATAAACACTTTGTTTATTCATACCTTAAGTGATTTGGATGTAAAGATAATATTAATCACTAAATACTTATTTACGTCATAAATTTTAGATCAATGGGTTTATGTTTTGTAATTATCAAAACGTAGAGATATTGATAATATATTAATAATGTTTTTAGGCATTATTTATGTCAACACAAACACAAACAAAAAACATCCACTATATTAAAAAAAATACAAACTTGACTACATCAAAGTAAAACCAAGACTAAAATACCAACAAAATGGTACATCACACACAAAATCATATGACCACTTGAGAAGAAAAACACAAAAAACATTGTCCCAAAAGTAGGCTGGACCTACGAAAAAACTAATAAACCAAAAAGCATTTGCATATATGTTGGCATGCTGCAGCGTAAAGAGACAGAACCATTTCCATATATACCATTGCGATTGTTGTATTCATTTATTTTTGTGTAAATTACACTGTTCGTTTATGTGGTTTGGGCCAAATCCCTACCACACCCTATTTTTTTCATCCTTATGGTTTCAATTTTGCACGCCGTTCATCGTTATCGCCCAATTCAGTTATCTTCTGCGTTAGGTATCAGTTATCAAGTGGCAACGTTAGTCCATTAACCAAATGATCGTTCGCAAGGGTTAGACCTTTATACTAACCGCCATTTCTAATTAACTCAAAATTTGGTGTTCTTATATGTTTTCGTCCGTTTGTATACCTTTTCGACCGTTTTTATACGCTTGTATACGTTTTCACCCATTTTCGACCATTTTTCGTCCGTTTTCGACCGTTCTAATACACTTTTATACGTTTCTATACGTTTTCATCCGTCGTTTTTGTCCATTTTTATACGTTTTCGTTTGTTTTTATACATTTTCGTCTATTTTTTTTATAATTTTATCCGCTTTGTTACACTTTCATACTTTTTCATCCGTTTTGTCCGTTTTTTTAAGTTTTCTTTTGTTTTTATACTTTCTCGTCCATTTTTATACACTGTTTTCATCCGTTTTCGTCCATTTTTAATACGTTTTTATCTGTTTTTTTCGTTTTCGTCCATTTTTATATGTTTCATCTGTTTTTGACCGTTTTGTCTGTTTTTATACGTTTTCATATATTTTCGACCGTTTTCATCCTTCTTATAGGTTTTTGTTTGTTTTTATACCTATAAAAACGTATAAAGGCGTATAAAAATTGATGAAAATGGACGAAAACGTATAAAAATGCACAAAAACGTATTAAAACGGACAAAAATGGTTAAAAACGGATTAAAACGAATAAAAACGTGTATAAGCATATAAAAATGGTCGAAAAGGTTCGAAAACAGATGAAAACTTATAAAAACGAAAGAAAACGGATGAAAATGTATAAAAATGGACGAAAACGGATGAAAACGTATAAATCGTATAAAAACGATCCAAAACGTATAAAAATGGTCCAAAATGTATATAAACGAAAGAAAACGTATAAGAAAACCAAATTTTGAGTTAATTAGAAACGACCATTAGTATAAAGGACAAACGTTGCAAACAATCGTTTGATCAATGGACTAACCATAAGGATGATAAAAGAAAAGAAAAATCAGGGATTGTGGTAGGGATTTGGCCCAAATCACAGGGACGAACGGTGTAATTTACTCTTTATTTTTTGTTAATTTCTCTAGCCTTGCACTATGTCTCTTCCCTCGGTTACTAGGGAGATGGTTAAATTGTATATTCTTATTTATATATTTTACATGGCTGTTTTGTACTTTTCAGTGGCCTTATGCAATAATAATAAAGAGGCCTCGTTACACCTGTAAACTAAAGAAAAATTACAGGTATACTTGAACTATATGAATCTTATATGTTTAATATTATGCGTACTTAAATGCAAAATTAATAAAAATGTGTCACCTTTTAAGTAGATGCTTTGTGTGACAGAACATATTGCACACCCATTCGAGACTCCTCTGATATTTTATCCCACTGAAACATGTATGCATTGGTGTTAGTGAATCATGTCACAACTAAAACTATATTAAACGTCGGATTAGCTTTTAATGACAATTCAATTTGTGATGACTAGGGGTGAAAACGAGCCGAGCCGCTAGTGAAAAGCTTGGGATCGAATCGATAAAAAGCTCGAACGAGCCGAGCCTAAATGAGCTCGAGCCCGAGCTCGAGCCTAAGTTTGGGCTCATTTAATAATCGAGCTCGAGCGCGAGCTCTATACCAAAATCTCGTTTGGGCTCGCGAGCCTAAACGAGCCCTATATATATATATATATATATATATATATATATATATATATATATATATATATATATATATATATATATATATATATATATATATATATATATATATATATATATATATATATATATATATATATATATATTCTATACGTATAACCGTGTTAACGAGCTCGAGCCTTGTGTTAAAGAGCGAGCTTTGTGTTAACAAGCCGAGCTCGAGCCTTGTATTAATGAGTCGACCTCCATTTGAACTTTACACATCGTATAAATTAGTTGAGCCCGAGCCGAGCTCGAGCTTGTGAAAAATTTCACGAGCCTAGCTCGATCTCAAAATGTGGGGCTCGAAACGAGCTCGAGCTCGAGCTTTTTATACATAAACGAGCTGAGCTCGAGCTCTGGCAGGCTCGGGTCGGCTCGTTTTCACCCCTAGTGATGACCTAAAGTCTTAAACAATAGAAAAAAGTACCTTACGATTTTTAATTCTTTTGTGGAAAATTCGAATTAGTAGGAGGGAAGATTTACCAATTTTTTTACTTTTTTTTTTAAATGAAGGATGTAAGATGATGCACTATGGTTGGTGGTTGACCACCAAGCATAACCACGCGGCATAACTATAGCGCAAGGGAACAACCATGCGTAGATAACAATTTTTTGCATTAGTTCGGTGGTCTGCACCAACAAACAGATTCTAGTGTTTTATGTGCGTGGAGGGTATATTGTGGGGTACATTTATATAAAGTAACGTATTTTTATATTTTTTGTTTGGTTGTAACCATTGCACATGCTCAATGATGGGTTTAGTAGTGTGTTGAATGGTGATGTGATGCTAACATAATTGATGAGTTTGATGAGTATATTGTTTAGGCTAGTATCTGAAACTAAGATTTAGGAATATAGAAGGGGGTATATTAGAAATAAAGAAAATGATATATCTTTTAACTTGATATGTTTACATATATTTTTGGGTAAAATGCAAAAAATGTTCATAAATTTTCTCAATTTTGCAAAAGTTGTCCTCTTACAAGATTTTTAGTAAATAATGTCATTGAACAGGTTTCCTTAAGCAAAAAGTGTCCTTGAGGATGACTTTTGTTTGCAAAAATGGGTTTTTGGCCTAACGCTCGTTAGGGAGCCCGTTAAGTGCCTTGTGAAATGACTATTTTACCCTCCTTTCCTTCAATAATTGCAATTCCACCCTTCCCCTTTCTTTCTCGCCAATCACAACCAAATTTGTGTAGCACTTATAACCCCGTGAAACACATAATCATACATAATCGATCTTACATCTTCAAAACGAAATGGACAAATCTGTTAACTTGAATAACCCCATCCGTCCCTGCAACAACCATGAGTAAACCCGTCATATAAACCCCACGTTGGAAAACCTACACTCATCACACAGCCCTGAAAGGAGGTTAGGATAATACCCGGTCCTGCTGGTATTGTTCAACTGGCTAAGCGTCGTAAACAAGCAGATATTAGCGAAGGTCTCCAGGAGCGTGTAATTTCGACACAAGAGTATATCAGGGCAGTTCTTGAGGATGTGGAAGTGGATGAGGATTTTTCACGTGGGCCATGGCTTAGCACGGTTGACTATGTGAATGCTAGTGGGGGTGGTGTATGGATGTTTAGGTGATATCAAGAGCTTTATCGATAATGGTAAAGTTGCTCAAGTTGTAGCAATAATCAAGCCGTGTTCTCCAAATGCCATTGGCGATCTTACAGTAACTCTCAAAGATCTCTCAGGTTCAATGCCTAGTGCAACACATCACAAAATAATTAACGAGGAGGGGGGTTATGGAAAGGATATTCATGTAGGAGCTGCTGTGATTGTTCATAACGTTTCAGTGTTTTCTCCTAATTGATCAAACCATTCACTTCAATATCTTAACATTACAAAGAAAAACTTAGTTAAAGTTTTTCACAAGGATACACTTTATGAGAGTGGGAGTGGGGTAGCTGGTGGCGGAATGTTAGACGAAGAAGACATAATGAAATTGTTAGAAGAAGAAGAACGGGCTGAACAAGAGTGGCGGAATGAGGGTGATGAGGCAAAAAATGAACCGTTTTTAGGGGTCATTTAAGCCCGAATTCGAATTTATATGATCAAATATTTCCCTAAATCGTTCCTTTTGTCATTTTAAGTACTTTTGGAGAGAAATCTGGAAAAGGAAGCATTTTGGACGTTTTTTTAGCATAAAAGTGAAGAGAACAGCAAAGTCTTAATTTTTCTTGTTAGGAACAGTACCTGTCGACGTCACTTGATCCTTAATGAAGGCGTTAAGAGCAATACAAGAGGTGGAAGTGGATGATACACGTGACGATCCAGAAAGTTTTGTACTAAGGAGATGACGGCGTCACCCAAGGCCGTCATGGTCCAAATATTAGTGACGGCCCAGAACAATTTTACACATAACGGCGTCAAAAGTAGATCTAGGCAATCCGATTTCATTATGGGCGACGAGTTGACAGCGTCACAGATTTCTTCTTGATGCCATCACCCTGTAAAATCTTTATATAGTTTTCCAAATTTCATTCATTAGTGTGTAACTTTTAGGGTGCAACTTTGGAGAAAAACCCTAGTCCGATTTTCACAGCTTTTTCAAGGGTTTTTACTCTTTGAAACCTTTCATGTCAATTTGAGATAAGTACTCATTCAATTCAATCAATATGTCTATGTGTTTCTTGAATATATCTTACACTTGTCTTCAATTTAACATGCTCGGCTAGATCTCTTTGGTGTTTGCTTAGATGTAATGAAACCTTGATGTTAATTATGGGTTGATTGTTTGTCTATAGTTGTTATGGATGATTGTATTCAATGTTAGGCTTAAGAAAACTGGCAGACTTCCACTGGTAACATGCTTGAACGTCTTAAGAAACATGATCAGAGGTGTACTATGATATTTGGTTGTATTTAATGCGTAGGAGAATTCTAATGATCTCATGTTAGGAGCTTCTAATGGCTCGACATAGGAGTGAAGTAGGATCCTATAGAGTTAGGGAATATTGTACATGACCCTACGACTAGTATTAAGGAATATGACCCGTCATCCATGCAATTGTAACAAACTATCAACCTGTAAAAGATATCTAGGGAGTAATGAAACCTAAGTAAACACAAATTTCCCCATCATTGTTTACACCATACTAGTATGATTAGATTTCATTTAATTTTTGTTATTTTATTTTGATTGCATCTTTAGTTATTGGGTTAGTTGATTAGCAACTAATTCCGCCCACTCTTTCAAAACCCGAGATTTTTAATTGCTTTTATAAAATATAAAAATACAAAGAGAATCATCCCTCACCTCTTGACTTAGTTTAGGAGACTTTCTAATCCTAGCGACACTATTCCTGAGTTTGACGATCAATCCCCCGGTACTTGTCATTATACTATACTACAACGATCAGGTACACTGCCTGGTGGGGGTTGTAAGCTTCTCGAGATCCCTCGAGAGGTAAAGCCTGGTGCGATTCCCACGTATCAAGTTTTTGGCGCCTCAGCCCGGGGAATAGTTATTGTCTAGGTTAGGATTTCTTTTTATTAGGTCTACTTGCTAGATTCCTTTCTAGTAAGATTTTATTTTTTATTTTTAGGTTTTCTTTAGTCTATCTTATTTCTTCGTGTCTTTGTTCGTAACCTTTATCATCCGACATTATGGAAGGTGGTAACATCTTTGAACCCATCAACCCACCACAACAAAACCACCCACAAAAACCACCATTAGCAAACCAACCTCTTAGGCTCCGAACCTTAGGAGAGTATTCCCGTCCTAGCCACCAAGGCTATCATAACACTATTGAGCTCACTCAAGGAGCCAATGTGTCCCCCTTGCGATCCGACACCATCCGGTTGGTGCAAAGTGGATGTGCATTCCATGGACTTCGTTCTAAAGATCCTAATCAACATCTCAAGGACTTCCTTAAAATCGTAGATTCTATAGACCTTGATGTTACAACTAGAGAGTCAACCTGATTACGCCTATTCCAATTCTCTCTACGTGATCAAGCTAGTCAATGGCTTGAACGTTTACCCGTGGGATCCATCACCTCATGGGATGATCTCACCACTCGTTTCCTTGCTCAATTTTTCCCACCGGGGAGAACTACCAAGCTTAGAAATGATATCTTGATGTTCCAACAACATCAAGGTGAAACTCTATATGAAGCATGGATGATTTTCAAGGACTTACTCCAAAAAGTCCCTCATCACGGCATAGATCTTTGGCTCCAAGTCCAAATCTTCTATGACCATATCGATCTCTCCACAAGGTGAACCATTGACCAATCGGCCGGTGGCAAGCTACGTGATCTAAGTGCGGAAGAATCATGGGAACTCATAGAAGATCTTGCTCTCTATGACAACGAAAGTTGGAATGATCCCCGTGATTTGAACAAAACGGTCAAGGCAATATCTTTGCCTTCGAACAATTCTAGCACTTCCGAGAGTAGGATCATGGAACTTGAGGACCAAGTCAAGTTTCTCATAAAATCCTACGAAGCCCCCAAGCCTTCAAGCCAAGTGAACAAAATCACTTCTTCATGCAAATTATGTAGTGGTCCCCATGACACTCGTGATTGCGTTGAACTCTCAGGACAAGGTTTTACGGACTACGCATCCTCGCGTACCGACGAAGCGGGAGACAAGTGGTACACTTTCAAACCCGAGCCAAATCCTTACGGTGATTCCTACAACCCTTCTTGGAAAAATCACCCGAACCTTAAGTGGAAACAAAACCAAAACAGTTCTTCCAATCCGCCTAATCGTTACCAACCAAACAGTCCACCCTCTAACCGTACTTTCAACAACAATCCTTCTAATAACTATGGTAGTACCAATAATCTTGAAGGATTGATGTCCAAGTTCATGGCATCTCAAGAAGCTCGCATAGCTAAGTTTGAAACCGAATTCAATCAACAACAAATGGAGATGACCAATAAGATTGACAACTTGTTGAAAGCCTTTAACAACCAAGTGCTTACTACACCTAGGAAGGACACTAGGGACACCAATAGCATAATCCAAATTAAGGACCCTTCAACATCCAAACACGTCCACTTTGTCAATGTTGTCACCATTAAGCCAATAGATAAGAATATAGAAGAAAGTGACAAGGATGAAGTTGGAATAGAAACCAAGACTAGGGATGAGATTAAGGAAGTTGAGGTTAATAAGGGAGAAAAGTTAGAGGAAGTAGAAAACATAGATGATTACTTTGATAAGTTGCCCACCAAGGAAGAACGGGAATATCACAAGGATTTATTCGATGATCCCGAGACACCATATATCCTTGGTTGACCCCTTATTAAAGTAGGAGATCCCTCTAACATCAACATACCATGCAACATTGGGCATATGCATGTATGGAAAGCTTATATCGATCCTAGGTCTCCTATAAACATCATGACTAGGACCTACTATAATTGGGTAATGAAGAAGCAACTTGGGTATAGGATGATGCCTAACACAAATTTGATAAGCAATTTTGTAGGAAGAGTGAAAGGATTGCATGTATTTGTAGGAAACTTCACTTATGTCATCGACTTTGTGATAGTGGAGGATACTCGTCCGGTAATAGATGATTGCCTAAGTCAAGTAGTGTTCGGAAAATCGTTTGTTGAGGCCTCTAAGATGAGTTATGACCCGACCCTAGGGATAGTTAGATTCAAGGAAGAGAATGATGAGATTGCTCACCAAATGCCCTATAAGATTGAACAATACCGCCTTCTATCAAACATAGAAAAGGAACACAAGCAAGCGGTTTATTATAGGAATGATGAGGATAGACGTAGAGGAGTAGATTATGTCATGAATAGAATACTTGGTTTCTACAAGGAATCTTTGCAACTAGGTCCGGAATACAAAACTAAGATTGGAGATGACCTAGAGAATGAGACCAATGATGAGGTCACGTAATAGCCCATGACCTTGAGTCTAGCTACAAGACTCGTAAAATAAAGAAAAGCGCTTCTTGGGAGGCAACCCAAGTTTTGTGTGATTTTAATTGTTTGATTGTTATTTGTTTCCATATGCATGCTTTGTTTTTATTGTTGGTAGATCATGTTTCAAACTAAAATTGTGAAAATGCTTTATTTTGTCGTTTAACTTTGTCTTAACTTCATATAAAGGTATTTTGCAAAAGCTAAGTGTAAGGGGAAACCCCAAATTTGTTTCTAAGAACGAAATTGATCATGATTCGCCACAATATTAAATGAACATGTGTATTAGTATTTGTTAGAGTCAAATGCTTGTATCGAGTCATAATGATGTTTTGCAGGATTTTCTAGGAAGTAGGACATAAGTTTTTCCAGAAATTTTCCGAAAACTTAACGTAAAGATTTTTGCAGGTAGCTTCTAACGGCGTCATGAATTAATTCTTGATGGCATCATGTGTAAAATTCTTGAAATTTTGCGAGTTTTGTTTTTCTAACGGAGTCTTAAAGTTTTTTGTTAATTCTTTAGTTTTATAAACTCCAGGAAATCTGCAAACATTCATTCCACAAGCATTATATCTTAATTTGTTTTCTAGGACTTGTTAGTATATATAGATTGCCGCCGATTTTACGTGAGGTTGCCTTGTTTGTTTTCTCAGGTTTAACAGGTTATGTATGACAAGAAGATGATTTATTTTTCTGGAAGGGAAGCTTTGAATGTTCATTTTCTTGGAGGAAGATCTAACCTTGTTACCACACTATCCACACCGAACGAATCAGGGGAGTATTTGCTTTCATTCTTTTACCTATTTCACTTTTACATTCTTTAATTGAACATTGGGGACAATGTTCATCCTAAGTGTAAGGGGAGGGTAAATGATGATACCTTATAGGATACTATTGCACTTGAGTTTGTTTGTTTTATGGTAGGTGTGTAATAAAACTAAGAGAAATACTTGTTATTGTAATTTTAGTGCCAAAATTAAAAATTTTTACAACATTTAGGAGTGAAACTTTAGCCTTAGCAAGCGTCTCATGGATAGGAGTTGTATGACTAGCACGAAACCGTGTCATTCAGAAAAATTTTCCACCCAAATATGTGAGGTTCGCCTTTAGATTTGATAGGAAAAGCATTCACTATTGGTGCTTATGAGTGTACCGATAGCATTTAGATTCTAGAACTTGCATTAGTGATGCATCCCGAGACCGCTAGTGAGACTACATTCGTGTAGTAGGATTTACTACATAATAAGAGGCATTAGGATCACCCTTGTGTTAAACCCGTATCATAATTACTTGACAATTTAAGTCATATTACTTGGCTAGTAAAGTCAATTAATTTTTCCCATACCTTAGCGTTGTACTCATTTTTAGTACACGATACCCCTAGTACACCCCTCCGAGCCTATCTTTTCGTTTCTAACTTTAACCATCTTACTTAAAGGAAGAATTTGTTACAACCCACTCAAATGTGCAACCAAATCGCCTTAGCCTTCCTTGTATGCACTCATCTTTAGTGCATTATTGTTATTTGTTTAAACCCTTAGTTAATTATCTAATTGATTACATGGTTGCTAAGTCGAGTCATATCTTGTACATATTGTTTTGGGACGATTGGGACTCATGGGTAAAGTACTTGTGTTATGGAGTAATGGGGAAGAACATCTTATATTACCCCCATATGTGCGTTAATCTTAAAAGTACTCCAAGTGTTTTGATTATCTTGATTCGAGTCATTAGATTAGTTTATTGTAAAGTATGTCAAAATTCAAGTGTAAGGGGAATGTACATTCCCTATGATGTATTATTTTGGATGGTAGGGTAAGAGTGTATGCAAAAAAAAATCGAAAAAATTAAGAAAAAGAAAAAAATAGAAAAAAGAAAAGAGAAAAAAACATACGGACTACCATCCCGCTTCATTCTATGTTTATTTTGTATTCTTGTTATATTTGATTTATTAGCTTAAGTCGAGTCTAGTCTTTGCTTAGCAATGCCATATTGTACATGTAATTAACCAAGATGATTAACTCGCCACCAGTAAATATTGCCTTTATCAAACAAAACCGTGTATTCCATATCCCTACACCTAACGTTATAACCCTTTAAAAGACCTCTTTGATAGTTTATCCTAGGTACTTACGCCAAGTGGTGGAGGTTTGATCCTTTCCCAAGCCTATGGTAATCTATTTTGTTATGACAGGTAGTGAGAGATGTTCTCCATTTCCATATTGTAATATATACTTTATTACATGTTAGGTCACCATTTATGTAAACACAAGTATGATAATGAAAGAAAATAGATGAGAATGAGAGATGGTTGATTATAAGAAATGAGAGAAGATAAATTGCAAGAGTTTCACTAATGTATTCAAATAACCAACAAATGTAAGAGTTACATAAGCTTAGTATATATAGGGGAGGAGTAGGGCAACACTCCCTTCCTCCCTCATCATGCTTAAACGTGGGCTTTCAAGCCCATTGGACTTTCATACTAAAGCCTTGTAACATAAACAATGTAAAATAAATAACTAAGCAACCTATTACAAAATGTAATGACCGAGACTTGATTAAAATACAAAAGCATGATCCCAACAATCTCCCCCTAAGGGTCGGTCATCACGGTTGCTTGACGTCTTCATCTTAGTCGTTGACTTGTGACATGTATAGCTTTAGACGTCTTCAAAATGGTTGAATGATAATGAATGTACTTTGCTCTATGTCTTTGTTCTTTGGTGATGATGTAGTGATTGTGTCATGAAGTAGTCTGCTATTCGTCACTCTTGCGTCTGTGGTGGTTGTCCGCCATTCCAACATACTCATACATCTTCGAACTTATACTTTCACGTACATGAAGTTCCTTTTCATATTCTGAGATCTTTAAGTCTTTATACTTTGTAGATTCTTCTTTATTGATGTAGAATCTTTCTTTGAACTTTGTGGTGCTAAGATCATTGGGGGAGCTATCATTTGCTTCAAGATGTATGTATGAGCATGTTGGAATCTACCATCATGGAAGTGAGGTACCTGCAAGTAAACAGTTAGCAATAAATACCGGTACTTACAGATAAGGAATTTGAGTTCATCAATAGCATATTGTGAAGACTCCCTCTAATCCTTATCCAGGCCGTTCCCATATCAGATACTCCTGAAGGAGCTTACGAGACCTACTAAGTAGCTCAATG
Source organism: Artemisia argyi (assembly GCA_030686995.1). Taxonomy (NCBI): domain Eukaryota; kingdom Viridiplantae; phylum Streptophyta; class Magnoliopsida; order Asterales; family Asteraceae; genus Artemisia; species Artemisia argyi. The sequence continues at coordinate 80,264,430 of CM060707.1, forward strand.
ACTGGGTGAGTCGATGGGGATCACTCCACGATTGTAGACCGCTATGGAACCACCGCAAACACTAAGCGTAACCCTTGTGGGGTTACCGAAGTGACCTGCTGTCAGGGCTGCTTGATGTTGACCCTGGCAGGAGTTTCCGTTCAATCATTGAGAAATACTTATGTAATCCTCTCATAAACGTTCTCGGCAGATTGCTAAGATCTGCGAAGGACTCGATAATTTACAGCTGGTGTCCATTGATGTAGAACACCAGTTGTAGAAATACTAAGTGTTCCTAAGAGATCTTTGATGTATCTCAAGGCTCTAGACTCTATAAGTGCACACTTAGGTTTCCAATGCGGAGACTAGGGAGGGGTCTCCTGCTTCAATATCAACTATCTCTAAGAGATAAGTCGATAGATTACACTGGTTCCCCGTGAGAATGAAACAAGTCCTTTTAAGAGAACTTGAGTGGTTAAGAAGGTTTAGTGCATTGCATCACTGGGTCCATGACGACTTTGTCTTCAATACCGGTGTTGTCTTTTGCAACAACCAGTAGCATATGTATTGAACCCGGTGTCTGCCCTAAGGTTGAACATATGGAGGGCTATTTCTTTTCACCCTTTTATTTACTTTTCTTTTTAATTCTTCAACTCCTTCTTTCCCTTTCATTCTTTTCTCCTTTTTTCGTATCATACCTAAGGACTTCTAATTCTAACTATGGGAGATGTCCTTGGGTAGATCCCTCCGGCTCTGGCGGATCATAGGACGGTTATTCCTATCTTAATCACCTTATAACTCCGACAGTAGCCAAGAAACCTTTGATTGAAAATCTCTCAAAGTGTTTGTGATGATCAAATATTTTGGTAACACTTTGAGAGTTTTGTGTACACTTTTGAAGAGCTCCCCCTGCACATGTGCTCATAAGTATTTAATAAATTTGCACATGCGGGAGGAGCAAGCATTTTGAATTGATCCACTTTCCGTGAACAAGACCGATTCGAGACACGCTTACATCACTAGTTAAACTAGCTTGAAGTTATTACTCGGCCTGGTCAAGTCCACAGAAAGTTTCTCGAGACGGTACATTTCTACTAAGACAAATCCTTTTCGAGACACGCTTATGTGGTTAGTTAAAGAGATTCATTGTCAGCTTTTAGGTGACAACTAGCTCTAGTAACTAACTTGATGTTATTACCCGTCGAGGATAAGTCTTTTCGATATTACTAACTTTTATTGTCTCGTCAATTCCTGGGTCAATTCTAAGTCTAGCTCGCACATGATACAACTTTAAGCTTTGACTTCTTATATTTTAATCACTTTTTCATTTTCTCCCCCTCAAAAATAGCATAGAAAATGATGTTTTTGACAATCTTTTAGATTAAAATATGCCTTTTTGAGTCTTACGGGGAGATTCACCAAGAACTTTTGATTTAGAACAAAGTATTATGTTTTTTACAAGTGCTCCCCCTCAACAAGTGATTAGGTCTTATTGAGGTGAAATACTTGTCCTTTTGAGCAGAATTATGAAAATTCATAAACATTTGATTAATTCTACTCAAAAGTAAGAAGCCTTCGCTCCTTATATTAGGATTGAGGCACTGATGCGTACCTCAGGGTCCTTTCTTTACAAGTTTGGGTTGTGCACTGTAATGCGTGCACAAGCCATTATGAAGTATAATATTGACAAATCAAATCAAATTCTTACAACTTTCTATCATTCAGGTCTCTGAAATGTCAACACCGGAAATCCTGGTCTGCCTCCAACATAACTTTCCAATCTCCTGAACTGATCCCTGTGCTTCAACCTGTTCTCAATCCTTGTAATGAATCTGCGAGCGTCCCTGGCCTCATTGGTATTCCACCTTTTAGATTTACCCAGTGCTATGTCATCCAATCTACTTTTGATTCCATCTCTAACGAACTTCAAGGTTTCATCACAAAATTTATGTATTTCTCCATAGGCCATGAAGCAGTTGCGACCGTTTACACTGTGGTAGGTGAACCCAAATGCCGGATGTCTGATCAAGGAGTATTGAGGTAGATGTGGAAGGTTGGGGATGTCAAACATATTCGGTTTGGTGAGATTCAGCTTCTTCTGATAACTTTCCACTCCTAGTTGAAGATCTTCCACTCTTTCTCTGATGACTATCTGCCTAATGTAGATTAGGAGAGCTGTGATAAAGGCAAGCTGTATCTCTTTGGGTAAGTTGCAAAGCTTTCCTTGAACTTTGAGCAGGTACATATCTTCAATGTCGTTGAGAAGTAGTCGTGGAAAGTCTGACTCGGAAATATCGTACTCCTTTTCATCAAGTCTTTTGAGTGTGATTTTGCTGAGGAAGGGGTACCCAAAGTGAGTGACAGTCGAAATGAACTGAATCGAGACTATCTTCAAATCACTTGCCACATCACCCATCGTCTGATTGAGTCTGCTGCTACAATAATACTGTGCCCGGTTATCTGGCCAATGATGTATACCATAGAGTGCATTCCGATCATAGTCAACAACTTTGTCGATGAATAAGGCAGAGGCTTCTTCTTCGATGGCATTGTTGAGATATCTAGCTGCAGGGAGAAAGGCAAGTGAGTTGACGTACTTCTTCTCAATCTTGCTGCCGAGTTGCAGAAATTCCAAGTCATTGTTGAAGAAGAACTTGTAAGGGATCTTTGGTTCCTTAGGCTTCCCAATCATCGGTAGTGGTTTGGACCAGTCAGTTATGTATGGTGCGGTTTTCCTTGTGACCGGATCGACATAGGATTCAGGATTGATCCAGTCAATATTGCTTGACATAGCTCGAGCAATATTTTCCAGATGGTACTCAAGTTCGATGGAGTTAGCAGACTGATCTTTCAGAAGATTGAACGCATCATTCTTGATTCTTCGCAGCTCTTTCTTATTCATCTTTTTCATCTGAAACTTATGCTGAATCAACTGAGCGTATTCCACTGTTCGACCATCTTGAGGTTCTTGATTGTCGGCAAGTGGCGGTTGCGAATTAATCATCTTTTCAAACCAGGAGTAATCGGCAGTATCGTCATGGTCTAGCCATTTGAGGACGGTTTTCGGTTTCTTGGGTTCTGTGCCTTTTGATGAGGTGTCCGGTTTGTGTTGATGATGCTTTTGTTTCCTTTCTTTCTTCTTCTTGGAAGATGGTTCTGGTACTTCATCGGGCTGAGGAATCTGGTCACCACCTGTGTATTCAAAGTGGTCATGTGCTTTGGGAGCGGAACCAGATCCCTTGGGTTGTTGTGAAGATGTTGTAGTAGTAGGAGGGATGACCGGTGCTTTTGATTGAGATGAGGGTCCTTCGGCTTGCTTATGTTTCTTTGCCTGAGAGTTAGGATCCTGATCTTCATCATCTCTTGGACGTTTCAGTTTGTCCGCCTCTGTGCTGCAAGTCTCTTTAGTCATTTTGGCTTTCAAGGCTTCCAGGACTTTAGCTTCTTCAGGTGATAATGTGAACTTGCTTGCAGTTTGTCCAAGAGCTGGGCTTCTAATTCATCCATAGATAACCCCGGTAATGGAACAGTTGATTTATCAGCTCGAAGAGTAAACGTGGTAGATCGGATCACTTTCTTGACTGCTTGCTCTGCGAACTTGGTGAGTTCATCTCTCATAGGTGCCAGTAGCTCTTTCAACTTAGCAACTAAGTGTTGTTCCATGTACTGGTGTGCTTGAGCAGCCAATGTGGCTTCCAAGTTCTCTTGCACATCCTTTGCTAAGAAGGTGTCAACCTTATCTTGAAGTTCCTGGACATTAGTGTTGAGCTTTGTCAGTTCAGCAACTTGGCTTGCTAGTGATGCAACCTGATCTTCCAGTTTGTTTTTCTTCTTTTCATGAACTCTTCTAAATGCTGATTTTAGCAACTTGGATGCAGCAGAGGCTTTGGTGCTTGTTGGTTTCTTGATTGATTTGTCGTGGGTTGATTCGGATGCAGGAGGTGATGATTGTGAAGATTCTATGTTGGTAGTAACGTCCTTATCATCTCCTCTTTGTGATTCGGGTTTTTCAACATTCTTTGCTTTGGCTGCTTCCTCTTTCAACCTTTGTTCCTCAGCTAGTTTGTCAGCCTCGGCCTTAAGCCTTAATTCTTCAGCAAGCTTGGCTTCTTCTTCTTTTTTTAACTTTTCTTCTGCCAGCTTGGCTGCCTCTTCAGCCTTCCTGCTTTCTTCCATGCGGATTGTCTCTTCCAGTTTGGCATGTGCAAGCTCTTCAAGCCTAGCCTCCTCAGCTTCTTGCTTTTTTCTTAATTCTTCTTCTTGAGCCCTTTCTCTGAGCTCCATTTCTTCCATAGACATCAACTATGGAGCATCAGTATCCATGGGATCTTCCTCTTCCTCTTCTCCCGTTGCTGAAGCATTAGTCATTTCTATGTCTGTGGGAGATACCGAAGGATTGTCGTAGGCGACCAAGTCAGTATTGATTCCTGTAGCAGAATCAGGAATGCTGCTAGATCCGCCAGCTTCGGTAGTATGAGAGAACACTGGAGGTGGAGGTAGATCAGCATTGAATTCATCTATCTTGCTATGGAGGAGACCCAGCTTAAGAGTTCTTTCATTTTCTTCTTCTACTGAAAGACCTATATTAGATTGAGTAGACTCTTGTTCAGCAGTCATGGGTTCCTTCAGCTTCTCTTTCCTGACCCTTTCTTCTTCCAACTTTGTTTCTTCTTCAGTGAAAGGTCTTTGATTGAGATCTGCTAGGTATTCAGCATTATCAGCAAATTCATCAATGTTCTTCTCCCAATCTTCAAATGTCAAGTCTTTATCATCAATATCTTCAAGATTAACATTCTCGGTGATATTGGCAAAGGCTTCCCTGTAAACTGGACCTTCGTCGGACTCGGTTTCATAGTTAGATGGTTTTGGAGAAGGTGGTGAGGGAAACCACCCAGGTTCAGGAATGGATGCGGGCTTCTTGACAGGAGTTCTTCGCTTGAGTGTACCCTTTTTCTTTTGTGTAGACTTGGTAGAACTGTCGGAGCTCCCAGTCTTGCTACCTTTCTTTCCTTTCTTCTGCATGCACGAAGGTAGAACAACTTCGTCCAGGAAACCAACTTTGTCTGCTTCAAGAGCTTGAAGGTAGTACTTGTAATTCTTGCAAAGCTTCACTTTTTCGTTCAAGAGACAGTCGGGAAATTTCTTTCCTTGCTTGCGTGTGCTGGTGTCGAGTCTCTTGATGATTCTGAGAGTTTCCTCATTTCTGAAAGTGTGCTTGCCTTCATCATCAAGTCTTTGAGGAATATCATCATACTCACGAAGGAAGCTTTCGATGAGTAATTTTGTGAAACGGACAAATGGGATGTTGTTGGTCTTGTGTTGAATGTGCCACACAAGGTCTTCCCAGATGATGCTGGCATAATCTACTTTCTTGACGTTTGCCACTGCCCAGAAGAGTTTGAGGTGTTGGAGCTTGGGGTGTTCATGGCCAGTGTCTCAGCCAGATAAGGATTTGGCAATTAGAATATACAGGGTTCTCCATGGTTGTGGAAGAAATCTGATGTTGACCCTAGAATGTCTTGTCACAACTTCTTCTGATTCATCATAGCCAATATCCCGTAACCACTCTATCAGCTCTTCCTCGGTGGGTACTTGATCATATTCTTCATCTGGGCCAAGTTCGGGTAACCCAAGAACATTCCTAAGTGTGTCTATGTCCACAGTGACATGTCTGTCATGAAGCATGCAAGTGAAGGAAGCTTCCCCAAGGTCTAGCTGAAGTGTATGCCAAAACTGGTGTATGTAGAAGCAGGAGACAGAAGCTGACTTAGTGAACAAAAGCTTGTTGGGGTGATATAGGAGAGCATCCACTGCAACAATACATGAGGATTCGTTGCATGTGATTTTGTTGAAGTTAATACGTAAGTTGTTCTTTCCTATCTTCCTGGTGTAATCAGTGGGAAAGGTCTCTTCCCATGAGAGTTTTGGTTCAGGTTCTGGTCCATATGGAATGTCATTTTTTTCTGCCATCTGAATTGATCATAAACAAATACAAACAAGGCAATGATATACTTTGTTAGCTCAGACATTCAATTACATGATTCTGCATATTATGAATTGATCAGTGGGTGTTTGTTTGTGTGAAAACTTTTGTTATATGACAAACTTGTGTTATTATCAAATGGTAGAAACTTATAACAATTAAGATACAACATGAGTTTATCATTACAAGAGATTACACATTGGAAATTTTTCCAACACTTAGAAAATTTCATGAATTGGACAATGTTACGCGTAAGTGGAAAATCCTACGCATAACTTGACTTATGCATAAGAAGAGAATTTAGGCGTAAGAGCAAAAGCTACGCATAACCTTATATGTTACGCGTAAGGTAATACTTATGCGTAGGCTCAATCTTACGCGTAGGATAAAATCTTAGGCGTAGGATATGAGCTTATGCAAAGGATTAACCTTATGCGTAAGATATAACTTATGCGTAGGTTTTGACTTATGCGTAAGTTCAAGAATGATGCATAAGATCAAGACTTATGCGTAAGTTAATCTTTATGCGTAAACATTGTCTTATCCAAGACAATGTTTGTCAACGTGTCGAATCTTACGCGTAAGATTCAATCTTACGCGTAGGATGAACATTTTATGCGTAAAAACGTCCTTTTTCTGAAAATCACCTTTAGAAATTAGAGTTGTTTGATTCCTGAAAGTGTACAAACATAACCACTGAACAATATTTAAACCAACACACTTTATACACACATTTTATGCGTAAACATGTCATGATTCAAAGTTACGCGTAAGACCGTATGAACACATAATCACAACCACATTCAAACATGATTCTGGGTAGAAAATAACTTAGGGCAAGTGATACTAACATCCTAAGGAACATATGGTCCAAATTTTAACACCAATTGACCACAAAATCACAAGATCACAACTGCTAGTGCGTTCGAACCCTAAATCTTTGATTCATGATCAAGAGATGAAATTAAAGCAATTAAACCACATGATTGAGTTCCTAGGCATGTAACAACACAATCCCCATCACCAATTTCAACCATAACTCATAAAATCAAGAACCCCTAATTTAGCGTATGAACCCTAATTATGAAATAGATCAATTAGAGATTCTGGGGACAATTGGAGTTAAGAGACATGTTTATAATTGTCCTAAGAACGTTTCCCATCAATCAATTTAGCCATAACAACAACAATTTCTGGGTACAAGATTTACGCACAACCCTAGATCTAATTAATCAATTAAGACAAATAAAACCGTTGGATTAATGTAAACTTTAAAACCCTTATAGAGAATCATGATCAAAACAAGTTGTAACTTACAGATTTGAAGTTTGATGATCGGATTAATCAATTGATTATGGATCGTTGATAGTGGTGGTTGTAATATTAAATGTGTGAAAGTTAAAGTGCAGGTGGTAGTAAATGTGTGGTCAAAGTGGTTTTGACCAAGGGTAAAATGAGTTTGATATTTTGACAAAAATGGCCCCTTAACCTTTGTTACCAGATCATTCTTAATGCCCAAACTAACTTTCTCATTTAACTTTCGTTAATTACACCAAGTTATGACAAGAACAACTTGTGGTACTCCCCCTCGACCTTAGACCGTAGTCAAAAGAAACTGAAATTTTATTATATTGGTCAAGGAGAGTATCCCGAAACACTTGTGAAGCATCACTTTGTTTGATAAAAACGTAATATTTTTGGTAAAATGCAAGTATAAAAGTTAATATTTTGTGAAAAATTTTAAAAATACTTTTCCTCCCCCTCAACACTTGTTTTTAATAATTAAAGACATTTTACAAAAAATTAGTGTTGAAAAGAGTGGAATATACTTGCATTTTTTATTTTTTTGACCAAAAATCTTTTTGAGTTTTTGATTGGTTTTATATTTTTGTATTTTTGTTTTTGAAGAAATATTTACAAAGATAGTTTTGATGTTTGACGATCAATTGTGTTTTAAAAACTTTTCCAGATCATCTGGAGTCAAACATCGCATACCAATTTGGTGTACTAGACTAGCAAACCTTGATGGTGCTAAGGATTTGGTAAGTAAGTCCGCCAATTGGTACTCAGTCCCAACAAAATACAGTTCAACGGTACCCTTTTCAACATGCTCTTTGATGAAGTGATATCGGAGATCGATGTGTTTGGATTTGCAATGATGTACTGTGTTGCAGGAGATAGCAATTGCACTTTTGGAATCACAGTAGATTGGAATCTTGTTGAATAGGTAGCCATAATCCTTAAGTTGTGATCTCATCCAGATGACTTGAGCACAACAAGAAGACATGGCTACATATTCAGATTCTGTTGACGATAGTGATGTGCAGTCCTGCTTCTTAGATTGCCATGACACAAGTTTATCTCCGAGAAACTGTAATCCACCAGATGTACTTTTGCGTGTGTCTAAACATCATGCATGATCAGCATCTGAAAAGGCAATTAGTTCAAAACCAGAATCCTTCGGATACCAGATTCCCAAGTTAATGGTTCCCTTCATGTATCGAAGGATTCTTTTGACCTCACTGAGGTGTTTTTCAATTGGTTTAGACTGATAGCGAGAGCACATGTAGACAGCAAATACTATATCAGGTCTACTAGCTGTGAGATACATGAGTGACCCAATCATACTTCGGTATTTGGTAGGGTCAACTGGAGTCCCATGTAAGTCAGCATCTAGTTTTGTGGTATAGCCCATTGGTGTATTATAAGTATCACAAGTCATCATTCCATGTTTCTTTAAAATTTCAAGAGCATATTTGGACTGATTTATAAAAATTCCACGGGGTGATTGATGAACTTGTAGTCCTAGAAAGAACGAAAGTTCACCCATCATGGACATTTCAAAATTATCTTTCATTAATTTTGCAAAATCATTAGAATAACTTCTTTTTGTTGAGGCAAAAATAATGTCATCGACATATATTTGAACAACAAGTAAGTCCTCCCCGTAGGTTTTTGTAAATAGTGTTGGATCCACCGATCCTTTAGAAAATTTATTGGCCAGCAAGAAAGTGGACAGTTTGTCATACCACGCCCGTGGGGCTTGCTTAAGTCCGTAGAGTGCCTTTTTGAGTCGGTAAACGTGATTAGGACGCTCAGGATCAACGAAGCCGTCTGGTTGGCTTACATACACTTCTTCACGGAGTTCTCCATTAAGAAATGCGGTTTTCACATCCATTTGGTAAACAATCATGTTTCTGTGTGCAGCGTATGCCAAAAAGATCCGAACAGCTTCATGTCTAGCCACTGGAGCAAAGGATTCTGCAAAGTCAAGTCCTTCTAGTTGGGAGTATCCTTTCGCTACCAGGCGTGATTTGTTACGTATGACAGTTCCTTCAGCATCTAGCTTATTCTTCCAGATCCATTTTAACCCGATGACAAAGACTCCGTCAGGTCTTTCAACTAATTCCCAGACTTCTAATTTTATGAATTGCTGAAATTCCTCTTGCATAGATTCAATCCAGTTGTCATAAGTCATTGCTTCTTTAATGTTCTTAGGTTCTTTGTGACAAACTGTGAGTGCATAGATACAAGTTTCTCCATCAGTGTGAAGTCGTTGTCTTGTCATTACAGGTGCATCTGGATGGCCAATAATATGAACTAGTGGATGGTCTCGAGTCCATTTATGTGTCGAAGGGTGTAGTTGATAAGTATCTCGCATGTTAGCAGGATCCAAATTGCGTGTGGACGACTCAGCTATATCAGGAAAGGTAGGAGCCGGTGCAAACGGGTTAAAGAACGCATCAGGATCATGCTCTGCGGGTTGTGGAACTGATTGTGGTGTAGGATCTTCAGCTGATTGGTGGGAGTTAGAAATAGTTTGTTCTGCTGTAGATGGTGATGCAATTGGAGGACCGTCTCTCTCAACAGTTGTAGTAGTTTGTTGAGGTGAGTTTGGTACTGGAAGGTTATCAGGTTGAACAGCGGAATTAGGTGAGACCTCAGTAGAACAGTATTCATTTGTATCATCAAACAGTGGAGCAAACAAGGTTTCCAATTCTTTGCGGTTGAGTGGCAATGGTTCAGCCGAAGATTCCGGAGAGTTAAGACGCTTGAATTCGGGTCCTAAGCTGTGTTGCTCAGAAGCCATTTGTGTGAGTTCATCAAAATTAGCGTGAACGGTTTTTTGAATTTCTCTTGTTCGACGATTCCATATCCGAAAACCTTTAGAATTTTCACAGTATCCAACGAACACTCCGATGTCAGCCTTTGCTTTAAGTTTACCTAAATCATCACGATCATTTTTCGGATAACAAAGTGCTCCAAATACATGAAAGTAATCGATATTCGGTTTTCTTTTGTGAACAATTTGATAAGGTGTTTTGCGATGGCGTTTTATAATCATGCAACGGTTTTGAGTATAACATGCGGTTGAAACAGCTTCCGCCCATAAGTAATCTGGTAATTGAGCATTAATCAACATAGTTCTAGCAGCTTCCACTAACGTCCTGTTGCGTCTTTCAACAACTTCATTCTGTTCTGGGCTTCTAGGAATAGATGTTTGATGTTCAATTCCCACTTTCTCGAAATATGACCGAAGTGTCTGATTCTTAAATTCAGTTCCATTGTCAGTTATGACTATTCGTACCGTATTGCGCAACTGAACTTGAATTTTAGTAAGAAAGGTGATGATCATTGAAGGAGCTTGATCTTTACTTCGTAAAAAATAAACCCAAGTCTATCTAGAGTAATCATCCACAATTAAAAGAATGTATCGTTTACCGTTCATACTTTGAACACGCATCGGCCCACACAAATCCATATGTAGCAATTGTAAAACATGATTCGTACTGTGCTCAGGTTTTGAAGGAAAATGAGCCCGAGTACTTTTTCCTTGTTCACAGGCTGAACATAAGTGATCTTTGGTAAAACGGATTCTTGGAAATCCATCAACAAGTTTGTAACGAGCAAGGTCAGTCATGGTTTTGAAATTCAAGCGCGAAAGACGTTTGTGCCATAACCAAGATTTAGTCGATTCGGCTTTGGAGAGAAGACATATCGGAGATGTATCAATCATATTTGACATTGATATTGTATAAAGGTTAGAACCACGTGAGCCAGACATTAGAACGTTTCCTTGTAAGTCACGAACGAAACAAGTTTTCTCACAAAATGCAACTTCTAGATCCCCATCACAAAATTGACCAACAGAGAAAAGGTTGTGTCCAAGGCCTTCTACATAATAAACACGACTGATTTCAATGTTCCCACTGACATAGTCACCATATCCCATTATTAAAGCGTAATGATCGTTCCTGAATCTGACAGTGCCAATGAACTTTGAAACAAAGTTGTGTAACAGTTTGAGATTGCATGTCATATGTCGGGTGCATCCGCTATCAACAATCTAGAGAACAATCTGTACCGCCTGCATCACAAGAAGACGACACGGATGGAACAAAAGTAAGGGTGGAACCCAAAGAAAGTGCGGGTTCCTGTTGGTTAGAAACACATGTATTCAACAATTTAGGAATCCATTTAAAGTCTGGTTTGTGTTGTAACCAATGTTGCCAATTCCAACTAGTTCTTGCTTTCTTAATGGTGAATTCACTAGTGGTTGGCTTATTCCTAGATTTGTTCTCGGCACTTATGGGGGTAACTTCAACTTCATAAGAAACCGTAGAAGGCGGCTTTCCTAAGTTAGACTTAGAGGCAATAGTGGGCCTAGAAGGAATGCGTGTTCTACGTTTCTTATGATGATTCAGAAGAGAATGAGCTATACATTTTGTATGATCACCAGATGATACGCTTTTACGACAAAACACACAATATGCATTAATATTCAAAACATTCAAAGGTTCATCATTCGTTACATTTAGATTTTGATTACAATTTGCCAGAATAGAATCTAAATCTGATGCAATATGAGTTTTATTCAAATTCCTAAGTTGATCTTCTACTTCTTGAGCTTCTAGTGATCCTCTCTTACGTTGCCAGAGCCTATTCTTCTTTTTACTTTTTCGCTTGGGTCTGCTAACGCTATTAGTGGAGACTAGTCCTGTAGAAGTGGAGTTATCAACATTAGTATTTTGAACAACATTTCTTTTAGCAGTTTTGTCTATTTGATACAATCCTGGTGCTATCACCGTGGTGTCAACAAACTTTCCTTTTTGGAGTATCTTGATTTTCTCTTTCAAATCTATGATGATGTGATTCTTATCCTGAATATTTAACTCAAGTACACCATTGCAATATTTGATGTCTTCGTGGTTTTGTTGATATGCAACATTTTCACTTTTTAAATCCGCAATTTCTTTCTCGTATTTGAGACACAGACTTTTGAAAGACTCATTGTTTTTGCAAAGCTGACAAGAGTTTGAAATATTTTGACTTTGAAGTTTCAATTCCGTTTCAAGACTTTGAGCTTGACACCATTCAAGCCTTTGTTTGAGTTGACAAATTTCTTTAGAAAATTGTTTTGTCACATCATCATTTTGTATTCTCAGCTTATCATTATCATGTTTAAGTGTCTCAATTTCCATATTTAACAAGTTATTATCAACACAAAGATCATCCATAAGAATAGATGTACCAGATTTATAGAGATCATTCATGATAACAGACAAAATATCAGCATTGAGAACTTGTTCCAAGAGTCGATCAGCATCATTCTTTAAAATTCTATTTCTTTGCTTTTGAACCAAAATCTCATTTTCAGTAGAGTTGAAAACGTTTATCATATTTTTGACCTCGTTTTGAAGTTCCTGATCCCAACGTGTAGCACAGAGACGGATGTGTTTGACAATTGGCAACATTTGTTTTTGAAAAATATCTCTTTTCTCGCTCGTAAGCGGATTGAAAAGTTTCAATTTTTATTTCAGACTTGCGTTCAATTGTTTCCTCCAAAATTTCGATGTCTTCCATAAAAGTTTTGAAATAATTTAAGACACGACAACTTTTCGGTAAAGGTGTAAGTTCACCGGATGATGGTAAAGGACCATTAACTTGTGCTACAGTTTGGACAGGGGCCGCATTAGAGGATGAAACATATGACTCTGTGACATACCATGATTTCTCAGGTAATTCCTTTTGAGGAACAAAAGATTTAGAAATGTGTGGAGCTTGTGAATAATCATATGGTGTCCAATATTGAACATAACTCATTTTTTATCGACTCTCGTCTTCAAGTTCTTCTTCTTCCTCAGTATCAAAAACAACAGCACGCACAATCGTATTATCAAGCATGTGGTCCATACTATAAATCTTAGGATTTTCTTTGAATGTTGTGTGAAGAAACATTTATTTGAAATCGCAAAGTGCAAATCCTTTATCGGGTCTCGGTTTTAAAGAAAATTTCTGTATTGTTGTGATAGAGTTCCCGTGTTTGTAAACAATGTTACGAAATTCTTTGAGTTGTTTTTCAAGATCAACAATCTCACCGAGTAAGTCATCTATATACTTCCTTTTTCATATTTTATATTCACAAAAATCCTTTTTACAACTTGACATTCAGTTTCTGTTTTTGAAAGTACTGTTTGAAGACGTTCAACTTGCATTTTCAATTCACACTTCTCACTTTCAAGTTTAGAAATCAACTTTCCGTTTGACTCATTAAATCTTGCATTTTGTGTTGAAGATCTTGCTCTTTGTTATACGAATCTTGAAAAGCTTTTTCAAAACTTTTTGCATGTTTAATTTTGTCTTCCTGATTTGAAAGTTGAATTTTATAACACTCAATATCTCTTGCAAGTGACGCATTTTGTTCTTTTAAAACTTTGTTTTTCTCGTTGCATTTTATGATTTGCAATTGTTGTGCATCCAGTTGTTTAGATAACAATATTAGGTCAGGGTCTGGATCAAATGATGGTTCATGTTGTTCTATATGATCATGTTTATCATTCTCAATAGGATCATCAAATGAAACTGCTGTGTCATCATCAAATATGACAACTGTGCTTATTTGTTCATCTGTTTGAGAAGATGAAGATGATTTAGATGGAACAACTTGCCCCATATCTGATTCAGAAGCAGAGGGTGAGGCTATTTCATGTATTAGGCATGCTTTTTGGTCATGTACCTGAGACAAGCCGTCAGTGTCATACACTGGACCTGAATCATTAAACTGAAGTTCCTGCATGTTGGCCATAAGCATCACAGCTGCATTGGCTTCCAGATCTTCCATGTCATCATCATTGTTCACATTTGCCATGAAGTTGTTATCTTGTTCAGGGAAATGTCCATCTTTTTCATCTTGAAGTGCCATGAGTAATGCCTGCTTGTGAAACTTACTACCCCGAGTTCTCGGTTTGGGACATGCAGTCGCTATATGACCTTGTTCATTACAATTATAGCACCATACTACATTCCCTGAGTTGGAGTTCCTAGTTGCAACTGGTTCAGACCTCTGTTGAGAATATCCTGAGTTGTTCCTGAACCCCCCATTGTTTTTAAACCTCTGACCATTCCCAAAATTTCCTGAAGAACTTCCTAAACCAGATCTACCATAGTTACGATTTTGAATTTCTTCCCTTCCATCATTGACAACAGCTTGATTCCTTGTGTTAGAAGTGAACGTTGATGGTTGTTTGTTTTGTTGGAGAATTTGCTGAAGGCACGAGCAATGAGATCAAGTCCCTGATTCAACGTATTAAAGTCATCATCGTCATCTTCATTGGAGTTGGAGTAATATACTGCATCATTGTTGTTTAATGGAACAAGTTGAGTAGAAGTATTATGTGGAGATGAATCATAAGGGACCATTTGGTTCGAGGTAGAAGATTGTGGATAACTGAAGTAGTTTTGCTCTTGAACATATGCATGATTAGACATAGGTGGTGGAGCATAGGGAGATTGAGCTACGAGTGCCAAAGAATTTGGTGTTGGTGATGGTGAGTATCCTCCTTGAAGAGCTCTATCTTTTTCCACTTCAGGTTCATGGTGTTTCAGAAAATCATACAACAAACCATATGGTGCATCATGAAGATTTTTGGTTTGACGAACAAATGTCACATATTTATGCCAATCTGGACCAAGACTACCGACGAATTTGGAGTTCACTGCTATCCTTGGTACTGTGATTTTGTGACGTTCCAGATCATTGACCAAATTTGTGAAACGATGATAGTAGGATTCAAGTGACTCTCTTGGTTCAATTGTGATGTCTGTGTATTCCATGTAGAGTTTGGATTCCATATCATCTTTGTTCAATTGAGTGCCTTCCATAAGGAGATGAACATGTCCCCACATAGCTTTGGTTGTTTTCTGAGCATCGACACTTCGATAAATTGGATTAGGTATACCTTGAAGTATATAAGCCATTGCATACTCATCTGCTTCACGATGTAATTTCTGTTCTTCTATGAGTGCAGATTCTGGAAGAGGTCTATCACCAGGAGGACGTGGAGGATCAGCATTTGGATCACCAATTTCAAATCTTGTTGGCCACTCAAATGGTCCTTCAAGTATCACTTGTTTCAAGAATTTCCCATGAGGTTTCTTTAGTTCAAGAAATCGTAAGAATCGACTTAACCATTGAACATAGTTCCCAGGTGTTAGCATTGGAGGTGTTTCAAGTGATCCTGCCTCATGTCTGGATTGTTGAGTTGTAATAACTTCACACATTTTATCAAACCAGTGAGGTTGTTTGGAGGAATACTGATTGTTTTGTTGTGACATTTGATATGGTTATTGTTGAGGAATGATTTGATTTTGTTGCATCATGAGATATTGTGGTTGTTGATTAAACGGTTGTTGATGAAAGTGTGATTGTGAAGGTTGTTGATATGATTGTTGTTGATGGTATTGTTGTTGCCGATACTGCTGATGTTGTTGCTGAGGATTAGAGAAGTAGTAATGTGGTGGTTGAGACATCTTTGAACACTTGTGTAGTAAATGATCTTTGTAGAAGATTGAAATGCACGTTCCTTTGGTTAAGTTCAAAATCCCAGGGGTAGGTTGAATTCTTACGCTTAATAATAATCTTACGCGTAAACTTTAGGTTATGCGTAAAGAGTTGTTTTATGCGTAAACAAAGAGTTTATGCGTAAGTTTACTCTTTACGCGTAAGCTTTGGCTTATGCGTAAGTTTAAGCTTATGCGTAAGGTTAAACAACCAAACAAATCTTCCAAACTTATCCAAGCTTGAAAGATATCCGAAGTCGAAGTATTCCACTAACTTATCCAAGCTACGGAAGTACTGAGTCACCGTAACACAAGGAGAAGACCTTTGATGAAACTTAAGCCTAGATTCTGGCAACTTACGCGTAAGATGAACTCTTATGCGTAAGATTAGAACTTCTGCGTAGAAAAAGGTAACTTATGCGTAGGATTTGACTTCAGCGTAGGACTTAGGCGTAGGAAATAGACTTAAGCGTAGGATTTAGGCGTAGACTTCCAAAGTTACTCGTAAGAACAGGGTTTTGACCTTAGTTACGCGTAGGAAAAAGGGTTTTGACCAAATCTTATGCGTACAAGGGACAAAAAGTACTGTTGACAGCTTTTGAGTCGTACTGTTCACTTAAGTTACGCGTAAGGTGGTCAGAAGCTTGAAAAATCTCAAATTTTTGAAGAGAAATGCTTAAAAATAAGGTACTTTTGATCAAATAACTTCACCAATACTTAGAAAACACTTAAAATGAAAGATTTTGCTACCAAAAACTAGTTTTCCACTATCAAAGAAGCTATAATACCTTAAGAAAAGCCTTAAAAATCAAAACTTTATGCAAAAACTAAGCTTCAAATCACTATATCAACCTTGAAACTTGTCCAAGCTTCAAGATTTGAGTGAAAGAAACAAAGAAAAATGCAAAAAAATAGATGAGTATCACCCTAAACCCCACGTAAATACCAAGAAACACACTTCAAACTCTAGTAGGCGAATGATACCACTTGTTAGGTCACCATTTATGTAAACACAAGTATGATAATGAAAGAAAATAGATGAGAATGAGAGATGGTTGATTATAAGAAATGAGAGAAGATAAATTGCAAGAGTTTCACTAATGTATTCAAATAACCAACAAATGTAAGAGTTACATAAGCTTAGTATATATAGGGGAGGAGTAGGGCAACACTCCCTTCCTCCCTCATCATGCTTAAACGTGGGCTTTCAAGCCCATTGGACTTTCATACTAAAGCCTTGTAACATAAACAATGTAAAATAAATAACTAAGCAACCTATTACAAAATGTAATGACCGAGACTTGACTAAAATACAAAAGTATGATCCCAACATTACACCCGAGAGATGTGAGTATCTAAACACTATTTTGAGGTGCTAGTACATGACCTCCGTGCTTGTCTTTGGTCTTTAGTGGAACGATTATTTGTTGTAATTACTTTTATACTAATGTTAAATGACCCCTAACTTGTATTTTTATTAGAATAAAAGCGCATTTGCTTGATGACAAGCAAATCTCAAGTGTAAGGGTATTTGATGAGCCGAAAAATGAACCGTTTTTAGTGGGTCATTTAAGCCCGAATTCGAATTTATTTGATCAAATATTGCCCTAAATCATTCCTTTTGTCATTTTAGGTACTTTTGGAGAGAAATCTGGAAAAGGAAGCATTTTGGACATTTTTGGAGCATAAAAGTGAAGAGAACGGCAAAGTCTTACTTTTCCTTGCTGGGAACAGTACCTGACGGTGTCACTTGATCCTTAATGACGGCGTCAAGAGCAATACAAGAGGTGGAAGTGGATGATACACGTGGCGATCAAGAAAGTTTTGTACTAAGGAGATGACGGCGTCACCCAAGGCCATCATGGTCCAAATATTAGTGACGGCCCAGAACAATTTTACACATGACGGCGTCAAAAGTGGATCTAGGCAATCTGATTTCATTATGGGCAGCGAGTTGATGGCGTCACAGATTTCTTCTAGACGTCGTCACCCTGTAAAATCTATATATAGTTTTCCAAATTTCATTCATTAGTGTGTAACTTTTAGGGTGCAACTTTGGAGAAAAACCCTAGTCCGATTTTCACAGCTTTTTCAAGGGTTTTTACCATTTGAAACCTTTCATGTCAATTTGAGATAAGTACTCTTTCAATTCAATCAATATGTCTATGTGTTTCTTGAATATATCTTACACTTGTCTTCAATTTAACATGCTCGGCTAGATCTCTTTTGTGTTTGCTTAGATGTAGTGAAACCTTGATGTTAATTATGGGTTGATTGTTTGTTTATAGTTGTTACGAATGATTGTATTCGATGTTAGGCTTAAGAAAACTGGCAGACTTCCATTGGTAACATGCTTGAACGTCTTAAGAAACATGATCAGAGGTGTACTACGATATTTGGTTGTATTTAATGCGTAGGAGAATTCTAATGATCCCATGTTAGGAGCTTCTAACGGCTCGACATAGGAGTGAAGTAGGATCCTATAGAGTTAGGGAATATTGTACACGGCCCTACGACTAGTATTAAGGAATATGACCCGTCATCCATGCAATTGTAACAAACTATCAACCTGTAAAAGATATCTAGGGAGTAATGAAACCTAAGTAAACACAACTTTCCCCATCATTGTTTACACCATACTAGTATGATTAGATTTCATTTCATTTTTGTTATTTTATTTTGATTGCATCTTTAGTTATTGGGTTAGTTGACTAGCAACTAATTCCGCCCACTCTTCCAAAACCCGAGATTTTTAATTTCTTTTATAAAATATAAAAATACAAAAAGAATCATCCCTCACCTCTAGACTTAGTTTAGGAGACTTTCTAATCCTAGCGACACTATTCCTGAGTTGAATGATCAATCCCCCGGTACTTGTCACGATACTATACTACAACGATCAGGTACACTGCCTGGTGGGGGTTGTAAGCTTCTCGAGATCCCTCGAGAGGTAAAGCCTGGTACGATTCCCACGTATCAGAGGGATATCTTATTAAGCAACAGGAACATGAAATGAGGAGAGACGAAGAAGCCTTGTTACAAATACAAGAAGAAGAAGCAAGGGATAAACAAGAGGAGGAGGAAAGACTTAGGAAAGAACGTGAGGAAGCTTGGGAACTTGGGTTGAATGGCTATGTATCTGATTCATATACGGATTCCTCGGAGGAGAGATTTAGGATAGAACCAGAGGAAGATTGGGAACTTGGGTGGTGTGGGTATGTATTGGATTCATTTACCGATACCGATTAAGTTGTAAAAAATGTCTATGTTGACTTTTAGAAGTCTAAGTGCTGCTGCATATGCAAAATGCTATTCCAAACATCAACAAGTTAAAACGTCTTTAAATGCTATTAATCGAAGCATATAACACAAACACAAAACATTTAACCCATATGTGATACTTCAAGTTACATAATATCGTTTGGCAATGTACCAAAAAAAATTAAACCATCACAATACCTCTACACACCCTTTGGTGTATCCGAAATAGAGGTAATATAGTTCGAGTTACATTAGTGAAATTACAAACATAATATACAACCAAATTAAACTGTTTTTGTTACTACACATTACATAATCCCAAAAGATGATCCCATTTGTCAAACTTCAAAACATTCTACTTGATGAACCAATAAGTGATCAACTATATCTGCTCAATCAAATTAAGCAATGTAATGAGGTTAGTGTAATATGCAATGCAATGTATGCAAAAAAAAAAGTATGCTAAACCATTCATTAGACTAACCTAGTCAAAATAACACCACTTTGTTTCCCAAAGAATTTGGTGCCCTTAGACCCAGCACGCAGTTTGTGATTTTCGTATCACTTCTTGGTCTCACAAGACCCGCACCTGTAACACCTGATGTCTTCTTCATATAACCACCCTCTCTAATGACAATTCCACCAAGCCTTGGCAAAACTAACTTCTTCCTGTTAAATGCCTCATCCTCATCAACCATGATTCCTTTTCCCTTATCCACAGACATCTTCACCACTTTTTTATTCTTCCCGAGTTCAGGATTTGTATCACCCACAACCTTTCTTTTCAAGTTTACACTTCTCTCCCTATTCTATCTAGTCCTAAAAGGAGCTAAAGTACTAGAGCAACGCAAGCTAGCATCTTCTTCTACCCATCCGATAAGCTCCCCATGTTGACCCTCTAAATCCATGTTTTTTAAATAGTATTCATATAACCGCTGTGGTTTGTGAGCAACAAACAAATCTACAGAACCAGACCAACAACCTAGTTCCAACATTGTATGGACATCATTGTCTGTGTGAATCAACTTCAAGCCATCTTCTAATATTTACCAGGCAAACGAAAGAACAATGCCCATTTATCTCCCCTAATGCTTGTTAACATATGATCTAACCCAAGAGTAAAGGTACTTCTATCATGGACAAAGGCAAATAGTTTATAAACAGACCATTCTACATACCTCAATGGACCAAACTCAAAGAATCCATTTTTGTACATCTTGAATACAATTTCATCCTCATAAGCATTTAAACCTGCCACCGTTTAAATTCGAACATCAAGAGTCAATCAAAGTAAAAAACTATTCAAACATGAAGTCTAAAGAGCAATGCCAAACACAGCTACATGGCACTCAATCATCACAGTCAAGCATGGCACTCAATATCAATATACAACAATCTATCAAAAAGATAGCAAATAAAAACACATAAATGAATTATATTATATTAACATACCATGATCCGCACGCTCTTCCTTCCCCTCCCTCTTTCTACCACTTCCAACAGGCCTTCCCCTCTTCCTTATGGGTGACATTGTACTCGGTTTATCAGTCCCCTCCCTCTTCCTCCCACTCCCAACAGGCCTTCCCCTCTTCTTTTTCTCTGACATTGTAATTGGATTATTGATTGGTATAGAAAAACCTACTTTTTTCTGGGCCTTCCCCTCCCTTTTTTTTCTCTTCAACTGCAACTACTTCATTGGCTGTTCTGCTACCACTTCCAAGGGTAGGAATAGTTTGCGCACCACTACAACCCATGTGTGGTTGGTTGAAAGTTTTGTTCCACATCCATTGAAGAATAACTGCTATCATTTCTTTCCCTATGTTTGCATACGAACCATATTTGGCAATTATTTCATCACCAAATGTATCCACAACTTCCTCAAACACTTTATCATTTAATAAAACTTTCCCCCAAGTCTTTTCTGATGTTTCCTCGCCCCCAATCAACACAGACTTTCCCTTATCGTTGTTTGCCATATACGGGTTTGATTGTGCCGTGTTTACTTTTTTTTTTTTTTTTTTTTTTTTTTTTTTAAACCAAAGGTGACTATTGATTATCACTTTGAAACGAACAACGGGGTTGGTTTGGTAGTTAATGTTCGATGAAAAAGCCTACTCTAGTAATCTAATTGCTTAAAAGAAGTTTATTTAAATTTGCAAATATAGTCCTTGAAGTATGTTTGCCGGGTATTAATCTAGACTTGCAATTTACCCCTTCAAAAAATTTGCAGCAGCATTAAAAGAAAACCTGCAGCAGCATAAATTTTAACTAGCAGTGTTAACCTACAACAGTTGTAATTCCTTAAAGCAGTGTGAACCATACATTTGCCCCACTTTGGCTCTTGTGGGTGATGGTTGAGTGGATTTAGTGGGGAGATGATATGGAAATGTATAGTGCATAAAAATTAACAATAATCAACTACATTCCTACAGCAGTTGTAATTCCTTAAAGCAATGTGAACCATACATTTGCCCCACTTTGGCTCTTGTGGGTGATGGTTGAGTGGATTTAGTGGGGAGATGATATGGAAATGTATAGTGCATAAAAATTAACAATAATCAACTACATTTGAATTAAAGCATAATACATAAATATGTTCTTAAGACATATTAATATAACCATATCATAGATAGAGTTACTTAAACATATTACATAAATATAGATGTTCATCAAACATAAAGCATAACCTAATAAAAATACAACCATATCATAGAAGTACTTAACATATTACTTAAACATACTTAGAACTGAAATTAATACAACCATAACACATGTAGAAGAGGTTTCATGGTTTTTTGCCTCTTTCCTCCATGATTAGCACAATTAAGTTGTTAATCGATGTCCACCTAGAGCGACCCTCTTCCTTAAACACGCGTAATTCCTCACGACCCTGAAATGTATTTTTGCAACATTGACATTTAGAGGCGTGTGGTTCTGGCATTGGTGGAACTGGTTTTTCAGGGTCTGCGGAGAAATACCATGCTTGAGAGCCTCCAACTTTCAATGGGTAACGGACCGCATAATTGTGACTGTTTGTTGCTAACGTTCTAGATTTTGCATCCATGGTGAGCTTAGAGTTTTAATGAGTTTGATGAACAAAGTTGATGATATAAGATGGGCAGGGTTATGAGAAATGTTGACAAATAAATGAAGCAAGTGACATAGGTAGGTTTGTGTGTAAATGTGCTCAGTTATGTAACACCCCCAAAAGTCGTTAATAACAGCGGAAGACTTAACATGTCAGCGGAAGACTTTCGGGGTATTACTTCAAGGATCTTTGTCACAATTATAGTAGACAACACAAAGTGAAGTATTAAAGTTTAATTTATTTCAAAATACCAAATATCTGAGATACAAGACATTATTAAGTTAAGAACGTGTTTTATTCTGAAGGAAAATAAGTAGTTTATTATGGTTCTTGTCATGCTTTTGCCCACTCCGTGCCATCCAGATCCGTCTTGTTTAGTTACCTGAGATAAACATGCTAAAGTCAACATAAAGTTGAGTGATATTCATAGGTTTGAGTTTAAGAGTTTGAATCACAAGTTAAGAATGTATTGTAATCTCATACAATCAATATGATAAAAAAAATAAATGTTCTTGTTATTGCCTTAAGCTCATGATACTCAACGATTAACAGCCAATCATAAATATGAATTACGATGGTAAGTAATAGGCCCCCAAAGATAGGTATTTGTCAATAACCTATTTATAAGAACAATAAAGTGCGCCTGGTGTTTTCTTCAACAACCAAACGAGGATTGTCAATCACTAATAGTACTATCCACAATTATTTACGTTCACCCTTCAAGTGATTAAGGTTCATGATCGAGGGACTTCTGACAATAGTAACTTAAGCAAATAACATTGGCCTGACGGTATTTCAATACCCGGTATAAAAGACTTGTGATCGAGTTTTAAGCATGTATCTCCCCACGGGAAAATAGTTAAAGAGTGGGCTATGAAATCACCTTAGTAGTACAGTGGTATCGTAGTCTCAACAAAGCAAGGAAACGGCTTCACACAACACAACCTAAAAGATAATGCAAGTTTCAGTTGATAGTCTAAATCTGGTTTTATCGCGAATATTAGTCATTCAGTTTGTTATTAAAACTCGTGTTTGTTTAAATGTTTAAAGTTCAAAAACAAAGTTATATATACATATAACTTGTAAGTAAAAAATGATTGATGATTGATATAAAGTTAGTTTTTATAACGGAAATAAAATAAACGTATCGTTTTACAAGAAATAAATAATGTATCGTTATATCGTTTAATTATAATTACGAATATATATCGTATATATATATATAAGTTTATGTTTATATAAGTCTTAGTTTAATTATATGTTTATATATGTAAAAGGTTAATATTATTTTTATAAAATAATATTTACTGAAAATTCCTTTAAGTTTCCAAAATTTACATTTTTAACCCTAACGATATATATTTTACACAGTTAGTCCAAAATATATATAATTTACATTTTAGGTCCAAAAGCATCAATATTTACATTTTTCAACTCCAAATATCATTTTTAACAGTTTAGAACTTAAAGTTTTCTGTTTTGACAGTTTCTACCCATAGTTTACCATTTTGACAATTTTAGTCCCTCGGTTTAAGAAATTTTGCAAAGTTAGTCCAAATTTCACCAAATTAAAAGTTCAACATTTTGACTTCTTAAATAAGCTCAGGACATTCAAATAAGTTTATTACAACAGCTTATTAGCTTATTTTTCACTTATTTTCTAAATTGGGCCTTAACGAGTCTATTTAAAGGCCCGTTAATGTTTTGTGATCCAATGGGCTTATGAAAGGTTTGGGCCCTGACTTGGGCTTATTTTTGGATGCCAAAAACACTGGAGTTGGGCTCCCAGGCCCAGTGTATCACGTTGGCTTAGTGGGCTTGAGATAAGCCCACGTTTTGACTTATATTGTTTTATAAAAACTGAGTTTTTGTCGCTACAAAATAGGTCGAGTACAAGGTCTAAGCAAACTTATTAGGTCGAATAAAATGTGTCTTGTGATTGTCTAATAAGCTGTTAATGAGGTCGAGTTTTAAAAAGAACATATCGTGTGTCAAATTATTCATTTACGAGACCAAAGTGATCGAGCAAACTTCATATGTTGAAACTGCTCAACACTTAGAAAAATTCTAAGTGTTGAGATTTTATTCGAGTTGTCCAAGAGGTCACAAAACATGTCGATTTCAATAAGAACACAATGTTTTTAGATTCGAAACTTCTTATATTTTGTTTACTAGTGTACCAAATAATTAGTGTCTCCAAAAATAATAATATGTTACGTTCGTATATTAAGAAATAACGAGGCAAAGTGTTTGTACGAAAATCAATATTGAAACTGTTTTCCAACACTTAGAAATATTCTAAGTGTTTTCCATTTATACGAAAGGGTCAAGTGACATTAGGAACGTGTTATATTTATTACGTGTATGATAATATTAGTTCAAAATCATTATGTCTCTTAATTTCTAGCATGGTTAAAATAGAGTACGATAGATAAAATGTATATGTTACGTTTTAATATTTACGAAATAAAAGATAAAAGTAAACGTGTAAAACTAATATTACTAGAAATAGAAAATGTTTATAGTGTTTCGAGTTTGCTTACTTCACCTCAAAAGGTGGGGATAATGGTACGTATGGTTCGAGTTGGATCAAAGGATCATTGGTACAATGGTTCACTCCTAGCAAGGTTCACAACGAGCTATTTGGTTCCTCCTTGGATCACTTCTATGCCTCGTACTCGTTCCAAACTTCTTGTCCCAACTCGATGGCTACACTTCACGTATGATAGTTATTTGGTACGTATGTGTTTGTGAAAGGAACTGAGATTGCATGGTGAGGTTATATAGTGAGTTTGGAAGGTGAGGATAAGTACAAAGGGTCACAAGTGTTTGTGTGTTGGCTCGTTTCCAAGGTGTGGCACCTCAAACTATGCCCAATCGAGAACTAATGGACAAAAGGAATGTCTATCACTTTCCTGTTCCTTCGTGACATCTTCTAGGATGTATAGTGTTCGAATGGTTGCTATTGGTGAAGTTGTAAGGTTGTTAGAAAGACATTGACACGTTTTGAGTTTTATACACACAAGATTTTGGTAGTTTACTTTGGCTGATTTTAGTGTATCAAACGAGCGAGTTATTTAATAAACTTTATCATTCCTAGATCCTTGCTAGGTTGTTAATTGAGACATGTAAAAATTTGATAGGGTTGTGTGTCGAATTCGAATGAATTGAGAACGTTTTGTGGGTGTGTCGAGGCTGCCAAAGAAGAAAGAAAAGAAGAAAAAAAAAATAAAGGGGGTTCGTTTGGGCTTATAAGCCTGTTGGGCTTGGGGTTTCGTCTGGCCCAGCAGAAAAGAAAAACAAAATATATAAAAGGGTCCGTTTGGTTTGTTAGTTGGGTTTAAGGCCCAATGAGTCAATGGGGCCCACCTGGTGTGTTTTGAGAGTCGGGTTACGATCAAATAATATTAATGAGTGATCTCGGGAATTTTCGTAGGCTCTGGGAATATATAAATATTGTACCTTAAATATACGAAACGTATATATAAAAAATATAAAAGTTTAAAATATATATTTGCGATAATTTAGACTATCTAGGTTTGTGTGCAAGCAACGTTTCTAAGCAAAAGATAAATCAAAATTTACTGTTGTGATTTATATATCAAGTCTAAAAAAAAAAAAAAAAAAAAAAATTCATACGTAAAAGTGGGTATTTAAATAACGTAATAATTTGTAAGTATTTACTAACCGTTGGGAAAATTACGAGAGGCTACAAGTTAATACTCATTTACATTACACAAAGAAAGTCAAACGAGTTGTCAAGTTGCCTGAACCTATGTTTGACTACACTAAAGTACTATCTAACTAGGTTGACAAATAAATGAAGCAAGTGACATGGGTAGGTTTGTGTGTAAATGTGCTCAGTTAATACTCATTTACATTACACAAACAAAGTCAAATAAATAGTCAAGTTGCCTGACCCTATGTTTGACTACACAAAAGTAGTTTCTAACTAGGTTGAGCATTTGTCTATATAATTTGCATACAAATTACATACTTTGTTGGCTAACAAAGATAAAACTTTGTTAAAACAAGAATGCAGACAATCTCATAAGCAAAGAAGTAAGCAAATAATATAGAAAATAAAAAATTTAACCAAACGAACTTGCATTAGTCATAGGATACAAAAGATAAGCCATTGTTAAAACAACAACCATCCAAATACATAATTATTTAGCAACAACCTATTACAACCAAATCAAAAGTTATGAGGAAAGGTTCATTTTTTGTTGGCTTGTTCCTTCATGACCTCCACAAGGTACTTGTGAATGTTTGTCCGCATGAAGCGGGCCTCTTCCTTAAACACACGTAGTTCCTCACGAAGCTGAAATGTATTTTTGCAACACTGACAATAAGAGAAATGTGATTCTGGCATTGCTGCAAGTGGTGGTTCAGGGAGATGGGTGTGATAATCAACAGAAGACCCCCTTACGGTTCTTTTGAAACCATGAAGGTGTGTTTGTGATTCTCTGGATTTAGCATTGGGGTGTATTTTTGGGTTTGAGGATTGGGCATCCATGGTGACTAAATTTGATGACCAATGTTTAAGAGATAAGTGTTGTGGTGTAATTATGGTGTAATGAATATAAAGGGAGAGAGCATTGAGTATTCAATGGGCAGGTTTGTGGTTCGTGTGTGAGAATTTAATGAAGGCACTAACATTGCTAATTGATTGGGTAGGTTATTAGGTTTCTGTATTTTTTACTTTTAAAAGTCAACATGGGTATGTTTCAATTAGGATGTTTATTTTTCAATTAGGATGTTTATGTTTCACTTTTTACGTTTGTGTTTGAATTGTTGACTTTAAAAAGTCAAAATGCATAAATACAAACACCCCCGCATATGCAAATGTACATGCAAAATGCTTAATCAAAAAGGTTATGCAAAATGAATAATCTTTAACCAAACCTATTAGATAAACATGTCTTACATAGATTAACTAAAATTGTCTTAAAATACCATTACATTCAAATAGTAAACACAAAAGAGGAACATTATCCTGCATTTAATTTTTCTTCTTGGAATGCAATGCACAACACTTAGAACCTATTTTGGGAGCTGGTTCTTTCTTCTTTGCTCTTAGGCCAAGGACGCAGCCGGTTACACTCGGAGGCCTTGCCTTCCTCTACTCACTGGTATCCTCATCTAGCCTTTCCTTTCTCTGTTTAGCAGCAGCTTCCTTCCTCTGCTCACTAGTACCCTCAGTTGGCTTACCCTTGTTATGATTACTGGTACCATCATATGATTCGAAGTCAAAGCTTAGAGTACCAAAATCCAAAACTGCATAAAGTATACAACAAAGGCAAACTGTGATACAAGCTATAATATTCACTTCCAAGAACATCATTTAAATCAATAACATCTATATGGTAGAAAGACATTCCAAACACCCCCTTTAAGAGCTTCAGTATATTTACCTTGTAGCGTTTCCTTCTTTCTGCTAATAAACAGCTCATCAACAATATATGCAGGGGTTAAATAAGAATTATTTGCTTTTCCAAACACCATTTTAAGAGGTTGAATGCTTTTACCTTGATTTTCAACCTTTGTCATCAAAAACTGCTCATCAAGAAATTCATCAACATTTTCTCTTTGATGGTTTTGAATGGCCCATATCTTGCTTTCATCTCTTCCATTAATTCATAATTAATGGCATTGCCCAGCCTAGACCAAACTTGTTCATCATCTGGCAAACATTCAGTCAGTTTAAGCTCAACCTTTGAACTCATAGTTGTAAACATTATTCCAGCAAAGCCAAACTTTAATACTAACACAAATAAATGTATTTACATAACATCATAACAGGTTCAAAAAATTAACCTTTCATCTATTTCAACCTGTAAAACACATGTTCAAGTTTTGAAATGCTCTTTTCCATACGGGCACAACAACTCTTCGCACCATCATTGAAATCTATAAAGATTGCCAACAAGACAAGATGTGATCACTTATACACTAAATATCATCAATTAATACAAGCAAGTAGACACTACTCTTAACCACTCACAATCACATTTAATTACCAAAAGCAAAGTAATCCAATTTTTAAGAAATAAAGGAACTAAATAAACAACAAAAACTTACCAACAATGGTATCACTGTCGCTGCTTCCACTTTGGTCGGCATCCATGGTCAACAAATTAGGGTTTATGTTTGTATGTGTTAGACGTTATGTTTGTGGCAGCCCCAAATGATTTACTTTTATATCAAGGGTTTATCACGAATTTTGTCCCTCAAGGTTTGGAGGGGGAATACGTAATTGTACATAAGTGCGGGAAAAAAAGAGGAAGGGTCGAATTGCGATTATTGAAGAAAAGGAGGGTAAAATAGTCATTTCACAAGCCACTTAACGGGCTCCCTAACGAGCGTTAGGCCAAAAAACCATTTTTGTAAGCAAACGTCATCCTCAAGGACACTTTTTGCCTAAGGAAACCTGCTCAAGGACATTATTTGCTAAAAATCTTGTAAGAGGACAACTTTCGTAAAATATGGAAAGTTTAGGGACATTTTTTGCAGTTTACCCTATATTTTTATTTGTGTAATCATGACAAGTGAATTGATCAATGAATCAAATTAAGAAAAAGAATTAGTGCATTACATATATTATAATTTGGTGTGGCTATGAAAATAAGTGTGGAAGGTGTGGGCTTAGGGAAACTAAAAGAAACATATATGTTCATCTTTCCTTGCTCGACTAGCATACCTATTATCCGAGAAACCAGGATGCCGAGAGAGACAAATTAATTTATAAGAAAGAGAGTTTAACTTATTAGTTGTTGTGGATAATTGTACGTGTATTTTGAGTATTTTTAAATGTTAATAAATAAATAAAATATTAAAATAAGAGATACAATGAGCTGCAATAATTAAAGAAAAGTTGAAAGAAGCGAGAAAGAAAACATATTTTAATGGTGTAAAAATGATGTAACAAGAAAAAAAAAAAAAAAAAAAAAAAAAAAAAAAAAAAAAAACGCCCTCAAACAGCACCTCTACCCAAAATAGAATGATGTAGCATGGAAAAATTCACCCATTAAATTTGTAGGCCTTTGGTAGTTTGGTTTAGTCTATTTAGGTGTGACTATCATTTCGTTTTCTAGACTGACTTGATTATTAAATGCATGAATAAATCCACCAATTAAATTTGTATGCCTTTTGACTTTACTTAAGTCTATTTAAGGGTGACTATCATCTCTCTTTCTAGAAACTGGTTTGTGTTGCTTTGTTATTCACTTTTATTAAACTTTCATTTTGTTAAAAATATTCAAGGTGTGAATATAAACATTTGTGGTTTAATACTGCTGTCTTTAAATCCTATTCGTACAGGATAAGGATATTGTGTGCGCATGCGGACTAAGTCGGCTGTCCAGCCCGTGACCAGGTGTCGATCTGTTTGGCGATCACTTTGCACTCGCCCACTAATTGATTTTGTTTTTACTCGATATCGTTTCTGTGGTTTGAAGTTTTCTAATATTAATTATGTATAATGTAAAAAAAAAAAAGTGATCAACATATTTTCTGTTTTGTTACATATGATTAAATTAAATAAAGATCAACAAAAACTAAAAATGAAATCGAAAAATCCTAACTATGCATTTTTTTAATCGAAAGAAAAATACATTTTTATTTTTTTTAAACAAAATAGCTCGTAACCATTTATCGTTAAATGATAAAAAAAATATGTCATTGACAAACATATTTTTACAAATCACATGTGACAAGTTTTTTTTTTTTTTTCTTTTTTTTCTTTTTTTTTTTTTTTTTTTTTTTTTTTTTTTTTATAATATGTGGCCACATTAGAGAATTTTGACTAAAACACAATAGCAAGCTTCAGTAGAATTCTTCTAGGTTTTAGCTCATACTTTTTCAACCAAACAAACACGTTAACAATGACAAAGTTACACATGATGTAGGGTACGTTTCTTTTTTATTTCTAGATTAAAAAGCTTATAAATATTGTGGGGTTCACGTCTATATTAACCTCTAGTTGAGGAAGAATTAGAATTTCATAGTTTACACTCTGTTTCCGAGTATAAAATGAAAAAAGGAACAAAGAGAGAAAAAAAAAAAAAAGATGAGCGAATAAGGGTGCGTTTAGTTGGAGAGAAATTCTTCATTTTTCTAAGAAATTTTTCATAAGAATATGAAAAAACTGAAAACGCGTTTAGTCGCACTTTTTTCCAACAATTTTAAAAAAAATGAAATTCTCATTTTCTAAATTTTAACTAAGAAAATGAAAAACCCATTTTACTATTCTCACTTTTTTCTTTCTCATTTTTTCTCAACTCCAAAAAAAACATATACACCATTCTACCTCTAATCTCTCGCGTCATCCTCCACCGCCGACCGTCACCACCACAGCCCGTGGTCACCGCCACCGTTGCAATTTGAGGTAATCTTCTTATCATTTTTAAAAAAGAAATATATAACTCCAACTAAACGGGTTTTCAAAATTCTCAACTCTTCTCTACAGAAGAAAACTCATTCCCTTCTCAATAAATTTCGAAACTGAAAAAGAGGAAAAATTTTCTACAACTCTCGCAATGGACTTGGATACTCACAACCTCGAGTAAATAATAGACCACTTTTTCCTACACCTAATGTGAGATCTTCTACCTCATACAACCAAAGACCATCTTTTCATAATAACCAAAGAAGACATTTCTATAACTATGGTCAAAGGTCTTCTCAATACCAATACAACAATTACCAAAGGAGAGACAACTCCTATTCAAACCAAAACTACTTTAGACCTCAAACATATCACAACTATAGACCAAGTTATCAAACTCAAAATGACTATCAAAACAATCCTTGGTCCGCCTTCTCTAAATTTGGTATTGAGAAATTATGTTTCTTGCTTCAAGACCCAAGAATGTTTAACTTGGGCACCTTAAATGATAACCAAAATGGACCCAAGAAATAATGGGTACCAAAGGCATGAGTTGTACTTTTGTTGTAGGTTTGCCTCAAAAGTGATCTACAACCGGATGAGTGGATAGTGGATAGTGGTTGCACTAATCAAGTCATTTTTGGAAGCAAACTTAACAGCAAAATTGTCGGCAAATGTAATGTCCTTCATGACTCCATAGAAATCTCCAATGTTGAGCATGTTAGGGGTCTAAGTTTCAATTTGATTAGTGTGAGTCAATTATGTGATGATGATTGTGAGGTCAAATTTACTAAGGTAGATTGCACCATTAGTAAAAATGGTGTTGTGTTAGCAAAAGGTCATAGGAGAAATAATTTATATACATGCAAGTTAGGTGATAACTCTAAGCAACACATATGTCTTACGTCCAAGGTGGACAACTCAACGCTTTGGCATAGGAGATTAGGTCACGCCAATATGAGGTTAGTCCAAAACCTAACTTCAAACGAACTAGTACGGAATTTACCAAAGTTGAGCTTTGAAAGGCATTATTGTGATACATGTCTAGGAAATCAAGGACAAACTAATATTAGGAATATAAAAGAAGTGACAACTAGTAAAGTTTTAGAATTAATTCATTTGGATTTGTATGGTCCATCTCCGATCCAAAGTTATGGAGGTAACTTCTACACTTTAATGATCATAGATGATTATTCAAATTACACTTGGATATTATTCTTAGAAAACAAGGATGAAATTTTAAATAAATTCAACATTTTGAGAAAGAAACTTGAAAACTCACTTGATTGTTCAATTGTTTCAATTAAAACAAATCATAGTAGCGAATTTGATAAAATGCAATTTGGAACCTTTTGTGAACAACATGGAATATCTTATAACTTATCGAGCCCGTTGACTTCTCAATCGCATGAGATTGTTGAAAGAACACATCGTAAGTTAAGAAAGATGAGTCGTTCAATGCTTGACGAGCAATCCATTCCACAAAAGTTTTGGTGTCATGCCCTAGATACTGCTTGTTACATTTTTAATAGAGTCTACATAAGAAATGTAATTAATAAAACACCTTATGAAATACTTAGGAATAGAAAACCATCCCTAGAGTATTTTAGAGTATTTGGTTGCAAAGTATTTATACTTAACACCAAAGAATATCTCACCAAATTCGACCCAAAGTCGTATGAAGGTGTGTTCCTAGGATACTCTCAAACTAGTAAAGCATACATAGTGTTTAACAAGGAAACAATGAGGATTGAGGAATCTCTCAATGTAACCTTTGATGAGAGCATGCCCGGGCCTAAATCATCTCCTTCGGTAGAAGATGATGTGATCAACGAACCTTGATTTTCAACCTTTGTCATCAAAAACTGCTCATCAAGAAATTCATCAACATTTTCCTCTTTGATGGTTTTGAATGGCCCATATCTTGCTTTCATCTCTTCCATTAATTCATAATTAATGGCATTGCCCAGCCTAGACCAAACTTGTTCATCATCTGGCAAACATTCAGTCAGTTTAAGCTCAACCTTTGAACTCACAGTTGTAAACATTATTCCAGCAAAGCCAAACTTTAATACTAACACAAATAAATGTATTTACATAACATCATAACAGGTTCAAAAAATTAACCTTTCATCTATTTCAACCTATAAAACACATGTTCAAGTTTTGAAATGCTCTTTTTCATACGGGCACAACAACTCTTCGCACCATCATTGAAATCTATAAAGATTGCCAACAAGATAAGATGTGATCACTTATACACTAAATATCATCAATTAATACAAGCAAGTAGACACTACTCTTAACCACTCACAATCACATTTAATTACCAAAAGCAAAGTAATCCAATTTTTAAGAAATAAAGGAACTAAATAAACAACAAAAACTTACCAACAATGGTATCACTGTCGCTGCTTCCACTTTGGTCGGCATCCATGGTCAACAAATTAGGGTTTATGTTTGTATGTGTTAGACGTTATGTTTGTGGCAGCCCCAAATGATTTACTTTTATATCAAGGGTTTATCGCGAATTTTGTCCCTCAAGGTTTGGAGGGGGAATACGTAATTGTACATAAGTGCGGGAAAGAAAGAGGAAGGGTCGAATTGCGATTATTGAAGAAAAGGAGGGTAAAATAGTCATTTCACAAGCCACTTAACGGGCTCCCTAACGAGCGTTAGGCCAAAAAACCATTTTTGTAAGCAAACGTCATCCTCAAGGACACTTTTTGCCTAAGGAAACCTGCTCAAGGACATTATTTGCTAAAAATATTGTAAGAGGACAACTTTCGCAAAATTTGGAAAGTTTAGGGACATTTTTTGCAGTTTACCCTATATTTTTATTTGTGTAATCATGACAAGTGAATTGATCAATGAATCAAATTAAGGAAAAGAATTAGTGCATTACATATATTATAATTTGGTGTGGCTATGAAAATAAGTGTGGAAGGTGTGGGCTTAGGGAAACTAAAAGAAACATATATGTTCATCTTTCCTTGCTCGACTAGCATACCTATTATCCGAGAAACCAGGATGTCGAGAGAGACAAATTAATTTATAAGAAAGAGAGTTTAACTTATTAGTTGTTGTGGATAATTGTACGTGTATTTTGAGTATTTTTAAATGTTAATAAATAAATAAAATATTAAAATATGAGATACAATGAGCTGCAATAATTAAAGAAAAGTTGAAAGAAACGATAAAGAAAACATATTTTAATGATGTAAAAATGATGTAATCAAAAAAAAAAAAAAAAAAAACCTCTACCCAAAATAGAATGATGTAGCATGGAAAAATTCACCGATTAAATTTGTAGGCCTTTGGTTTAGTCTATTTAGGTGTGACTATCATTTCGTTTTCTAGACTGACTTGATTATTAAATGCATGAATAAATCCACCAATTAAATTTGTATGCCTTTTGACTTTACTTAAGTCTATTTAAGGGTGACTATCATCTCTCTTTCTAGAAACTGGTTTGTGTTGCTTTGTTATTCACTTTTATTAAGGGTGGGGTTATAATCACGGTGGCTACTTTTTTTGTTTAACGGGGTCTACCCCCTAGGGTAGTAATTTTTTTTTTTTTTTTTTTTTTTTTTTTTTTTTTTTACTTTTTCAGTTTTGTCGTTTTTTTTTTTTTTTTTTTTTTTTTTTTTTTTTTTGTGTTTAAAAAATGTATTGTATATGTATAATATTTTGTATATTTGTGTTTAATAATGTTTTTTATATGTATAATGTTTTGTATAATTATTTTGTTTGTATAATAGCACGTTAAATATTATCACGTTAAATAACTGCAACAACAACTGTTATTATTAAATTAAACGACAACGTTATACATATTATTTAAAAACAACAATATCTACGACATATGAAGATTATTCATCTCATTTAAAAGATCATGGAGCCGGGCACTTGACTGACAAGCGTGATCCTCAGGATTCCTTGCCATTTCTAACTCCATTTCCAGCGCCTTTATTCTTTCCTTCAACAACTTGTTCTCATTTTTTGTAACAACGCAGTTTGAGCAATGCGTTGAAGAAGAGGGTTGATTAAAGTGCTCTGCTTCAAATTCATCTTTCCACGCGAAGTAACGACACCCATAGTCTTTTGTACCTGGCTGTTACATGTTAAGAAAATAATAAGAAATGTATTTTTAACAAACAAATTATTTACATAACTAAGCAAACGTATGATTATTTACCACTGAAAGAGGACATGCATAAAACTGTCGCCCACGACTACCGTTTTGCCAGGATGTCCGTTCTATAATAAATCCTCTATCACATCGACACCAGAAAGGATTTTTTTGGCCCACCTGACAAAAGAATTTGCATAATAAATCAATAATGTTATTTACTAATTTAAATAAATATTTAATCATCTACTATATAATACAAACAGTTATTTACAACATAAAATCAATAATTATTTACATTGTTTTACAAGTACAAAAATTACAAAGAATGCATTTTTACAAATATAGTAATCATTTACAATGGTTTTGTCGGTGTCTCTATTAGTTACAAATACAAATAACTTTTACATTTGATTCACTATGTTTTGTCGGTATCTCTATTATTTACAACATAAATCAGTAATCATTTACAATGGTTTTGTCGGTGTCTCTATTATTTACAACATAAATCAATGAACCATTAGTCGATTTTGATACAAAGTTGCCCATTCGGCTGCAACTGGCTCTCTGAAATGCCTCCATTGTGGGTGGATATAGGGTAGTCGAAAATCTCTGTCAAGCGTCAGTACAATGTAGTGAGCACCCACACGGGCAATCACAATGGGGTCGGTTCCTTGTGATGAGTTTGGCCCCGTAAAAAGCGGAAAACATGTTTTCCAACCTGCATCGGATATAAATACAACAGGTCGGTGAATGCTTGAAGCGATAACCAGCCCCGTGAGTGGCATCACCATCCAGTGATCGTGTGGTGCAGGTCCATTGAACCAGTCTATTGTATACCAAAGTCGGTCAAAGTCTTGTTGCTGCCACATATCTATGTATCTTTGCCTATGATAATCTAACTCTTGCAACAATATACCTCTGACTTCGTCCCACCTATTTTCGTTTTGAACAATACAGTGGGCAACGCACCGAAACCCACAATTTCCATCACCCTCAACATTGTGTATGCTTATTACGAGTGGACGGAAAATAGGTGGAATATGCTTAATAAACGCATTGCTCACACTATCTCCAGCATAAAATCTGTGGCGTAGAGTATCACCCGTATAAGAGCTATGTCTTGCAGGTTCTTTCCACATGTTCGGCACTTTTGTAGATCTTGAATTTGTACTTCTTCGGTGATCTACGATTGGTACTTCATCAAAGTCAGGGACTTCATTCAAGTCAGGGACTTCATCAAAGTCCGGGACTTGTGTAGCCTTGCCCTTTTTGTCCTTTGCGCTCGGACGTCCACGGGTATTTTTTTGAATAGCTGGTTCACGTGTGTCAGCAGATTCAGGTTGGAATATATCTTTTAACTTTGTTAACATATTCTTCTTGACAAACGATGTTGATTTGCTAAAAATATTCTTGAATTGTCTCATGCCATCGTTAAACTTAGTATTGTCATCATCATCAACAACACTACCATCATCATCGTTAAACGAAGAGCCATCTTTATCCGGGGGCCTATTGATAACAGGCCACGGAACAGATAGGGTTCTCCAAAAAATATCAACTCGTTCCAGTGGAATGGGTAATCCTGAATTCAATTAAAGTGACTTGTATAAATTACTGATATTAATGTGGAAAACAACTTGATAGTTATAAATTTAATATATTTACCTTGAATAACATAGATTCGCATCTCGTGAAAGCATGGTAGTCCGTATATTGCCCGATTATTATGACTACAGTCTTCTGGGGCGATCGACAGGTGGAGTTCTTTGTGCATGAGGTTCAAAGCATGTTTAGAAACTTTATACGTTAATTCGTGAAATAGTGGTACATCACACTTAATTAGTTTCTCGTTCATGCTTTTGTTGAAAGTCTCTTTTATCGCATCTTCTTGCGTAATGAGAATCTTATCGACCGACCTCAACAACCTGTCTAATTTGGACTGTGTGCCGTCCAAATATAATTTCAACAACGCGTGGTGAGCCTCAACTCTGAACGTTGTTGTCTGGCCGTAGGATTTATATCGGTCGGTAATATACGAGACAAACATGGGTGCGTAATCTTGCACCCAGTTATGCAGATACAAAGCGACATCTGAAAAAAACAATGAATTAATTAAAGGTCATTCTGGTGCATATTTAAAAACAATCAATTAATAATTAAGTACCCTGATGGTTGACCAATAGCTCTTGTAGGCGTCGATAACGTCGCTCGAACGATTCGAAGGTCGGAGCTTTAACCATCCAATCCCATCGTTTTTTAACGGAGTCATAGTCAATATCCCCACCTGTGAATTTATTTTTGCAAAACTTAAGTATGTTTTGCTGTATATGCCATCGACAGAGTAATTGGTGAGCGTCAGGAAATTCTGCTCTTATTGCCCTAACTAACGCTAAATCTCTGTCAGTGACGATAACACGTGGGTAATATCTTTCGCCAATCACTTGCTTCACATGTTGAAATACCCATCTAAAATTATGCCCTTGTTCACTGGATAAAAAGCTATACGCCATTGAAAATGTTTTGTTTGTTGAAGTTAGTCGAACAATTTCCAACAACGGCAATTTAAACACCGTGGTATTGTACGTGGAGTCCATCAGCATGACTTCAGGGAATGTACACCATATAGCATACGACGTGGGGTGCACAAAAAATAGCTCCTCAAGCTCGTTGGTATGCTCATTTACCCTCGGGTACCATGTATACCCTGATTGTTGCAAATGTGAGTAAAGGACTTGAATTGGAGTTCTATCACCTACTCTGACTCTCCGGAACTTATCTTGTGCGTTATATATAGTTCTAACGCTAGACACGTTATCCGGATTACGACCCTTTATTGTCGAAAGTATATTAAGTGGTCGTACGTTATAATCTGTCAATTCTCTGACCAAACCCAACTCATCATCCTTTAATCGCATTGCATATGGGACACCATGCAACGACTCTAGCATATCATGATTATGCGTATCATCCTTCACCCTCAATACCCAATAATTTTTTGTTCGATGATATTTCGCATTTAATCTGAATGGACAACCGGTTTTACTTGTTTTGGTTTTCCGTCTGCCACTACCTTGAGATGTATACGTACCACCCTTTGTACACCTGTAATTGATTTCGTTCATATGACCATGTTCTGATGTGGTTCTATCTTTAACAATTACAAAACCTAGCCCACGAGCTATATTTTGCGCCCACTCAGTTACTTCCTCGTGAGAACCGAAAACCTGAAAACACATAACTTTTACTTTTTTACATTTTTATAACTTACATTTTTACTTTTTTTATAACATTTTTACATTTTTATAACTTTTTTTTTTCATTTAAAATTTTTAAAATTTATAAGTTACATTTATAACATTTTTACATTTTTATAATTTTTTTACATTTGTATAACATTTTTTATAACATTTTTTTTACATTTTTTTTTACATTTTTTACATTTAACATTTAAACCTTTTACATTTATAACATTTTTACATTTTTATAATTTTTTTACATTTGTATAACATTTTTTTTACATTTAACATTTAAACCTTTTACATTTATAACATTTTACATTTAAAAAATAAATAAATAAAAACGTAAAAACGCGTTTTACGCGTACACCTCACCCTCACATACTCACCCACTCACTTGTGTGTGTGTGTTATTCTCTCTCTCTCTTTTCTCTCTCTCTCTCTCTCTCTCTCTCTCTTTTCTCTCTCTAATTTCTGGGTTAGATTTATGATAACTTTTTGAGGGTTTTTGTTAATTTCTGGGTTAGATTTGTGATGTTTATTGTGATTATGTGTTTGTTTCATGTTTAATTAGCCAGATCTATTTGATTATTAAAAAATGCCCAATTTTTTTAATTAGGGTTTTGAAAAAAGTTATCTGTTTCTGGGTGATTTGGTGATGTTTGTTGTGATTCTGTGTTTATTTCATGTTTAATTAGCCAGATTTATTTGATTATTAAAAAACGCCAAATTTTTTTAATTAGGGTTTGGGAAAAATTTATCTGTTTCTGGGTGATTTGGTGATGTTTATTGTGATTATGTGTTTGTTTCATGTTTAATTAGCCAGATCTATTTGATTATTAAAAAACGCCCAATTTTTTTAATTAGGGTTTTTGAAAAAGTTATCTGTTTCTGGGTGATTTGGTGATGTTTATTGTGATTGTGTGTTTATTTCATGTTTAATTAGCCAGATTTATTTAATTATTAAAAAATGCCCAATTTTTTTAATTAGGGTTTGGAAAAAATTTATCTGTTTCTGGGTGATTTGGTGATGTTTATTGTGATTATGTGTTTGTTTCATGTTTAATTAGCCAGATCTATTTGATTATTAAAAAACGCCCAATTTTTTTAATTAGGGTTTGGAAAAAGTTCAACTGTTTCTGGGTGATTTGGTGATGTTTATTGTGACTGTGTGTTTATTTCATGTTTAATTAGCCAGATTTATTTGATTATTAAAAAACGCCCAATTTTTTTAATTAGGGTTTGGGAAAAATTTATCTGTTTCTGGGTGATTTGGTGATGTTTATTGTGATTATGTGTTTGTTTCATGTTTAATTAGCCAGATCTATTTGATTATTAAAAAACGCCCAATTTTTTTAATTAGGGTTTGGAAAAAGTTCAACTGTTTCTGGGTGATTTGGTGATGTTTATTGTGATTGTGTGTTTATTTCATGTTTAATTAGCCAGATTTATTTGATTATTAAAAAACGTCCAATTTTTTTAATTAGGGTTTGGGAAAAATTCATCTGTTTCTGGGTGATTTGGTGATGTTTATTGTGATTATGTGTTTCTTTCATGTTTAATTAGTCAGATCTATTTGAATGATTTTGTTCTTGAAACTGCTTTAGCAGTTGTGATTATGTGAAATTGCCGGAGTTGTGTGGGTGCAAACGGGTAGGTTAACACCTTGATCGGCCACCTCTGAGTGGTATGAAAACCTGCTCTGGCCTACCCCAGTCCACAGGCTCTGTGTAGTTTCTTGGCAAACTGCTTATGTGCTTATGATAAAAAAAAGTGCTTATGTGCTTATTGCACACAAGCAAACCATTTGCACACAGGCTCAGATTAGACCCCGTTATTATATACTTTACGGGTTGGGTTATATTCACTGTGGCTACTTTTTTAGTTTAACGGGGTGATGAAATTGCTTATGAATCTGAAAATAACAAACTGCTTATATGCTTGATAAGCAGTTTGTTATTTAAAAAAAAACTGAGATAAGGCAATGATGATTTAAATAAAA
This sequence comes from Artemisia argyi, assembly GCA_030686995.1. Classification (NCBI taxonomy): domain Eukaryota; kingdom Viridiplantae; phylum Streptophyta; class Magnoliopsida; order Asterales; family Asteraceae; genus Artemisia; species Artemisia argyi. The sequence goes on from CM060707.1 coordinate 80,304,343, forward strand.
CATGATTTTGGCGTGGCATTTCCGACTGGACGGCAAAATAAAACTTAATTTTGCAACTTTCGATGTTGCAGCCATATATGAGTTAACTTGGTTATGTGAAACAGCTTATAATCTGAGCCTAATGTTATCTCTTATTAATGTGTAAAATGGTGATTACCTGTTGTGTGTAAAATGGTGATCGAGACATATCTGCACTTGTTTCTTTGTGGTTTGTTACTTGCGGCTTTCACTTGCAGCTTGTGTTATAACCCAACCCTATCTGTAACTTGATCTATAAAACTAGCCACCGTGTTTATAACCCAACCCTATCTATAACTTGTTGTAACTTGTGGAATCTTCACGTGTTGTAACTTGCTTAGTTTGTGAATCTGCTTGTGGTAAACTTGGGGTAGTACTTTTGCTTTGTTTGTGGTGATGGTTACTTTGTGAATATGCCTTGTGGTGGTGATGGTTACTTTGTGAATCTGCCTTGTGGTGAGGCTCAATATATCATGGTTATTTCACTACATACCTCCCCTTGTGACTTCCTACAGTTTGGGAATCTTGCTTTTGCTGTTGTTACTTGGCTTGTGAGGAATCTGTGCACAGCCTTATGGTGGTATTGTCACTTCCTGCAGTTTGGGAATCTTACTATTGCTTTTGTGCAATCTGCACTTGGAAAAAAAAGGCGATGACGAATGGTTTTTAAAACCGAATGGCATGGCAAAGTGATATTTTTATCACTTTGCAACCTTCATTATCCGAGCCTAAAACTTTTTTGTAACTTGTGCAAATGGTTTTCTAAATTGGCGATGATGATTACGTGTTAATCTGAGCCTTTGTGCAATCTGCTTGTGTGCTAAATGAAAGTGTGCAATCTGCTTGTTGCTTGTAACTTGTGTGCTTATGCACTTGGACAAAAACTGGTTGTGTGCTTATGCACTTGGACCAAAACTGCTTGTGTGGAATACTGCTTGTGTAGCAATTTCGGCAATGATGATTGTTAATCTGAGCCTGTGTGCAATCTGCTTGTGTGCTGCAAGTGTGCAATCTGCTTGTGTGCTTATGCACTTGGACCAAAACTACTTGTGTGCTTATGCACTTGGACCAAAATTGCTTGTGTGCTTTATGCACTTAGACAAAATTACACAAAGTAAAAAAAAAAAAAAAAAAAAAAAAAAAAAAAAAAAAAAAAACAGCAAACAGACAAAAAAAAAAAAAAAAGTACCATGAACAGTAAATGAACAGTACCCCTAGAAAGGGTAGTTCAGTTTTGCAGAAGGGTAGACCCCGTTAGGAATATAAAAGAAGTGACAACTAGTAAAGTTTTAGAATTAATTCATTTAGATTTGTATGGTCCATCTCCGATCCAAAGTTATGGAGGTAACTTCTACACTTTAATGATCATAGATGATTATTCAAATTACACTTAGATATTATTCTTAGAAAACAAGGATGAAATTTTAAATAAATTCAACATTTTGAGAAAGAAACTTGAAAACTCACTTGATTGTTCAATTGTTTCAATTAAAACAAATCATAGTAGCGAATTTGATAAAATGCAATTTGGAACCTTTTGTGAACAACATGGAATATCTTATAACTTATCGGGCCCATTCACTTCTCAATCGCATGAGATTGTTGAAAGAACACATCGTAAGTTAAGAAATATGAGTCGTTCAATGCTTGACGAGCAATCCATTCCACAAAAGTTTTGGTGTCATGCCCTAGATACTGCTTGTTACATTTTTAATAGAGTCTACATAAGAAATGTAATTAATAAAACACCTTATGAAATACTTAGGAATAGAAAACCATCCCTAGAGTATTTTAGAGTATTTGGTTGCAAAGTATTTATACTTAACACCAAAGAATATCTCACCAAATTCGACCCAAAGTCGTATGAAGGTGTGTTCCTAGGATACTCTCAAACTAGTAAAGCATACATAGTGTTTAACAAGGAAACAATGAGGATTGAGGAATCTCTCAATGTGACCTTTGATGAGAGCATGCCCGGGCCTAAATCATCTCCTTCGGTAGAAGATGATGTGATCAACGAACCTTGATTTTCAACCTTTGTCATCAAAAACTGCTCATCAAGAAATTCATCAACATTTTCCTCTTTGATGGTTTTGAATGGCTCATATCTTGATTTCATCTCTTCCATTAATTCATAATTAATGGCATTGCCCAGCCTAGACCAAACTTGTTCATCATCTGGCAAACATTCAGTCAGTTTAAGCTCAACCTTTGAACTCATAGTTGTAAACATTATTCCAGCAAAGCCAAACTTTAATACTAACACAAATAAATGTATTTGCATAACATCATAACAGGTTCAAAAAATTAACCTTTCATCTATTTCAACCTGTAAAACACATGTTCAAGTTTTGAAATGCTCTTTTTCATACGGGCACAACAACTCTTCGCACCATCATTGAAATCTATAAAGATTGCCAACAAGACAAGATGTGATCACTTATACACTAAATATCATCAATTAATACAAGCAAGTAGACACTACTCTTAACCACTCACAATTACATTTAATTACCAAAAGCAAAGTAATCCAATTTTTAAGAAATAAAGGAACTAAATAAACAATAAAAACTTACCAACAATGGTATCACTGTCGCTGCTTCCACTTTGGTCGGCATCCATGGTCAACAAATTAGGGTTTATGTTTGTATGTGTTAGACGTTATGTTTGTGGCAGCCCCAAATGATTTACTTTTATATCAAGGGTTTATCGCGAATTTTGTCCCTCAAGGTTTGGAGGGGGAATACGTAATTGTACATAAGTGCGGGAAAGAAAGAGGAAGGGTCGAATTGCGATAATTGAAGAAAAGGAGGGTAAAATAGTCATTTCACAAGCCACTTAACGGGCTCCCTAACGAGCGTTAGGCCAAAAAACCATTTTTGTAAGTAAACGTCATCCTCAAGGACACTTTTTGCCTAAGGAAACCTGCTCAAGGACATTATTTGCTAAAAATCTTGTAAGAGGACAACTTTCGCAAAATATGGAAAGTTTAAGGACATTTTTTGCAGTTTACCCTATATTTTTATTTGTGTAATCATGACAAGTGAATTGATCAATGAATCAAATTAAGGAAAAGAATTAATGCATTACATATATTATAATTTGGTGTGGCTATGAAAATAAGTGTGGAAGGTGTGGGCTTAGGGAAACTAAAAGAAACATATATGTTCATCTTTCCTTGCTCGACTAGCATACCTATTATCCGAGAAACCAGGATGCCGAGAGAGACAAATTAATTTATAAGAAAGAGAGTTTAACTTATTAGTTGTTGTGGATAATTGTACGTGTATTTTGAGTATTTTTAAATGTTAATAAATAAATAAAATATTAAAATATGAGATACAATGAGCTGCAATAATTAAAGAAAAGTTGAAAGAAATGATAAAGAAAACATATTTTAATGGTGTAAAAATGATGTAACGAGAAAAAAACAAAAAAAACAAAAAAAACTCTATGCAAAATAGAATGATGTAGCATGGAAAAATTCACCGATTAAATAGGCCTTTGGTTTAGTCTATTTAGGTGTGACTATCATTTCGTTTTCTAGACTGACTTGATTATTAAATGCATGAATAAATCCACCAATTAAATTTGTATGCCTTTTGACTTTACTTAAGTCTATTTAAGGGTGACTATCATCTCTCTTTCTAGAAACTGGTTTGTGTTGCTTTGTTATTCACTTTTATTAAACTTTCATTTTGTTAAAAATATTCAAGGTGTGAATATAAACATTTGTGGTTTAATACTGCTGTCTTTAAATCCTATTCGTACAGGATAAGGATATTGTGTGCGCATGCGGACTAAGTCGGCTGTCCAGCCCGTGACCAGGTGTCGATCTGTTTGGCGATCACTTTGCACTCGCCCTTTGTTTTTACTCGATATCGTTTCTGTGGTTTGAAGTTTTCTAATATTAATTATGTATAATGTAAAAAAAAAAGTGATCGACATATTTTCTGTTTTGTTACATATGATTAAATTAAATAAAGATCAACAAAAACTAAAAATGAAATCGAAAAATCATAACTATGCATTTTTTTTAATCGAAACAAAAATACATTTTTATTTTTTTAAAACAAAATAGCTCGTAACGGTTTATCGTTAAATGATAAAAAAATATGTCATTGACAAACATATTTTTACAAATCACATGTGACAAGTTTGTTTGTTTTTTTTTTTTTTTTTTTTTTTTTTTTTTAATATGTGGCCACATTAGAGAATTATATAATATACTAAACCCCAAGAGGTACTGTAGCAAGTACTGTGCTTGCTACAGTAATTTTTTTTTTTTTTTTTTTTTTTTTTAGTATTAACGGTCGTTAGTTATTTAACGGCTGTTAACTAACGACTGTTATCTTTAACATTTTTTTAAAAAATGTTTTTAACGCAATTACCATAACCCAAAGCCGTTAAATATTTACAACCACAAACAAAACTTAACCGACACCCAATAACTACTTAAAAAAATATATAAACTATTTCTTTCTTTTTTTTACAACCAACGCATAACACCAAACTACTATTTAAAAAACCCGCCGCAACGCGCGGGTTACTAAACTCGTATATATACTAAAAGGCAAGAGGTTACTGTAGCAAGCACTGTGCTTGCTACAGTGCTTGCTACAGTAACTTTTTTTTTTTAACGGTCGTTAGTTATTTAACGGCTGTTAACTAACGACTGTTATCGTTAACTAACGGCTGTTAACATACGCACTTTGTCCTTCATCTCAGTGGTTCATTGCAAATTTAATCCTCAAATAATTTACATAAATGGTCCTTCATGTTATACATCAATTGCAAAATCAGTTCTAGATAACTAACTTCACGTTAAGTATCTAACGGCAACAAAAGAATTCCGCAGCAACGCGCGGGTACCAAACTCGTATATACTAAACCCCAAGAGGTTACTGTAGCAAGCACTGTGCTTGCTACAGTGCTTGCTACAGTTTTTTTTTTTTTTTTTTTTTTTTAGTATTAACGGTCGTTAGTTATTTAACGGCTGTTAACTAACGACTGTTATCTTTAACATTTTTTTCAAAAAATGCTTTTAACGCAATTACCATAACCCAAAGCCGTTAAATATTTGCAACCACAAACAAAACTTAACCGACACCCAATAACTACTTAAAAAAATATATAAACTATTTCTCCTTTTTTTACAACTAACGCATAACACCAAACTACTATTTAAAAAACCCGCCGCAACGCGCGGGTTACTAAACTCGTTTTAACTAAAACACAATAGCAAGCTTCAATAGAATTCTTCTAGGTTTTAGCTCATACTTTTTCAACCAAACAAACACGTTAACAATGACAAAGTTACACATGATGTAGGGTACGGTTCTTTTTTATTTCTAGATTAAGAAGCTTATAAATATTGTGGGGTTCACGTCTATATTAGCCTCTAGTTGAGGAAGAATTAGAATTTCATAGTTTACACTCTGTTTCCGAGTATAAAATGAAAAAGGGAACAAAGAGAGAAAAAAAAAAAAAGATGAGCGAATAAGGGTGCGTTTATTTGGAGAGAAATTCTTCATTTTTCTAAGAAATTTTTCATAAGAATATGAAAAAACTGAAAACGCGTTTAGTCGCACTTTTTCCAACTATTTAAAAAAAAAAATGAAATTCTCATTTTCTAAATTTTAACTTAAAAAATGAAAAGCCCATTCTACTATTCTCACTTTTTTCTTTCTCATTTTTTCTCAACTCCAAAAAAAAACATATACAGCATTCTACCTCTAATCTCTCGCGTCATCCTCCACCGCCGACCGTCGCTGCCATAGCCCGTGGTCACCGCCACCGTTGCAATTTGAGGTAATATTCTTATCATTTTTAAAAAAGAAATATATAACTCCAACTAAACGGGTTTTCAAAATTCTCAACTCTTCTCTACAGAAGAAAACTCATTCCCTTCTCAATAAATTTCGAAACTGAAAAAGAGGAAAAATTTTCTATAACTAAATGGCACCTAAAATTTTGTTTTTTAATTTTGTGTTCTCAAGTTGGAAAGAAAAAAAAATGCGGATGTAAGCCCAAAAAAAAAAAAAAAAAAAAAAAAAAAAGCCTTTAAAATCACTTTATTTCCAAATTATCCCAATTTATGAAAAAGATTAAGAGAAAAGTCGGTGCGTTTAGTTGGTGAAAAATCCTCCATTTTTCCAGAAATTTGTTTATTGGAAATTGAAAAAACAAAAAATCCGTTTAGTCGCATATTTTTAAAATTTTTTTTTGAAAGAATGAAAATCTCATTTTCCAAAGTATAACTAGAATTTAGGAAAGAGTCATTTACTCTTTCCTATATTTTTCCTTCCCCCCTTGCATTTTTCAATTTTTTAAAAAATATCATCTAAACGCATTCCTTAATTTTATAGCACGTTTCTAGGGATAAAAACTATTCACTGTTTCTAAAGAAATTGAAATAGAAAATTAAAGAAATTTTTCTACAACTAAACGCACTCATATTTCCTCTCCTCTTCTCTACTCTTCTCTGCATAAAAAACTCGGGAATGCAACTTTTTTTAATTTTGTCTCTACTTCTCTTCTTTTCTCTCCAAACAAAAACTCGAGAACAGAGTTTTAACGATATAGAGGAAATAAGAGATTTAGTGGGTCCTACCTTAAAAAGAAATATTATTAAATAGAGTAAACTGCAAAAATCATTCGCGTGGTCTATATATTTTAGCACATATTATCCCTATCTCAAACCTTTAGCACTAATGTCGTTAGTTTTACCGTTAAATGTTAAAATAATATTTACCCGTTAGTCCTTTCATTAATATTTTTTGCACAGTCAGTCCTCATTTTTTAAAATGAATTAAAAATGGCATCATAGGCGAACTCGGGTTTAAACTCGTTTTTATCCATTTTATATTTAACCTTTTTTTGGCTTAAACTTTTATCCGTTTTTGCCTCTTTTTTTTTACGTTTTTTACATTCTCGTCCGACTTTTATGTTTTTTTCTACTTTCTCATCCGTTTTTTTTGCATTTTCGTCCGTTGTTATACGTTTTTGTCCATTCTTTACGTTTTTGTCTGTTTTTATCCCATTTTCTTCATTTTTAAACGCTTTCGTTTGTTTTTGTACGTTTTTGTCTGTTTAAAACGTAAAAGAAGGACAAAATCGTTTAAAAACGAATGAAAACGTAAAAAAACAGACGAAAACGTAAAAAAATGGACGTAAATGTAAAATGACCGACGAGAACGTAAAAAACATAAAAACCGGACGAGAACGTTTTCGTCCGTTTTTGTCCGTTTTTTATGTTTTTGTCTGTTTTTATACATTTTTGTCATTTTTTAACGTTTTCATATGTTTTTATACGTTTTTAAATAGACAGTAACGTAAAAAAACAAGCCAAAACGTTTAAAAGTGAACGAAAATGGATAAAAACGGACGAAAACGTAAAAAAATTGACAAGAACGTAAAATACGTAAAACCCGAACGAGAACGTAAAAACGTAAAGAAACGGTCGAAAAGTAGAAAACGTAAAAAAAACAGACGAAAACATATGAAAAACAAATGAAAACATAAAAAACGGGCGAAAACGGATAAAAACAGACAAAAACGTAAAAAAAAAATGGACGAAAACGTATAAAAACAGGCGAAAACGTTAAAAGGAACAAAAACGTAAAAAAATAGACGAAAACATATAAAAATATACAAAAATGGCTAAAAATGAGTTTATGCCAAAAATAAGGTTAAATAGAAAACGGATAAAAACAAGTTTAAACCCGAGTTCGAGCCTATGCTGCCCTTTTTAATTCATTTTAAAAAATGAGGACTAGCGGTGAAAAAATATTGATGAAGGGACTAACAAGCAAATATTATTTAAACACTTAATGGTAAAATTAACGACATTAATGCCCAGGGATGATTAGTGCTGATACTTCATGAAATCAGTGATGATTAATGCCAAAAGTTTGAGTAGGGATTTATGTGCTAAAATCTATAAACTCCATGGATGATTTTGTAGTTTACTCTATTAAATATGTGGGTCTTACCATTTCATTCCCATAAGAAAAAAAGAAACACACCCAAAAGATAATATTTTAACCCATTTTTTTATACAGAATAATATAGGAGCAAAGCTAACGTTATACTCGAACTATGACTTTTTAAGTCAAGACTCAAGAATATTGCTGAAGTAGACCATTTTTAGTTTTTGCTCTTAAGGTAACATATTTCTACATTCTGTAGGCAAGACAGCGGAAATATAAATAATGGAGCGAAACAAGAAGTAAAAGATACATTTTGTTTCTAACCCTTGTACTTTTTTTACATTTTCCCCAAACAAAATTCCGATAAAAGAGGGAAGTAAAACCTTTGTTACATATTCTCTTTGCAGCAAAACCAATATTCTCATTTCTCAGTATTTCTTAGCAATGAAACAGATACACCAAAAACAAGAGCAGCGTAGACACTAGACAAGGTAGAAAACCTAATATCTGGGCCTAAACTAAACTAATCGAATATGGGCCTAACAGAATTACCTATTAATTCTAACAAGCAGGATCAGTTAGTCTTAAAGTTCCTAAACATCTATATTTGACCAAAAGAGGGAATCAACGCTTGCTAAACTTACAAGAAGGTATCATGCTTAATTCAAAAGCATCAACAATACAATAGCAGTACACATGTGCCAGTGCAAGGTTGATATGAGACATTAAATTGCAAGAATTTGCAAAAAGAAAAACACTTGCATCTAATCCTAAACATCTCAAGAACTGGAACTTTATGAATCTATGGTAAAATATAGGGAGTGGTACCTCTAATCTTCAATCAGCAATATTCAGATCTCTTACGGTATGAAAGACTGCAGACAATTAACATAGTACTACACTCACAAAGTCGCCAAATCCAAACGCACAAGCACAAAATCAGATTTTAGTGATTGCTGCATTCAAAAGAAACCATTTTATAAAGTTTATAAACAAACAATATGGTAGACATGAATGTACCAGATCTATGGGTCTGCAAGAGTTTATGTACAACATCAGATCCTAGAGAATATTTCAATAAGTATATAGAATATCAACCAAATACCATGGTGCTATTAGATGCTTTAATATAAATTACTTAGATAACATAAGATAGATATAAAAATACTTCCATTAAAACTTAGTTGGAAGGAACTAGACATATAGGTAGTAATTTATCGTCCAGAAAATTAAATAAATAAAAACAAAAGGTACAAAGCAAGAAAAATTAACTTATTCTACTCCCGCAAAAACTTTAAGCAATTCTCAATTGAACTCCTTCAATCTTCTCTTTAACACGTCCATTGACTTCTTACGGTTAGTCTGCTTGCCACCTCTGTTAGAAAGGCTCCCGAATATGCCATCAGGTGAATCTTTATATTTCTCACAGATGATGCCCACTTTCTTGTAATCAAGTGTGTTGTAATTCTTCATGCGTATGACGGGATTCATGAAGTTTTCAGGCTGACTGCTCAGTAGAAGATTTACTAATTGTCTTACTTCTAGCAAGCAGCCTCTGAAACTACCTTCTTTATATATTTCACTCAATCCAGTACCATGAAACTTCTCATCTGCAAATAGTTCTAACGTTTTGATATCATTATTGATTCCCATTACAGCATTTGCAGTGAACCGCTTCAAACTATCGCTAAGAAGAGTGTCCATAAAAGAGTTGTTCACATGCTCAAGGGCACCGTTACCGATTTTGTACATGACATCCAGTGGTAAAATTTGTTGAGCAGTTGATAATATAGTGTCGAGATAAATAACAACTTCATTCATGTAATCACTTTTGTGCTGAACCACATCATCTATAATCCAATTCACATTTTCCATAAGTGAAAGATACTCTGTTAACTTATGGTTAACCAGATCCAAAAGAGCGAGATAAGCTTCGTCCCTTGAAGTTTTCAAAACCATTTTCGCCATCAGAGTAGTTTGTGGTCTAGCAACCATTCGAGTGGGAATACCACATTGTTTTGATGCAGTTTGAAGGAAATAATCACAAGCTTTTTCAAGAAATGCAATATTAGCAGCGATCTGCATTGCTTGAGATACTCCAATGCTACCACTTTGAATTGTGCTAAGTATGACTTCATTTAATACATCGATTAATAACTTATCAAGGTACTTTCTTGCAAAGTCAAAGAAGTTGGTTTGACCACCATAAGACAAGTAGTTAACTGAGTCTTTAATGAACGACCTAATTATTCGACAACAATCAGGAACCATTGATGAAAATGGAGCAACATACGGGAAACCCGGCATTATTTCTGAGGTTTGAAGTTGAAAACAGAGGACATTGGACTGGTATTCCGACTCCTTTACAACCATTTGCTCATAACTATCATTTCTAATAGCATCTTTGATTTGGAGTCTACACTCTGCCAAAAGAAGCTCGTGATATTTGTCACGACTTTTGGTTAATGTATCAAGAATGGGACCCACATCATACCCATATTGTCGTAAAGTTGCCCCAAAAAGTGTCACACAGTCCTTTACAAGTAAAAGATGACTGGCAGTGTCCATTTGAGAAAATTGGTTTTCCAAAGTCAACTTCACCTTAGATACAGCAGTTTCCCACATTGCCTCGACCTGATTAGCCAATAGTAAGTCGCCAGCTGTCCTAAGAACCCGATCCTCAACTATAAAGTATCCAGCAATTTGTGCTAAGTAAGTCTGATGTGATCCAAGAAAATGTTGAAATGAAGAGACCTGCAGATCTGAACTCAGCTGCAACATACGGTTTTTGTAGTAATATTCGCGAAACTGATTACCAATCCCAAGACATATATGGATATAATATGCCCGATACAGAGGCATAAGATTGATTTTTAAAACGGAACTTTCATCAATTTCTTCAACATCTAATGAATAAGTAAAATCTCCAAGCCCTAAACAGCTCTCTTCTTCTGCTTTTTTCTGACGAGCAAGCATATCTTCATTTTTCTGACGAGCAGAAGAAGCAAACCCTATTGCTTTTTGTCCAATATCTTTTGAAGTGCTTCGTATATGAACCAACCATTCATTAATTTCACCACAAACCTTCTTTTCAATATGACTCTTAATAACTGGGACTCTCTTCTCTACTAGATTTTTAAGAGTCTTGACAGGAATATTCTTCATATAACTTTTCTCTATCTGATCAATAGCTTTCAAAGCAGGGTAAAACTGACCTTCGGAAACATGCTTGTTACACTTTATACAAAGATCCAATACTTCAGCACATATCCTTGACATTTTAACCGCCTCTGTAACATTCTTCTTGATTGAGTAAGATTCAAGCAGATCTTCGAGTCTTACAAGTAACGCGCTCCCTATCTCTTGCAACCTGAAATTATCACTTGCAAGCTCACTTTTCAACTCTTCGGCATCAACCAGCACACCACGAAGCTCGTCAACTGCAACAATGAATTCCTCGTAGTGGAGCTTGCAGAGCTCCTCAATCTCGATTTCTTTCTTCTTCACAACATTCTTGAGCTGGTGGAGGAGACTTTCAGGCTTCCCCATTTCGAATGAGTGCCTTACCATAGGGGCTAAATCTTCACCATTGCCTATCAAGGTCATAAGTATGGAGTCTTCAACCATGTCCCCATTCTCTGCAACATTTCTTGATTTCATTTTGGCGTTCATCATTGAACTCAAAACCTGCATAAATATAAACCCACAACATATAATAAGAAAAGTAAGCAATAATCATACAATAGCTAAACAAACCTAATTCTTTCCAACCAAATGATCATCATTTCTACATATCATTGCAAAAGTTAAATCTGGAAAACAAAACATGGGTGTTTATCTTCTAAGTGGCGGAACCGGATGCTATTTCTACTACTAAGATAAAATCGTACTTCTTTCACCCAAATTTAATCGTACTTACTAAAAACTAATCAATATGGGGCAGGATGACGAGATATAGACAAGCTTGACACATAAAGTGTAGATCATCACAACCAGCATTGATGATAAATAGAAGTAGTTAATTTAATGAGATTGGACAAGAGTGATGTAAACTTTAGGATCAGATGCTATGAATAATGAGCTGTATGATTAGAGAAAAGGAAACGGTCATGAAAATCCCAATTTGACAATGCAGGGTTTGAGTAAAACTTTCCGTTCATCAAAAGGAGGTAAAAAGTTCAATTTTTCATATAAAAAGAGAAATTTTGTTAAATATGAACAAAAAATTACTCATATCCCACACTATCAAACTTTGGATCTTTCGTTACCTATCTTGACACTTTTCCCCTAACAAAATCGCTCCGGTATGTTACTGAAAGAAGTCTACAAGTGCAATAGCCCTCACATCTATTTCTCCTTCCTGCACAATTCAAACTTATCCTCCCCAACATCCAAACTCCCTACCTCCTCTACTTCCTAACTAGTAAACATCGCATTCATCAGTTATCATACATCCAAATCTTCAAAAGTTATGTACGTTTTCATTTGTCCCGTTTTAGGAGATGTTTGGGATTGCTTACCTTTACTGCTTGTTTTTTCAGAGCAATTTCATGTTAACCACTTGTGCAGTTGTGCTTATCCGCTTTTTTTGAGGTAAAATAAGCAGTTTCTGAAAACTAGGTGAGAAGCTGCTTATTTAACCTAGAACCCTGAACAAAATTTTCCGACAGATTATAGATTTTTCGAGTACTATCGCATTTCTTACTAAAGCAGGGGGTGTTTGTTTATATCTCATTTCGGCAGATGATTCATAACTCATAAGCCTACTAGGCTTATTTTGAACCTTATCAGCTTATATAAACAAACACCCCCCTTATACCTAGAAAAAATAATCAAACCAAAACACCCTCTTGATTAACGGCGTCGATCGTTATTAAAATGCGAATTAAAAGGTATCCTAAAATCAACAATAACATACCCAATCCCGCCGGGGCGGGGTATAGGGAGGTAGAATGTAGACAGATCCTACCCCTACTCCGTAAAAGGTATACTAAAATCAACAACACTAAATACTAGGTAGTGCTTGAATAAATCAGTTTGTGATAATTAGTAAAGGTAAATGTGAATTAAAATGAAGAAATAGGTAATAGAATGATGCAAAAATTGATGGAGAATGAATGAGAGAGAACTTACGGGGAAATCGTTTGATCGATTGATTGAAAAGAAAGCCTAACGATGATCACAATATATATCTTTTTTCTTTTTAAGGGCTCTTTGGAAATGACTCAAGTTTCACCATTTCTTTTTTGTTTTCTTCCTTCCTCAATTGTTTTTTAGGGCATACTACAAATATTCCCTCTGTTGCTCTTGTTTGCCATTACAATAAACAATTCTTTTATTTCTTTACATTAATTAATACAAGAGTAAAATATTGGTCCCTAAACTTGTCAAAAAGCATTACCAGGTAGGGTTGAGCAAAACTGACTGAAACCGAAAAATCCTAAAAAACCGACCAAAACCGAGTGTCCCAAAACTGACCTGACAGCCTTCGGGTCGGTTCTCGATTCTCGGTTCTAGGAAAAGTCGATATTGGGTCGGGTCGGTCTGGACGAGTCGGGACAAAAACCGAAGAAATAAGTGTAGTTTTGGGAAATACAACTGAAACCGAAATCGACCCGAGATAAACCGAACCGGCCCGAGTCCCATTCGGTTCGGTTTAATTTTGATGTTTAAACAGTAACAAAAATGGTTTTAGGCCTAAGTTTAAGCTCTAACATGTTGATTATCAGTTTTAGGCATCTAGATGTCCATTTATTGGGTGGTAAGATCCACCCATGTCACATAGAGCATTGGAAGTGATTAGGTGGTTGCAGAGAAACATCCACCAGCATGAGGCGGCATTACAACAATGCCAAGCCAACCTCATTGCTCAGACAGAGTTAACTGTCAACTTGGCTAACGCCCAAGAGGCTGCTCACCAAGCATGCTTAGCTTATCTCCTTCTTGAGAAGGAGAAAGTTTGCAGGCTGAGGAACTTTTGTGTGGTCTCTTAGATAGTGATCATCTTCGTCTTTCTCTGGTTTATCTAGTAGGTTTAGAAACTACATTGTTTTTTGCGTTTTGGTCGGGTTTTAGATCGTATATTAATTGTAAGGCTTGTGTAGTAAGCCTTAATTTTGGTTGAATAGTAACAACTCTTGAGTTGTTGTATTTTGGTCCTTGTACAATAGTTACTCTTTAATATATATGCATTTCTAATGTTTTTATACTTGTATTGTACTTCTTTTTTTGGGTTAACTATTTGGTCCTTGCAAAAAACAATGTGTGACATAAGTGTATAAATAAACTAACATTATCCAAGTCAAAACACATACAAGTAGCATGATCCAAGTGACTCCTTGTGCAAGTCAAGGAAACCTATTTGACAAACCTACAACATCTGATATACCAACTGAAGCTTGTATTTGACTATAGAATAGTCAAACTTCATCTGTAAAGACATTAATTTATTGACCTACTAAAACTCAACATAATTACATATGCAAATGGATACTTGTAAAACTCAATATCCCATAGACTAATATGAGATGATTTCATAGATAATGCAAATGAATATATTTATAAATGCATAAAATTGGTTAATCGACGTAGTACAATAACACAAATTGTTTAAAGAGACCAAACATTGTCTAGGAATTACATATGAGATGTAAAACATGGTTCATTAACACATATGGCCTATGGTGAGGCCACTCTTGATGCATAAATATTATTCCTTGTCCACTTTGCTGGTGAAGTCACACCCCCAGAACCAGCATCCATTTTACTTCCAGATTCACACTGGACCACATTTGCTTGAACCACATTATGACATTGAGAATTAGATGGAACTGGATTTGCTTGAACATGGCTTTCATATTGTTCACCAGATGAATGAACAAGACTTTCAGACTGACCACCACTGGCTTACACATGACTTTGAGATTGAGCATCAATTTGACCTTCATTTTGGTTTTTTGCTTCAGTCTTCTTACTTTTAACCAGAGTCTTCTTCTTTGATGCAACATTTGGCTAGGAACATGAATCTGTTTTTTGAGACTGACATCTACTGCCTTGATCCAGTTACACCTCCTTGCCCAAGACATGTTTTCTTGTTGTGTCCAACATTGCAACAAATACCACAAACTACACTCCTACTATCTTTATCATTATCATCATTTTCAGTAAAATCCTTAGTTCTTTTCTTTCGTAGCCTACCCAATGGTTTATGATGTTTATGTGGAATAATGCTTGTGGTCACATTTGACTTTTTCCTGATAACCAGCTATGGGTTGGATGGTGTGTTTGTAAGTTTCCTGCCAATTCTTAAGCAAGTTACATGGATGAACCCATGATTCTACATATCATATTTGCATTCCATTGAAGCTCATATACCGATTGGTAGCAACAACATGATTACATGACATACTTGTAAGCTCCCATCTTCTACAATTACAAGCCCTAGCTTCAACATTCACAAGACACTTATCTCCCTATCCACTAACCTGATAGTTATCTCCTTCAATCCGTAAAACATTGTACTTATAAGCCTCTTTCTTAATCAAGTCTAACATGTGTGTTACCTTTGGTGTTAATGGTCCGGTACACTTGTCAGTTACATGCACAACATTGACTATTCTATTCATACAATATTCTCTGATGTCTTCTAAAGCAGTAATGATTGGTTGGTGCCTACCTCCCACTAGTTTCCCATTAAACACTTCACACATGTTATTAAGTAACACATCAGAATGAGCTCTCCCTACACATGTATAGAACATGTTTTAGTAATACAGACAACAATGTTGAACAACAAAAGATGACACTTAGACAGAGATTTGTTTAGTACATGAAAAATGCAACCTTGACTAATGGGTTGGTGGTATCTTACTTAACCAAGCATGGTCAGGTTCGCTAAAACTTGAATGCAAGCATGGTTGCCTCAATTTTTGGATGGTTGTTGCTGCTACACATCTCCAAAAATGTTCCTTGTAGGCTCTAGCATTCCATTGCAATTTCATATTCTCATGGATGTGCCTAAAAAAATCAGTATTCTGCACTAGGGAATACTGCTGCTAAAGCTGGAATGATACCCTACACAAAGGAACATCAATTCATTACTAATAAATGTATCATTTATCAATAATATAAATGAACATAATCAATTATAAATTAACATCACTTTTTGTCTTTCGCTGATAAAAATGTAGTTTAAATTTGGCTGCAAGTCAAAATCATCTGCTAGACATTTAAGAAACCAAGCCCATGAATCTTTGTTAGCTAAAGGGTATACTCCATTGTTACTATCAATACCAACAGTTGTAAGAAGCTGACCAGTAAAAGGACCCCTCATAAAAGCACCATCTAATCCTAACAACTCTATTTGACAAGCTTTATATCCTTCCTTCAAAGCACCTAAGCATACATACATTCTCTTGAAAACTCTGGTTGGACTGGTTGGATCTGTTATAGTTTGTACAATTATCCTAACTGTTGTATTAGGATTTTTTTTCTGCAACTCTACAACATAGTCTCTCAAAATGGTGTATTGCAGCTTATGATTACCCCTAATCTCAATTTCTACCTTGTTTTTTGCCCTTAACGCCTTTCGCATGAACACTTTAACTTCAAACTGTTTAGTTAGTTGATCTTGAACAGCCCTGATTAGAATATCTGGATTGACTTGAACTTGGTCAATTATTTGCTTTAAGAGAAACTTGTAGTCACAAGCTTTGATCTCTCTTTATTGCAAAAATTTATGTTCATCCTTGAAATTCCTAACACTTCATAAATATTTAGATGTTTCTTTTGCTACATACAACAACCATGATCAATCTTTTGCTTGCTCCTTAAGTGATATCAAATATACATCCCTTCCGAGGCCTCTAGTTAATGGACCAGTTTTTCTCTTTAGGGTTGTTCCCAGCCCAACACCTTCACTTGTACCACTAACTTGTATTGTTCCCACACACCTAGCCTAATTCTTTGTTTGTCATTCTTAATGAGTTGCAATTTCCTCCTAGTTTGTATTGAATGCAGGTTGATCTTATTTTTTTTACTTCTTTTGCAGTTAGAAAAGTTTGACCACAAAAAAAAAAAAAAAAAAAAAAAAAAAAAAAAATACTTCATCGTCTACTTGTTCTGCCTTACTTAACTTTTGTTTCTTGTATGCCCTCATCTTTTTCTTCCTAATTAGATACTAGTCCTCATTCTCTGAACCATTTGCAAACTCATTATCATCTAAGAGATCTAACTCATTTTTCACAAAAAATCGTCTGGTATCCAGCTAGAGCTACCTATATTGGGTAACTCTGTACTCTCAATCAATTTGAACATAGTAATATCAATATCAGGCTCCTCAAAAGTATTCTCCTCATCAACAACTATGTTTCGATCTTGAATGTTCTCAATAACAACTACATCACTCTCATAACCATCTGTTTCACTCACACTGGCATTACCTGACTCTTCATCTATTTTCTCGTTTTGATGACCTAACTCTTGTTCAGTTTCACATACCTCTACATAACTATCTATTTGGATATGGTAAACAAGTTTATATATTTGCTCATTACCATCACCTAAAACATCTTCAGTTTGACAGGCTTCTACAGATGAAAACAAGGGTTCGATTTCTGGCAACTGACTAGATTGTCCCAAAGTATTGACTTCCAAAGGTGGTTGTGTAACTTGACTTAAATCCTCTACCACATGCTTATTAACAATGTTTTCTAAGAACAATTTCTTTTGAGCAATATGGAACAATAGCAAGAGTTGCCTTCTTCTTTGTTGTACCCACGTCAGCAATAACTGTCCTAACTGACTTTGGTGACATTTCAATAAGATCCAATCTTCTCTTACCATATTCTAAATAAACTTCTATCATATTATGGTCATCAAAAAGATCTTTCAATATTTTTAAATTCCCAGTCTCACTTAAGCTATACAAACCATCATCTAAATTACTACATGGCTTAACAAAGTTGTTAGTGCAAATATTATGATATTTAATCTATACAGTCTCGTTTGTTTTGATTGATGACAAACGTATAAATTGATACATAATGTAAAATGTACAAGTTACTCATAATCATATTTTGTCTCAACATACATTCAACACCTCTCAACGTCTCGAGTCCTTGTATGCTACAACACAGGTTCGTACATGTTTGTTATGTGGCATTATGATCAAACCCCTTGACCAACCATTTAGAATGTTTAAAATACTTTTAGAGTCTTTAAGTATTTTAGGTGTCAAAATGCACTTTAGGTATAAAATAGAATAAGTGCCACATTAGGTGTCTAGATAATAGTAGTAAGTTTACAATCTATAAAAATGTGTCTTATAACAACATAAGTACATAAAACAGTTTTAGTAACTTACTAAATATCATATAGCAAACTAATATATACATTTTCTAGTAACTTATAAGTTTACTTTGATATACATTTTAATCAAAATAGAAATTGTATAATTATATCATTCATGGATCATCATATTCTAGAATGTATATCTTTCCAAATATTCTTGTAAGATATGTCATAGATCTTGTAAGATATGTCATAGTTGATTTTGGAAAGATTGTGTAAGATCTTGATTAGACTTGACATAGTTTTTGGAAAGTAGCTCATGGTTTATGCACATGGTTTATGTCTTTGCTAGTTTTAGAAAAGGTAGCTCATGGTTCATGCACATGGTTATCTTAGATCAATAGAAAACCATGTAGAAAACATAATTATTCACCCTTATCATCATGATCATAATGCTTCTAACATTCATCTTTGTTGTAAGCATATCATACATCTTGATCCACCAAAGAAGCTTGGAGATCTTGCCATCATCATCCACCACAAGTATACATACATGAAGATTCATCACAACAAGCTTAGAGAACTTGTGATCTTCATCCATTGAAGGCTTTCTAGCAATAGAAGTTCTTTTAGATTAGTCATTCATATCCATTAGACATTTATGTCTTGGACCATCATTGTACTCATTATTATAGATTAGATGGTTTATGTGTTTGTGCCATAAAACACAAGGTTTTTATATTGAGCCACAAAACATAGCGGGAGTTGTTGTACCCTTGTAAAAGAACTATCGGGAGTAGTTGTACCCTTGTAAAAGAACTAGCGGGAGTGGTTGTACCCTTGTAAAAGAACCCGGTATTTAGTTTTGTACCGGAAAAAGTGTAAGCGACGATTGTAAGGTTTTCTCCGCCAAGAAGGGAGCTTGTTGATCTAGTGAAGTAACTCTCGAGTAGGTACCCGGGGAGTGGAGTAGGGCGGAAAGGAGATTCGTGACCGAACCACTATAAATCCTCGTGTTCGGTTTGCTCTTTCCTTTTACTCATTGTTTTACTTTTATACTTGCACTATATTATTGTTTGTGTTGTGACTTGATGTTTATGCTTGTGTGACAACTTGTTATATCATATGCTTTATATTAGTCATAAGACTATTATTAGCATTTCTCATATTACAACAAGCTTGATCGGAAATTTGTCATATGGATGTTTTTAGTAAAGAAAAACAAACCGAAAAAATAATGGCGAAACTTGACACAATGGTTTATACTATATTTGATACAACAAGTTTCAATATTTTTAAACAGAAACGTATTCAACCCCCCCCCCCCCCTCTACAATTTCACAAAAGTAATAGTATTTTTTTTTTACCTAGCTCATAACCCAATTCATACATAAGAATATCCAACTCTTCAACTGAAACACTATCAACATCAACCAAATCAACTAAAGTTTCCATACCTCCATCGTATATTCTACCAGGCCAGTATTTAAAAACACCATTTTGATGAACCTCCTATGCTAAACATATTAGATCTACCACCTGAAACATATAAAAAGAACAAAGCACATTATCAAACCTTAATTGCAAAAAAAATATACCCCTATTAGATATTCCAACGATTATAACAAAAAAAACATACCGTATTTCTTTTTAGCAGAGTTGTACAGAACGGTATTATCAACTGGAAAACCTGGATCTCTTCTTACTTTCCATAAAGTAAAATCCTTGTTTTGGAATTCTGAATAATATGGAACTGGTTTTGTGACATGCAATTAGGGTTTATGAATTGTGATAATTCTTGTAAAGAAAGTTTGGGGATGAAAAAAAATAGGCAGTCTAGGTGTTTATGGGGCGGGAAGAGGGATGGGACATGTGGAAATAATACAGACTTGTATAGCGAAATTGGAAAAAACGATAATGCTCTTAACTAAAAACAAAATCAAATGGAAAGGAACGAGTTTGACCAGAACATTACGGGTCAAGGTACCTTGTTGATACTAAAAACTTGAAAAAGGACCCTAGATGACGAAAAGGCCAGGTTTGTCCCTGGTGATTTTTTTTTTTTTTTTTTTTTTTTTTTTTTTTTTTTTTTTTAATACAAGTTTAGGGACTAACGGTATATTTTACTCTTAATACAAATAGACATTGGCTTCATCACTCATTAGGTCACTTACTTTAGGGCTGAGCAAAATACTTGAAAATCGACCCGAACCGATAAACTGACCGAAACCAGGCAAAACCAAACCGAACCAACCTTATTCAGGTCGGTTTTCGGTTTTGTATAAATATTTCGGTTTTACTTGGTTCGGTCTGGGTTAAAACGCACTTATTTTGTTCAAATAGCTAAACCGACCTGAATCGACCTTATTCAGTTCGGTTTCAGTTTCGATAGCTTTTACTCAATTCAGTTCTAGGTTCACGTTTTAACCTTATTTGATTTTCGAGTTGGTCGGGACGGGTTTGACAAGTTGCTCAGCCCTACTTTGGATACCAATGGTATATATTTTTTATCATCCATTTCATTTAATTTAATGTCTTAGACTATAAATATGTTTTTAGTTGGAGTTAACATTATAAGATGACTCTTTATCGATGGTTTGGCTTCAAAATCGATCTGCCTGAAGCAAAAACATTTTTTTCAGATGCCGAAACAATCCTCTATACATACCGATTTTGGGGTAGAATCCGATCAGTTTTTGATGACGCGAAAAGTGTACCGCTTTTAAGGGGTCATTTAAGCCCGAATTCATGATTATTTGATCAATTATTGCCCTAAATCGTTCCTTTTGTCATTTTAGGTACTTTTGAGGAGAAATCTGGAAAAGGAAGCATTTCGAACGTTTTTTGAACAATTAAGTGAAGAAAACGGCAAAGTCTCAAATTCCTTGCTGGAACAGTACCTGACGACGTCAAGGCTTAACACATGATGGCGTCAAGAGTGGCAAAAGAGGTGGAAGTGGAAATTATAACGTGACAGCCCAGAGTATTTTCAGTGTTAATGACCTGAAGGCGTCACCAAGGCCATCAGGGTCAAAATGCATGTGACGGCCGAGAGTATATTTCTACATGAAGGCGTCAAGACTGGATCTAGGCAATATGAATTTTAATTTGGCGGCGAGTTGACGGCGTCAGAAGCCATAACGTGACGCCGTCAGGATGTTTTATCTATGTATATTTTTCCAATTTTTCATTATAAAGGGTGGAACAAGTTGTGGAATATTAGAGCATAAACCCTAGGTTGAATTTCCTGCATATTGAAGGGGTTTCAAACCCTTCTTTCTTCCGTGTTTGAATAAATATAAGTCTTTCAATAATCATTCAATATATCTATGTGTTGTCTGATTCTATCTTATGCTTGTCTTTCTTTTAACATGTTAGGCTAGGTTTTTATTGTGTTTGCTTAGATGTAGTGAAACCTAGATGTTGATTATTGGTTGATTGTTTGTTTATAATTGTTACGGATGATTATATTCGATGTTAGGCTTAAGAAAACTGGCAGACTTCCATTGGTAACTTGCTTGAACGTCTTAAGAAACATGATCGGAGGTGTACTACGATTTTTGGTTGTATTTAATGCATAAGTGAATTCTAATGATCCCATGATAGGAGCTTTTAGTCGGCTCGACATAGGAGTGAAGTAGGATCTTATAGAGTTAGGGAATATTGTACACGACCCTACGACTAATATTAAGGAATATAACCCGTCATCCATGCAATTATAACAAGATAATCAACCGGTAAAAGATATCTAGGGAGTAATGAAATCTAAGTAAACACATCTTTTCTCATTATTGTTTTCATCACATTAGTTTAATTTTCATTTCTTTTATTTTATTTTGATTGCATTTTTAGTTAATTGGGTTAGTTGACTAGCAACTAATTTCGCGCACTCCTTCAAAACCCGAGATTTTACTTGCTTTTATAAAATATAAAAAATACAAAAATAATCATCCCTCACCTCTAGACCTAGTTTAGTAGGCTTTCTAATCCTAGCGACACTATTCCTGAGTTGAACGATCAATCCCCCGATACTTGTCACTATACTATACTACAACGATCAGGTACACTGCCTGGCAGGGATTGCAAGCTTCTCAAGATCCCTTGAGAGGTAAAACCTGTTGCGAGGGCGCAATCCCGCATATCAGTTTCGAAGACATTAGCATCCTAGAAGGAACAACCTGTTGGAGTATGCTCGTATAATAAATAATTATACAGCTAGATACACGTAAGCATATGAGGTCACACACATATACGTAGAGACATCATTGTTATAATGTAATTATCGTATTTACATTATACATTATGTAAGAAACTCATGATTAAGTAACGGACAACAAATCAGTAAGTTAGACTTAGTGGATTGGTATCAGATCTAAGCAATTGGCAAGCCCAATTAGCCTAGTCCATAAATCTATAAATCTGCCCATGGGCATAGAATGGAAAGAAGGAAAGTCCAAGGTAGTTATGTGTAGCTTGAAATGTGATAAGAGCTAATTAATTTAGTCATAAATTTAATTCATAACTTTTTCATACACAAACATTTCTGATTTTGTGATCTTCTTTTTTATTTTTATTTTTTTTATATATTTTTTTTTTAATTTTGTAAGAGATTTTTTGTCATTTTTAATCATTTTTACATTTTTACGCTTATCATGAATATTTGTTTTTTTTTTTTTTTAATTGATATTATTCAAAATAAATTTACCCTTCAAGCTATACTTATTGTTGTAAAATTATTAAAAAATAAATAAATAAAATGAAAAAGACATGAATAGGTGGCAGTATAGAGAGCGACCAAATACAAAACCTGATCCAATAACAGATTAAAGCGGGAGACCAACAACCATAACAACAACAATAACAACAATGGCTTCATTTTCAGTTTCATCAATATCTTCCATTATATGTTCAAACAAACTTACTACAACTACAACTACATTAACTGATTCTTCTTCATGTTCATTTGCTCATCAACCATCAAGAAGGAACTTTTTGAAAGGACTGACATTGTTGGCTCCATTTACATTGCATTCTCCTTTACCCTTACTAGCGAAAGAAGTCGCGGTTGGTTCTTATCTCCCGCAGTCGGATTCGGACCCTGGTTTTGTCTTGTTCCAAGCTTCTTCTAAAGATACCCCTGCTCTTCGCGCAGGTACTTTCCAACCATTTTTTTTTTAATAACATTTAAAACTCTATTTTGATACATGGCAACGTTACTAGTCCACACGCCTCGCCCCAAGGATAACAAAATGTTAATACTAACTTAGTGGCTCGCTTTTTCTTTTTTGGTAACCATGGTTTCGGACCTTGTTCAAACTGGGTAAAGCACTCCCTTTTCAAGAGGTTCAGAGAGCATTGAAACCGAGACCTCTCACATTTTAGTAATCATAATCACAAGCCTTTAGGCCCGCTTAGGAGAGTGTTTTGCCAACATTAGGAAGGTGTCTATTTTATTCATGAAGTCCTCCCCTCCATGACCAACTCAGCTACGGGTATGAGAGCGGGCTCAAAGTTGGAGCATGTGGGGACTGAACTTGGGTCTCTACTAGAGAATCTCAAACGGAATTATATAATTTGATGCACAAAAACTTGTGTAAATTGCTGGAAAGCTCTTTTTATAAGTAAATTGAGGTGGATCATATATCAAGTTTATGAATGTAGTTGAGGTTAAATCTATTTCTTAGTGCTTATTGAATCAATTTTTAGATAGTATTGAAGCTGCTTGGTGTAGTTTTATTCGCCTAAACACTTTTTTGTTTAGTTTTGGAGTATAGGATAGAAGTTGTTGGTGAACTGTATAGGACAGATGTGTGTGATTTTGGAGAAGGAAAAAAAAAAGAAAAAAGAAAAAAGAAAAAAAATCGGTAGTGATGCCGTTTGTTTCTAATTTGATCAAAGCGCATTTTCTGTTGTTGGTATTCAAGTCCCCATTTTTGACAATTAAAAGTCAAAATGCTGGTTGTTTTTGCGTCTGGACTGTAAATAAGATAATTACTATCCTGGACTAGCATGATTTTGGACGAGTACAATTGTGTTTTCACAAGATACACTGATATCCACTTTGAATGATTACATTTTATGCTGTTAGGTTTCAAGTTCTTGTATTAGTTTCGTTTTTTTTTTTTTTTTTTTTTTTTTTTTTAATCTGCTGTAGATAATTTAGGCGTCTCACAGAACAACCACTTTGCCTGAGCAATATAATTAATATTTTGTTTCCCTAACCATCAACAGATTTTACTGTATGCGTACAGTTTATTTGATGTGTGGCTATTTGGTATGCTTCACTTTTGATTGAGATATAAGAGTGTTGTGCTTGTTGTTGAGCTCGGATGAATTGCAAGATGAAATATGCTACTGAGTGTGCATATATGCTATTTAAAATTAGTAGTGTTTGATATTACATTCAATGAATGATTTTGACCCAATCCTTGAAGTGATCAACCCAAGGGGAATTTTGGATTTGGCATAAAAGAGAGTATAAATAGACTTTACTCAAATTGACAATAATTGAGGTTAAAAAACTTAAAATAAAAAAATACATAATACTCGTACTTGCCATGTTTACGTGAGTAAAAATATGGGACGTGATGACCCTTAGGTCTCGTGCACTACACACCTTAGGTTACACATCTATCCTGAATCCCTGATGAGTCTAAAGGCAAAACAGTCCTTCGTAGATGATCACGTTAATAAGAATTTGTGCACAATAATGAGGATATTCATGTCTTAGACTGGTTCTGTTATGCACCTATCATTTCTTATGTGTGAGCTATGACATTACCTTATTCGTGTGTTGATAGATTTTTTACTTACTTTCCACAGTATACTGACTGTACTATATTACTACATTATACCCAAGTTAATATTTCTGTATAGTCATCTAGTATCATTCAACTGCCTTCTTGCTTATAGGGCTAAACCTTAAGTCATCATGTGATCAGAGTAGTTATGCCATGCCATTAATAGTAAATCAATGTTTCACAACTGCAGAAAAAGAAAAGATACTACTCACAGACCAAAGGGCTTGTATCCCAATGGTACCCATGTTGTGTGAGAAGTTCCCCAACCAAATGGTTGTGGGTTCAAGTCCCTTAGGACTTGTGAGATAGTTAGTAGCCATTCATTAAAAAAATAATAATAATAATAATAATATATATTAAAAAAAAAAAAAAAAAAAAAAAAAAAAAAAAAAAAACCTACTCACATATAATATAAGACTCTCACTATAGCTACTTCAGTTCAATTTCTCGAAACCACTTCACTACATTTATTATAGTTCATGCATTTGTTATATAGTAAAATTTTGATTTTAGTTGCTTGCAGGAAATGTGCAGCCATACCAGTTCGTTCTTCCACCAACTTGGAAACAACTGCGTATTGCTAACATATTATCTGGGAATTACTGCCAACCCAAATGTGCAGAGCCTTGGATAGAGGTGAAATTTGAAGATGAAAAGCAGGGCAAAGTTCAAGTAGTAGCTTCTCCTTTGATACGCTTGACCAACAAACCTAATGCAACAATTGAAGATATTGGGAGCCCCGAGAAGCTCATCCCATCTCTTGGTCCTTTTGTTACTGGAAATACTTTAGACCCAGACGAACTAGTTGAAACATCAATTGAGAAGATTGGAGATCAAACGGTATAATCTTACAACTCATGTCTTGATCATATTTTTTCTATATCCAAACCCGCTTTCTTTTTCTAGTTTTTTTATGTTGATATCGATGTATTCAATCTTTTCACATGTTCTTCATATCCACTTGGAAGACTAGTTGGATCTAAATTTGAATGTAGGAATTCACATTTCTTATGACATAAATGCTTGTGAAATAAACTAGAATTCTGAACAAATTGATCTAAAGGATTATTGGGCCTTTTCTGTTACACTTGTGTTATCTGGATAGCTAGGTTTCAAAGGTTCACGATTTGGAATGACAAAAGCTCTTTCTTATCCTGGAAATACTTTTACTACATACACTGAGAACTATTATAACTCATAGGTGTTAGAATATGAGAATCATGACAATCATAAAATAGGTAAACACATATGCGGAAGCGTAGGAACATCTATAACACATAAGGGATTAACATAAATTAAATAGGAACGTACCGTGGTGATTCTAGCCCGAACAAGAATCAAAAGCAATTGTCTTTAACATTATGAAGAACCCTAATTAGGGTTTATATGGATCAATGATTAACCCCTTACCGTTTTGTTAATCGATCCCTTGATAACAACAAAAGTATGTTGTTACCTCGTTCTTGTACACACAAACTACTAACGAATTAAAGGTGATGCTAGTAACATAAACACAAGGATTTTTCAATAAGAAAAATCGATCCAAAACCCTTATGGGTGTTTGGTCGATCGGTTTGATCAAAGGAGAAGGAAAAGAAAACCAAGTTAGGGTTATGTGTACAAGAGTTGAAAAACAATGACCCTTGGTTTTCTATTTATACTAAATGTAAAACTTTGGGAACAAGTTAGGGCAAGGGAAAACCCTTCCCTTGTTGAGTTCGACCGGCCATAGGACCACAAGGGTCCTTCCGGATCTTTCTTGCTTCCGAATTACATTATAGTCCCTTTCGTTTGCTTTTAACGATAATTAGTCCATACGTTTAACAACTAATGATCATTAAGTTATTTCTTGTGTTCTAATAATTATATATATAACATTTAATATATATCAATTATTATTCTTTAATTCTCGTTTGTAATGTGTGCAATCCCGAGGTCTCGAGTTCGATTCTAGACATACGTTTATTAATTTATATCCATAAACTCCAACAGCTCCCACTTGGATATTTATTAATAACATAATGACATTGGTAAGCGTCTAGCAACACGCCAATGCCCCTAGATCAACTCGAGGAAGGTTTCCTGGAAAAACCTATAATGATTCATCATTATAATTATCCTTTTGTTTCTAATACCACATTAATAAAGATGTGAGGTTCTTTATTAAATTTCTGTTTCTCGTCTCTTAATGATTTAACAAAATTACCAAAACATCTGAACGTATTCCAGATAGACTTTGGGCGTGGCCACGCAAACATTTTGTCAACCTTACGAGGGGCCCAGCAGTATTAAACTTCTGAACAAATCAGAAGGAACAAATTCTCTCTTGACTACAAGAATAACCCATGAACTTTGCAACACTTCTGAAAACAACCCTTATGACTCCCTATTACGGTGAGCGGTAGATTGCTTCACAAAAATGCACTACATCCATGACACTTATCTGGTATCTCAAGTCTGAGGATAACTTTAAATATGATTCTCACATTTAAATATTTAATCATATTATTGGGATTCGTCCAATATTCAATTCATCAAATATCATGTGAAATTGATATGTCAACGCATCAATATACTTTCAAGTATATTCTTAACCAATACTCAGATTTGTCTTAGTTTAATGATATTCCCATATCATTAATCGACAATGGACAATTTAGAATAATATTAGTTATTCACGGATTTTAAACATGCAAATATAGGACACAATATATTATTAATGAAAACAAACGTACTAAGTACTTTAATTCATTATAAATAATAATTGCTTAACGTCCCTTATCCAAATACCAAAATAGATCAATGCATGATAAATCTAGTTAATGAATCTTGTCTCAAGTAATAACTTGAAGACAATTATGCCTCAAGTAATCATACTCGTTGACATGGCATAATTTCATCTAACTTTGATCTATCTGAATTTTGAGAATACTTCTTTCAAGAATTCAATAATTAAAATTCTTGTATATATCCAACTATCTTGATATAGCTACATAATTCTTCATAAATAATGTGATATCCTCAATCACCAACTTATGACAATCAAACTTTCAAACCTTTTAAAGTTTAAAGTATTCTAATTCTTTAATGTATAATGCAACTATGCTCTTAGTAAGCACAACTAGTTCTCATGGCCATTAACAAGGATAAAATCCTACCATGACTAGTTATTGAGTGTCATCTCAATTAAACCAGCATCATTGTATATAATCACAATATGCTCTTTAAAATTTTCCGTAAACTTAATATCCAATGTGTAATATTTAGGAGCTATTCCAGGTTGAGGATCATTATTCTAATTTCAAACATTTTCCATTAGAATATCTATTACACAAGTTATATAATAACTTTTAATTGGATATCAAATATTGTCAAATCATTTAAGCACTTAAGCATGATACAACAATGCACATAAAAATCCTTCAGTCAAACTTAGATTTTATTCATGTTTGATCTTTACATATATGTATATCCATTTAGTCATCCTAAATAATATATCATATTCTATTTAGAATTTATTTACCGCACTTGTTTATTTAATAATAAACTTTTGTTTCAAGGTTGTATGTTATATTTCCTAAATCTTTCAAGTAACGTTTCATTCCAAATTAAGTCTAACCTTTTACTTATATGGAATGTTACTCTTATATGTTATACAACATATATAATTTAGTAAATCATAACATAATACTCCCACTAGCTTTCTGGAATACTTAAAAATTACCTTATTTTAATTATAAACCTAAACATAGATTTAATAATTTATCATAAGAATAATCTCCTAGATGCATGCATTTATCCATTCATGGATTATTGCATTTTGTACACTTCCAAAGATTTGCATGAATTCATAAACTCCTTTTTGATTACTTATCGTCCTCGCTTAAGTAATTATTCAAGAAAGAGTTTTGATATTCCATTGTCAAATTTCACATTCATGTAAATATGACAATTACCATCTTTATATCTTTAATGTACTTAAGAAAGAGTATTCAATCATAGTTAATTGCTTAAGTATGATTAATAATCTTGTCATAAGATATTCATTAAGATATGTGTACAATTTTTGTCCATATGATTATTTCACAAAGATTTAAACCACTAGGGTTACATTATCTTTGAATAAACTCATCATCATTCTCTAACTATTAAGAATTAAGATAGACCAAATTTTCTAAATTTGAATATCTTTATGAACAGCATCTATAACATTCATAATATGAGTAATTCACCCAATTCATTATTTTGGTAATACTACATCATATAATCATCAGCATATTAATTAAATATCTGAGATATCCAAGTGGATCTATGAATGATAATTCCATCATCTTGAGGTTTATCATTTACATGTTAAGCCTCATCATGATTTTAACTAGTGTGGTTTTAGAAGATTATGTATCTTGTAATTCTATCTATTCAAGATAAAATACTCCCACTTGCCTTTAGCAATATAGAGACTGTCTATAACTACTTAGCAATTAGAGCAACAATCCAGCGTTCTCTTTTAGGACATTACAAATACATATTGATAGTTCTTTGTTAATAACCTTCATATAAGTAGCTTAACAAATTCAGAACTTCAATTTAAGACTTAATGTGATTCATCACATTTTATAATTCAATAACGTCTTATTAATCTTCTAGGAGTCTAATTGAGTATATTCAAGTCATACTCAATTTCTAACCTTGATAACTTTTTGGAAGAAAAGAAGTCATAGTTATCTTTAATCAAACAATCTAACAAGAGTTTGATTCCCTAACTGAACATACTATCCATAAGTGGTACTTCAATTAGAATTAATATTGTAAGAAGATCTAACAATATATATAAGATAACCATATTCCTGTTGGCATACTTATTTACCAACTAAGTCAACTTAATGGTATAATAGTATTTCCAAATCAATTGCATGCTTTATAACACAAGTACTTTTGACCAAGTCACTTCATGTTTATGTCGCATAAAAACATAAACTTGTTATAATCTCACTATACGTTATTAATCATTGATTAACTCAATGACTTCTTGTATATGTCTTAATTAAAAGACCATAACAAGCTAACGTCTTACTTAATTATAAGTCTTGTAATACTTAGAAGACTTTATGTTTATAAATATACAATAATGTATAAACATGTATAATTAAAGTAATCATGAACACCATCATTTGGTTTCATTAATATTTTCAAGTTAACATACTACTTCATTTATTTATGTCATTCTAAGAATACATAATTATTGAAGTAGTCTTATATTACTTCATGCATTTATGTCATTCTAATAATACATAAATGTTAAAGTTGAAGTAGTATCGTTATTGACACATGTTCTAATAGATGTCTAATTTAGAAACTGTAAATTATCCATGTTGGTCTCACACATACATGGAAATTCACCTTGTTGTTAATATTTAGCCTGCGTCTCACGTTTACTAAATTTCAACACCAAGTGTTTCTAAGATTAGATGTATTAATCTAATTAGAATTATAATCTCTTACTTGCAGTTAAGAGAATCCTTTGAATCATATTCTTATGTGTTGTACCTTGCACACAATGTAGATTTCTCCCACTTGTGCATGGTACAACACCATGTATCATATAAACAACACGCACGCGTTTGTTAATGTAAACAGTATGATTTGTGTCATAACATAGTAGATATAGAGTTACTCAATCAATCAAGGAAACGTACATGACTATCCTTGAAAATATTAGTGTCTATATTTGGAAAGTAATTACCTTGAGATATTCAAAAGATAATCTAAGTTACAATCAAGACAATAAATCTTGTAACTCCCACTGAATTTGACAACATTGTAAATGTTTCATTAATTAGTGAAAGAAATAGTGTACTATTTACTTTCCTACATCTTTTAAGAAAACCCATTCAAACAATTATATAGGTTATAAAAGGATGTAATCTACTACATAAATGTGATTCATCACATTCCAATATATTAACTTGAAAAAGCTGGGCATGCAATTTCTTCCTGTATAGATCTACCATTCCAACAATTGTATGTAGTATCTTTAAATGGTCAAATCAAAACAACTAGATAAAATAATCTAATTTGCCTTTTACCATTATGCAGTAATCAGTCTAGCTTCTAATTTAATAACTCATAAGGTGCATATACTCTTACTATTAAAGTTTGCTATGAGTTATGTATTTAGAATTTAGACAATTCTAATCATCCTATTATACCTTTCTCATTCATGAAAAGGAATAGGATTTAAGTCTCACACTTCTCGTAATGGAAAGGAGACTATATTTATTCTTTTGTAAATATTGACTCTAACCAAAAACCCAAGCGGGTGTAGATCAATTAAAAGAATAACTTACGTTTACGGTTTTGAGTTGCATTAATACATTTAAAGAATTTACAAAATTCAATTTTAGTATTTTCGATAATTTATATTTCCAAGAAAATATAATACCCAAGGTTATATTCATATAACCAACTAATTTCTTGAAAATCTAGGATCCAACTTTACATAGATTCCACCACATCAGTTGATCTGCTAGTGGTGGAAGTATAAAAGATGGTAATCTGTCGAACAATAATTGGCAAACACTTTTCCAATTCCTAGATCATTATGGGATTTACATCAAATTGATTCATCAATTTGTCATGTAAGCATGTTTCATCCCATCTCATGCCTTAAGCTCTAGGTCTCACGCATCAACTTAATTAAGTCGTCTAACTTAGAAACTGCAAATTCTCCATGTGTGGTCTCACGCACACTCGGAAATTTACCTTGTCATTAAAATTTAGCCTGCGTCTCACGTTTACTAAATAATAACTTCAAGTGTTTCTTATAGTTAGATGGCATGTAACTTAAATTTTTAAGGGTATTTTGTTTGATGTGAAAATCAAAACATGTATAAAGATGCATGCACTCATCTTTATAACATAAGTTTTCATGAAAACTTTTTATATCCAATTCGTGAAATTAATACACAAAGTTTTACTTGAGGTTTATGCCAAAACCCTAAGATGACTTTCTACAATCATGATTTTAAAAGTAATTCGTTTAAGACATATTCAAGATTGTGATAACCAAGGCAGACTCTAAGGCTCTTTTCTAAGCCTTCAAATCACGGTTATGAATATCATCTTAAAAGACTTAATTTTAAAAGCATACTTGTATAAAACATCAATCAAGCAAAAGTTTATGAATTCAATCTCAAAATTATGTAACAAAGTGTGAATTTTGCTAGTCTCGCCTGGGAGCTGATTACCGTGCGAATCGGACCACGATTGGCAATAAGACCTTTGCAAGATTCTTATTTTATCACATTAGGGTTTCACCATTATTAGTCCGTATTATTTTCTTTATTGAAAAATTACCCTTTTATTGCTTACAAACGTGTCCAACAATCAAACAATAAAACAAGTAATAAAGACAAATAAAACAACTAATAACATAACAATTATTAAGGTGAAACAATTAGCCACATGCAATCTTGTTAAAAAGATCCTAATAAAATCAATTCTAGGTATAATATGTATATAATTAACTAGGGCCTTCACCTCTTAATGGAAGTGAGCCACATACATTGACAAGTCAATTGCGTAGGCCAAAGCTAATCACATACCACATAGCACATAATTGATTTTAATAATTATGGGGTCTTCCCCAATATAAGATCTATCTAAACATGTGAAAAAACTTAACAATTAATAAACAATTAATAACCCATGACTAACATGCATGTTTCGTCACGGATCAAAGCATAACAATTACCAATTAGGTCAAGGATACGCCCAAATAACACATAAACATGTAGGCAACCTAGGGTTTCTAATCCAATTAATTAATAAAACCACAAACCCTAATTAGGGTTCATGGAATAAATCGACCCCCCCCCCCCTTAAATTAGGGTTAGGGTAAAAAAACAAAACCCTAGATCCAAAACATGTATCTAAAACAATCAAAATTCGTTTTTTATGTGTTTTATGTAATCAATTACATGTTATAGCAAGCTCGTGATACCACTGTTAGAATATGAGAATCATGACAATCATAAAATAGGTAAACACATATGCGGAAGCGTAGGAACATCTATAACACATAAGGGATTAACATAAATTAAATAGGAACGTACCGTGGTGATTCTAGCCCGAACAAGAATCAAAAGCAATTGTCTTTAACATTATGAAGAACCCTAATTAGGGTTTATATGGATCAATGATTAACCCCTTACCGTTTTGTTAATCGATCCCTTGATAACAACAAAAGTATGTTGTTACCTCGTTCTTGTACACACAAACTACTAACGAATTAAAGGTGATGCTAGTAACATAAACACAAGGATTTTTCAATAAGAAAAATCGATCCAAAACCCTTATGGGTGTTTGGTCGATCGGTTTGATCAAAGGAGAAGGAAAAGAAAACCAAGTTAGGGTTATGTGTACAAGAGTTGAAAAACAATGACCCTTGGTTTTCTATTTATACTAAATGTAAAACTTTGGGAACAAGTTAGGGCAAGGGAAAACCCTTCCCTTGTTGAGTTCGACCGGCCATAGGACCACAAGGGTCCTTCCGGATCTTTCTTGCTTCCGAATTACATTATAGTCCCTTTCGTTTGCTTTTAACGATAATTAGTCCATACGTTTAACAACTAATGATCATTAAGTTATTTCTTGTGTTCTAATAATTATATATATAACATTTAATATATATCAATTATTATTCTTTAATTCTCGTTTGTAATGTGTGCAATCCCGAGGTCTCGAGTTCGATTCTAGACATACGTTTATTAATTTATATCCATAAACTCCAACAATAGGATCCCAGTCAATATTTTGAAATAGCCATAAAAATTCTGTACACGCTATGAGTATGGTATAAGACTATAAGCTATATCATATTATCTCAATCTCGTTGTTGGCGGTATATATGTAATGCACTCCAAGAAAGTGGACTTCAAAGTAGATTACTGAAAACTGTGTGATATGTAGAAAATCCTTTTTGGCTAGTTAAGGTTTTTCTTGTTTGGTTGTATTAAAATGTAACTAGTCAAATAAATCAGCTTCTAAATATTGTTCTAGGAAAACCTCAAAGTCAAATCTCTCTCTCTCTCTTTTTATTTATTTATTTATTTATTTATTTTTATTATTATATATTTTTTTTTAACAGAAACATGAATCAAGAAGTTTATATTAGCTTAGGCCGTAGTCTTTGCTCATAAATTTTGGCCACTGCTTGCTACTGATTATGATTAATTTCGATGGCAACAAGATGCCTACAAAACTTGAGCTGGCTAAATTATGGTCCAATAAGTTTTGCCTAGCTTGGTCTGGTTTTTACTGATTGTCGTTTATGGCATTGACACTGATATGTGTAGTGATGCAGCTACTAGGCTTAGTTTTGATAAGATCTCATAAATTACCGTACTCCAGTTTAATACCTTTTCTGCAATTTTAGTTAAACATGGCACAAACAAACAGTTAACTTGAAGTAGGGTAGATACCATTGATACTTCAATGACAGATTTCAGTAATAACCCAAATTCTTTATTAAGCCTTAGCACCCAGTAGAGAACACTCAAAGTTAACTATGAAATACACTAATTTTAACTATTGACATTGTTGATTTGGTGGGAGTTGGAGATCATAATCCTGATTGTAGATTAGCTTTCACCCCAGGTTCTTATACAAGCCAAAAAATTGCGTCATATTCCTTTCAAAGAAGGATATCAAGTTTGTTGTATGAAAGTCATAAAAGAATGGCCAGATCTTAGGTTCCAACATCATAAAAGAAGCACATGAAAATTATTTGGGAACATGATTGATGAAAAATAGCTGTATAAAATCTCAAGGGTGAACCAATATGTTGTCACATACAACTTGCATTCTTATCAAGTGGTCCAGGTAATTGTAAAATCCATGATGACCTTATTACTGGTGACTAGTCTTTGAGAAACTTTGTAAATTAGTCTCAGAGGTGGCAAGCTTGGCGGGTCGGATGGTTTGGGTAATTACAATCACAAAAAATTATTATCACGATAAAAATATATACTTTTGAATAAAAACAAATTTTGGAGGAGTGCATAAAATAGACATAGGATGATTTTCAACCCGTTCTCTGATTAGCATTTGTTTTTTCAGTTGACCAATCTGAGATAAAGACAACCAAAATCAACCTCTCTATAAGTAAATAGGTCGAAACTGCTATGTCTAGTTACTCCTTACAGATTTACTTAGTAAATGGCCAGGCAATGCTCAATGCAGATTTCCTTCCTGATCTTCACAAACCTGTGGAGCAGTAATTTACAATGTCAACTTTACATTAGAACATTTTATGTTATATATTTGGTTTGAATTTTATGCCATCTTTACATTAGAACATTTATCTTCTTCTGACAAGTATGTGATATCCTTTTTTTGTATTATGTTCTTAAAAACTGCATATGTTTTTGTATTTTCAGTACTACAGGTACGTTCTGGATACTCCTTTTGCATTGACTGGTTCACACAACATAGCAAAGGCTACAGCAAAGGGAAACACCGTGATCTTATTTGTGGCTAGTGCCAGCGATAAACAGTGGACATCATCCCAAAAGACACTGAAAGCAATAGTAGATTCATTTCATGTGTAATCCTTCTCTTCTTACAAGTATGTCTTAAGATGCGTGATGGGTTCAATATATTTGTTTACATTTACTGTGCGCAGGTTCACTGAAAGAATCTACTTTTAACCATGAATTTTTTTGTATAAACAATAATTAGTTACAGTTCCATGATAGAGATAAATAATGGCTATGTTTTTCCAATGTATTATGCAAACGGTAATGGCCATTCTAACCTCTGCTACATTAGACCTCCAAGACATTATGTAATAAATGGAGCTCGTACTAATGGAAATTTTCTGATTTAGGAGTTAACAAACTGATTATACACCACATTAGTGACATTAATGATAGGTACACAACTGCTATTAGATTTTCTGATTTTGCCACAATAGCAAACCTGAAGTACTTTAAACACATAGCTTAGTTCATGATTTCATAGTCCGCGTATATTTGACATATGCGAAATAGTGAGTCTGTTCAGCACTCTGGCTGAAAGATAATAATTTTATAAGTTTAATGCTTTTTATTGAATCAATGTTTTGCTATCTTTATTGGTTCATGGTTCTTATCTGTTTCCATTCTAATACAGTCATTTGTTTTTAACAAATAGCACCTCAGTGCACCAATACTCAATTTTTGAGGTTTGAGGAGTGAGTTTAACTTAGAAGGTTAGATTGTGACTCATACCCGTGAGTTTGGTCATTGACCTGTTATGCTTTTCGTTGCTCCTGGATGATGCATTTGGTGTCCCGGTCCTTGTTTTTCCTACATTTGGGCTAGGAATGGTCGTACAACCGTTAGGATTTATACAAATTGTGGTGTTAAGGTGGCTAGGATTTAAACAAACAGCAGCCATGGCTTTCTCACTGATAGTTTTGGTCGATTTAAGATATAAAGCATTTCAACCAGTCATGTGATTGATATTTCCAACTTTTTCAATATTGAGTTTTTGCAAACGTAGTAAATGGGTGAGTTTGTAGGTTTGTGCTGGAACGACTCAAATTGAATTCGGACAAAATGAGTGTTTACATGTATGGGTCAAAATTGGTTGGGTTGACCAGACAAAGCATTTTTCCTTGATTTTTTCTTTTTAATATTATGATGTAAGAAAACTGACTATAAATACTTTATCGTTAAAATAGTTATCATATTTCTTGGTGATTATGAACCAAGTAAACATGTGTGCTGGTTTACTCTTCTGCCCTGTTGATGTGTTGCTATTATTCGTGTTTGCTTGTATTGATCTGATTTCCTAAGAATTGCTACCAGACCTTTTTTTAAGTTTTAAATAAACGAAAACCAGTGATTCCTTTAAGATACAAGGCAGTTAATGTAGGCATCAAGCACAATGTTTAAACATCGATTAAATATAATACTCGACTTAAAAATCTAAAAAGATTCACAATCTTGCAGAAGAATTGATAAAACTGATGCATTTTTTATGTTGCTGATAAGATAAAAGTGACTTTATAGACGGACACCGAGCTTCAAAAAGCTTTTTGTAGCCCATGAATGATTTCATGACTAGAAGTCTAGAATCCATGGCTGTGATTTACCTCTAAGACATCCTGTTACTTTTTGTTGAAACAAAGATGAGTTCCGCTTCTCGGAAAGTTAACAGGATTGATGTCGAAACCATCAACTCTATCAAAATCACAAGCCTTATCCTCATCAATCTTAGTCATACACACACTCTGACTATGTATAGACCGTTGTTGCCTTATGAACTCAGACTCGACCTTTTTTGATAAACCCCTTCGTGCAGCAATTCTCACTAGATCTGCAAGATCCTGGTCACTGCTACTCATTCTCCTCGAGTTTGTGTTGAAGCCCTTGGGCAAGGTAGATACGTTGACTGCTCCCGGGCCGCAACCGGAATCTATTTGGTTGGCCAATTCTGACATGGCTTTGACATAGAAGTCTCTAACTTTGTTGAGAATTCTAGCAAGTCCCCTAGAGCATCTTCGGTACTTGGTTTCTTTGGTAACATTCACCTTCATCTTAGAAGTATGTATCAAATATTTTCGTTGGTACAAAGTCTATGTTGATCTTGATGTTTAAAACAAGTTAGAAGGGAAGTATTATAAATAATTCTAATGTAGAACAGAAGACTGAAATGTGCTTATATGCTAGCATTGACCGTCTTCTTCCTTTGCTGGTAATTATGTATCTGACATTTTGGCTCAGTCAATATGCAAGTCCATAAAGTTACAAGCTTTAGCATCTAACAAGTGAACATGACCCAAGATTTTTAAAGTAAAGAGTCATATTCAAAAGTTTATAGATTCCTCACCGTTTAAAGATTTTCTGGCTCTAGTACTGCCAACAAGTGATTGTTAGTTTAATTTTCTTGTAATCAGTGTTTGACTGTTTAATTTAGTGTATACCTATAGTTAGAGAGCATCGATATGTGTTTATCTTCTATCCATGTTTTGGTCTCTACACATCTCTTAGTTGACTACTGTTTGGCCATTTTCTTAACTTCTTTGCACCTTATTGCTGGTTATGCCTAATGCCAAATTGGCTAAGTATTTAAACACCGGTATCCATAAGAACCAGACTGGACCGGTCTAGCACAGAATTCTTTAAAAAAACTGCTTTTTGTCGTTTGATTTAACAGATAGATCCGTCCATGCCAAGTCTGAAATGTCGGGTTTAAGTACAGACTACATGTTTTTTGCATCTCCAAATGGTCGTCAACTAGACCAAAGAAGGCAAAACTGAAGTTTAGCTTCTTCTTTTGTCATATATGATTATTTCAACCATTTTCAGATTTTGGTCCTATTCAGTTTGCAGACCATTATCATGTCTTTTGCCCCTTGGACGAATATAACAAAGCTGGAATTTTGTATTGACCTTCACAAACACATATTAACTGAGATTATAACCTTAGTGGCTGTGATTTTAAATTATAATTTTAATACAATATGATACAAAAAGCCCTTAAAACATAACTATAGAAGGCTTTTTTGAATGACACAATTTTTACTATACGTCTATACTATACTACTATACGAATGGTACCGATCAAATGTTAATTTATCATATACGAGTAATATATATTTTTATTGTACACAAGCTATTACTCCGTATGTGAATTATAAATGTTTGTGCAGTTCATAGTATATAATTTCTTCGATTATGCCGTTCAAAAAAAAAATGTATCTTTTCTTGTATCGTTTTCAAAAGAACATCTTTTATATAATACAATAAAACCCTTATTGTGAATTTTTCATTTCAAAAAATGCATTCATACTATATTTAGTATTAATTTTATTTTAAAAAAAAATGTTATTTTCTTATTAGGTAATATTTTATATTTATCCATAACACAAGTAGAAGATAAATACAAAAAATATAGATAAGATGCAATTAAGACAAGTAGAAGATAAATACAAAAAATATAAATAAGATGCAATTAATATTAGTATTAAAATTTTTAAATAATTATATTTAATAATAAAAAATTATAATTAAACATCATAAATCAAACAAAACAAAGATTAAATAATTTGTTTTTTAATAATAAAAATATATGATTCAAAAAATTTAAAAAAACTCGCGCGTGCGCGGGTATTATAACTAGTTGTAAAGTATAAAAAGTTCCTATGTGTAACTAACTAATGTATTCTTAACATTTCTAACAATTTTGATAGTTCATCTAATGATAGTCGCGAAAAAACTAACAGTGTGCTGTCTAAGCATTATCAAAACAACTTTTCTAGCTCTTCAATCTTTAATCATGCACCGTATTAGACTAACAACATGACTACCATAGTCCTAAAGATTAGCGTTTGTAGAAACTTAACCAAGTAGGCGATCAACATCTGATAACAATCGACGAAGTACATTATCAACGATAATGCTTGTTTCATAAGCCTAACAAAGTTATAACTTCAAAGCTATCACTTACTAGTTTGATCACAATCTTATGATTCTGACGTAAAAAGTATAAATTGCTATTTTGGTTACAATCTTAGTTTAAATTAGTAGATAACGCGAATTTCTTTCATAACAACTTTATTTATATTTCTTAAAAGTTAAAAGTACTATATATCTTAATAAAATAAAATATATTTTATTTGTTTAACCTTTTTGAATATACGGCTAGATATTTTGTTTTGACAGAAAATATTTTTCGTGAAGAAATAATGATAATGAATAACATTTGATTTTAGCATAAGCATATTAATGAAATTGCAACCTTTAACGATATGATTAAGAGGCAAATCATAACACTGAGGGAAAACGTAATCTCGAAGAGATAACGAAAATGATGACAAAGTCGATTTTTATTCTATATGCCGCAAATTCCGCACTAACAAGATATATTAGACTTTTTTACCATCTAATATTTTTATAGTAGCCACTATGTTTAATCTAAATCTGATTAAATCTACAGAACTATACATGGCAAGACGTGTTGTGTGTAGAATATGGACACTCATGATGTTATACCTTAAGAAAAGTTTAATGTTAGGATTAGGTTTTTTATCGATCTAAACCTTTTTAATAAAACATTATTCGATAACGCGTAACAAAGATTATGAAAAGTACACTTCTAATGGTCAAGACGGCATATTGTTTTGGTAATGTTATAATTAAGTTAAACATGATTGTACAAAATTGTTTAAAATATAATGGTTTTCGATTTAATAAAAAGAAGATTTCGTAACTAAAGTAGGGTGTCTTTTTCTTATGTTTGTGCTATTACGAGCTAGCTAGATGAAGTTGTGGAAATCTATTTCATGAGGATAATTAACGTCTGAATTCCATGAATAATGTCGTCCATTACAATAGTAAATGATATTATAAATTTGTTCGTGCATTGCATGATTTATGTGATAGATCTTATATAGTATAAATACAAAAATAAAGAAAATGATGGGGGTGAGGTGATGACCAGTTCTTTAGTGGGAAAATAATGGCAAAGATAAGCTTAGAACCTAACGTGAAGCAAGGGGCTGTCTAACATTGCACAATTTCTTAATAAAAACGAAAAAAGTGCAATATATTATATGTTACTTTTTCCATCTCAGTTTTTTTTTTTTTTTTTTTTTTTTTTTTTTTTTTAATACTTTGACCAGGAATTTTTGTTTGTGTTATACAATAATTGATGTAAAATATATGAATAATTAGGTTTTAAATACGTTTTCATTAGTATAATTTTTTATCAAATATTATATAACACAAATAAAAATAATTAATGTTAAAGCTATAAAAATAAGACTTAAAAAGTCAAAATAGGACAATTATTTTAAAACGGATAGAGTATATTTTAATTTTCTGTGAACACGTAATTTCTCATACGTTACGTGCCTCGACATGGTGGTACAGGACGTCGACACCTAAGACCTATATTTCATGCAATTTGGGATCTTTGTTTTAGTCAACTGTGTTAGGATGGGAGGGTTGCACAACGCAATGTTAGGGGGTTTATGTTAATGAATCTTAATGGGGAGATAGTGGTGGGACCACACATTTAATATGTTTCTTTTTCTGTTAAATGGTCTATATAAGGAGAGAAAGTAAATGGTGCTTCTCCCCATTAAGACTTATTAACAGAAAATGGCCCACCTACTTAATCTGAAAAAAAAAAAAAAAAAAAAAAACAAGCCCTTAGTGTCATTCGATATCAGCATTGCTGATTGAGTTGCTACATCAATTTGTGCAAGTTTATTTATATGATGGCATACAATGAAGGAAGAGTGGGGGTCTAGTGCACTAACGGAACTTTATGGCATAATGTTAATTTTTATTATAAAAACGCTAATTTTTCTTAAATACATCCCATGTAATATTGTTTAGTTCATTCAATTTTAAATGGACATGGTTATTTTGTGTCTTTGTTCTGCCCTTAATAGTTTATGGGAAGTGATACTTACACCACTTTTTTTATGCACGCATCATAATGTTACATCATTAATGCACATGTTACAACATGCTATATGCATAATTGTGATGTGTGCATAAAAAAAATGATGTAAGTATCACTTATATGCGAGAGATTTATATTGTTGTGAAAAAGATGTTTAGCACTGATGATGACGATGATAACGGAACAAATTAAAAGTGATAAAAGATGGATGGTTGATAATCGATGATAGTGATTATAAGCATAGATTTATTTATTTATTTTCAAAATAAATACCTACTTTCAAAATATATAAAATTGTAGAAAAAAATCAAATCAGTACACTCTTAATTTCATTTTTCATATTTCGAACTCTTCATATTTATTTAAATTATTTTTAACTCAACGTTTGAATAAAACAACAAAAAATTAAATTGTAGAAAATTAGAAACCTTAGTCAGGAGGCGATGAGCATTCATCGTTGTCAAAAATTAAATTGTAGAAAACTTTTTACTAATTAAGAACCATATGTATGGAAAAGGTAGCCAAAAACATTGTCAATTTGGAGGAAGTTTCCAGAGACGCGGTATTCATCGTTGATTCTTTATTCTGTGTGACCTATCCCAATCAAATACGGAGTAATCAAAATAACAAATGAATTTTTTAAAGAAAAGTAGACATCTAAAACCTACTCTAACTGCATTGCAACAACTCGCACGTGCCATGATTTACTCGCTTTATTTTTTTTAAACGTTAAATCATGTGCATTAAATTGTTATGTTATAGATGTGCACTGTTTTAACAAGTTGTATATATTAGTGACCCAATCAAAATATAAAGTGTTC
The DNA here is from genome assembly GCA_030686995.1 of Artemisia argyi. Classification (NCBI taxonomy): domain Eukaryota; kingdom Viridiplantae; phylum Streptophyta; class Magnoliopsida; order Asterales; family Asteraceae; genus Artemisia; species Artemisia argyi. The sequence continues at coordinate 80,346,664 of CM060707.1, forward strand.
AAATCGTCTCTCTTCTTTGATAGATAACACTGGTTTGTACATTTTAAAAGCAAATTTTCTTATTATTAAAAGGGTTTTCCTAACTTGTGTTTTAGGGGCACAAGTTAAATACATCAAAAGTACATAAGGACCTACATCAAAATATATTATTCTATACTTTTATTCTTTTTATAAGCTCTTGTATACTTTAGTGTGCTTAACTTTTACCTTTCACAAGTTAGAAAAACGCTTATTAAAAAGGTAAAAGCCACAAATTATTAATAAACTTATCATTTTTTACCATTTCAGGTACTAATAAACTTTTTTATTGTATAATATAGTAAGTTAGTAACCAATATAAGTATATTGTCTAATAATAGGTAATTTTCACATAAACTAACGGACGTTAGTCATTTTCGTCACCACCTCCCACCACCTTCATTACCACCACTACCACCACCTCCACCCATCACCCCCACCGCCACCCGCCACCCCCACCGCAGCCACAACCTGTAACACCCCCATATTTTGGTTAGTCAGCGGAATACATGTTTGGGGTATTACTTCGGGTATCACAGTCATAATAATAGAAAACGACTCAAAAGAGACGTTTTAAATAAAAACAATTATCATTCATTTATTTAAATCAGAGTTTACATAATAGAGGTCCCAGCGGGAATACTGAAATACATATAAAAGTTTTTCGTTGAATGATAACAAAATGGACACCCTTTTTATAAGAAAGCTCATTGCCACTCCGTGCCAAGTTTTGCTTCAGTTACCAGAGATAAAACATGCTAAAAAGTCAACATAATGTTGAGTGAATCCACAGTGTTTATAAATAAGTAATGGTTTGAACACAAGTCAAATAGTTATAAAACAAGGTATTAAAACGCATCATATTGCCCTAAGTCTCATGACACGCAAACACTAACAGTGTGGACATTATAGTATTTAGCCATAATGTAGTGTTATTGACATTATAATAATGTGAGTAATAATGCCCTCGAGTAGGAGATTGCCAATTTCCTATTGTTCTAAAATATAATGCATTTGGCCACTTATCCAGCAACACAAATGGGCGTCAACTGCCAATAGATCTATTCACTATATTTGCATTCACTCGCAAGTGATTAATGATTCATGATACAAGGGTATTTAAGTGGCAACACAGCTAACTTAGGCAATACCAAATCAGGATAGCATACAGAAAAATACTTATGTTCGGTTTGTAGCATGTATCTCCCCACAAGTTTGAAAAACGTATAAAAAGTGGGACTATGAAGTCACCTTGGTGTTATAGTAGTCTGTATGGAAAATAATTTAAGTAAAGTTGATAAACTTCTCTGACACGTAACCTGAGTTGATATGTCAAGTATTTGTGAGTTTAATATTTGTTTAATAGAAGTTTATTGATGTTTAGCCGTTGGTTTGTGACAACATGAAGTATATACAAAAGTTAGTTATTTAATAACACAATTATTGTTTAAGGTTCATTTGTTAACTTATTGAGTCTCCAAGTCATTTTAGTGTTATTAATATGTTCCGTGATAATTTTAGATATTACACTTTTTACCTTTGAAGTTTTAGGTATTGACAATTTTTACCCTTGAACTACATGAAATGACAATTCAAATCCACAAGTTTTATATATTTATAACTTATACCCCTCAAGTTGTATATAATTACATTTTATACCCTTCATGTTTTAGGAAATTATAACTTATACCCTGAAGTTTGGTGAAATGACAGTTTACCCCCTCAACTATACCCTATACTTTCAAATTTTACGTTTTCTACCCTTAACCTGAAGTTTATTTCATTTTAGGTTTGTCTCGTAAAATAGTTTAGAGTTTTGACATAAAATACCCCTCATGCATAAATATGTTTACACCCGAGGTCCTTATTTATCAAAAATGCGTTTTTATCCATGGGAATGGACACAACTTGCTATGACCCCTATTCTATATGCTAAAACAAGTTTGTAAATAAGTTTTTCATAGCTTATCAGCTTATGTTACCAGCTTATTAGTTCCAATTAATTAAAAAGATAAGTTTATATAACCCGCGACAAGGCCAAAAGTAAGGTTAAATAAAGACGAGGCATCAAAGAGTTTTTACTGCGTTCTTGTTCTTTTTAGTAGCCTGTTGTGGGGTCTTTCTATAGGTTCAAACCAGAGATCCTAATGTGTTATGGTTAAGTCGCAATTACTTCTAAAGTTGGGCATTTAAAACTGATTTCACATAAAAATAACTAAGTGTTTTTGTTTTGGTTCAGGTCTTGACAGGCCAAAACTATGGCTCGATAAAAATGAGGTCAATCAACCATTTCCTACGTTCTTGATTCTTATTAATCTATGCCACAAGGTCTTTAATTCCCCTAGGTTTCAGAATTTTAGGTGTCCATTTGATAAGTGAAATAATTACGTGAAGTTGGTACACTCAGAACCTAGGTCGACCTACATCAGAATACAAAACAGGCCTGTTCTCGAATTTTAAGCTTATGAACTGACTTGGTTCGTGTCATAACATGTTTATACATATACCTAGATCATCTACCATTAGTCAAGGGCTTAGATTAATTTACATCTAGGTATAAATGTATTTTAGGGTTTGTTAGGTTTAGTTTTAATGTCGAATTGTATAAAAATAAAAGGTTATGGTCGAGTTGTGTTAAAAGTTATTGTAACCCAGGCTTAAGAGAGTGGTACTAGGGTTTAAAGTTCATAGGTTTTATATTTTTAGTATTTTGTTAAGTTAGGATAAATATATACTAGGTTATTTAGGGTTTTAAACTAATAAATGTATAGTTTTTAGATGTTATGCTTTAGTTACTTGTACACTAGTTTTAGGGACTTGTACATTGAGTTTATCATTTATGAAAATGCTAGAGTTAGTGTTTTGTGCAAAATAATTTTGTATTGTGTGCTTAAGAATAAGCACACTGAGGTTTGTAATGAATTTTTCTAATATAATGATCTCATGCATTACTGACTTGTACCCATGCTTAAGAGACTTGTACACTTCTATTTTATGGAAAACATGTCAAAATAACTAGGTTTTGTGATAATATCACATAAAATCATAAGTTTACGAGTTTAGGGTTTCATACCGGAAGTTAAATGAATTTAGGGTTTTTATGCTTTAGAAACTTATACATGGTATTGGAGAGTATTGTACTTTAGGGTTTTATGGTTTAGATACTTTATATTACTATTATAATAGTTTTAGGGTTTGGTGAAAACCCTAATAGTTGGAAACGTTTAATGTGATTATTTCATAAACGTACGTTAACGAATTAACGTAAAGTGGCAAATGTGATATCATGATGTTGTATACTTGAAATGTAGAGATGTTTATGTGAAATTAACATAAAGTAGGTTAGTGTCAGTTTACGTGGGAGCACGTTTATCAGGGTTGTGAGTTACGTCACATTAAGTAGTAGTCATGATAAAAAAAATTATACGTAGAAAAAGGATATGCATTTCTTTGTTAGAACATAAAGAGATTTATTACAATGTTGGTAGCATGGGGATTTGCACCAGGCTTTACCTCTCGAGGGATCTCGAGAAGCTTACAACCCCCACCAGGCAGTGTACCTGATCGATATAGTATAGTATAATGACAAGTATCGGGGGATTGATCGTTCAGCTAGGAATAGTGTCGCTAGGATTAGAAAACTGATGAGGCGAAAAATGATCCGTTTTTAGGGGGTCATTTAAGCCTGAATTCGAATTTATTTGATCAAATATTGCCCTAAATCGTTCCTTTTGTGATTTTAGGTACTTTGGGAGTGAAATCTAGAAAAGGAAGCAATTCGGACGTTTTTGGAGCATAAAAGTGAAGAAAACGCCAAAGTCTTAATTTTCCATGCTGGGAACAGTGCATGACGGCGTCAAGAGTAGTTCCCTGACGGCGTCAAGAGTAAAATTCCATGACGATCCAGAAGAGTTTTGACGGCGTCATGAAGGTAGGGCGTCAAGAGTAAAAGTCATGACGGCCTAGAAATGAATTGTTCTTGACGGCGTCAAATGTAGATCTAGGCAGTCCGAGGATTGTTTTGGCGGCGAGGTGACGGCGTCACCTAATTGGTCTTGACGCCGTCAGACCCCTTTTCCTATATATAGTTTTCTAATTTTTCAAATTTAAAGAGAGAAGTTTTGGGGAGAAACCCTAAATACGATTTTGGTGTAACTTTACAGGTTTTTCAAGGGTTCCAACCCCTTGATACCTTGCATGATTAATCAAGATAAGTGTTCTTCTAATTCAATCAATATGTCTATGTGTTGGTTGTCTATATCTTGTTCTTGTCTTAATTCCATCATGCTAGGCTAGATCTATCTTGTGTTTGCTTAGATCTAATGAAACCTAGATATTGATTATGTGTTGATTACTTGTTTATTCTTGTCTTGGATGAATGATTTATATGTCAGGCTTAAGAAAACTGGCAAATCTCCAATTGGTAACATGCTTGAACGTCTTAAGAAACATGAACCAACGCGTACTAGGTCTTTATTGGTTGTATTTAATGCATGAGCCACTGTTTACAATCCCTATAGTTGTGCTGGGCATGGTGTAGGAGGAGATAAGAGCTCATAGAATTGGGGAGTTATGTGTGCCACCCCATGAATGGTATTAAGGAATACGATCCGTCATCCATGCAATTATAACAAGTAATTAACGTGTAAAAGATATCTAGGGAGTAGTGAAATCTAAGTAAACACATTTTCTCCAATTACTGCTCACAACCTTAGTATAAATTAGTTTATTTTCATTTCTAGTATTTTATTTTAATTGCATCTTAGTATTGGGTTAGTTGAATAGCAACTAATTCCGCCCAAATCCTTCAAACCCGAGATTTTAATTTGCTTTCCATAAAATATAAAAACACAAAAAATAATCATCCCTCACCTTTAGAACTAGTATTTAGGCTTCTAATCCTAACGACACTATTCCTAAGCTGAACGATCAATCCCCCGGTACTTGTCACTATACTATACTACAACGATCAGGTACACTGCCTGGTGGGGGTTGTAAGCTTCTCAAGATCCCTTGAGAGGTAAAGCCTGTTGCAATTCTCACGCATCAAAAACCTAAAGACTAGGTCTAGAGATGAGGGATGATTCTTTTTGTATTTTTATATTTCTTATGAAAACAATTAAAAATCTCGGGTTTGAAGGAGTTTGGCGAAATTAGTTGCTAATCAACTAACCCAATACTAAAGATGCAATCAAAATAAAATACTAAAAATGAAAATAAACTAAATTATACTAAAGTTGTGAGCAATATGTGGGAGAATTGTGTTTACTTAGATTTCACTACTCCATAGATATCTTTTACAGGTTAATTACTTGTTATAGTTGCATGGATGACGGATTGTATTCCTTAATACCATTCATGGGGTGGCATACTTACTTCCCCAATCCTATGAGCGCCTACTTCCTATGTCGAGCCGGCTAAGAAGCTCCTAACATGGGATCACTAGAATTTGCTCATGCATTAAATACAACCAATAAAACCTAGTACACATCGGTTCATGTTTCCTAAGACGTTCAAGCATGTTACACAATGGAGATCTGCCAATTTTCTTAAGCCTAACATTGAAATCATTCATCCATTACAACCACAAACAAGTAATCAACATATAATTAACATCTAGGTTTCATTATATCTAAGCAAACTCAAGATAGATCTAGCCTAACATGTTGAAATCAAGACAAGCATGAGATATATTCAAACACCACATAGACATATTGAATGAATTAAGAGAAGACTTATCTTAATTGAACATGAAAGGATTCAAGTGGCGAAAACCCTTTAAAATACTGTAAAATATGACCTAGGGTTTACAAAGTTCGGCCCTAGTATTCTGCACACAAGTTCCTCTTTAATGAATGAAAAATAGAAAACTATATATAGATTTTGATGGGTGACGGCGTCAAGAACAAAAGTCTGATGCCGTCATCTCGCCGCCAAATAGTTTCTCGGACTGCCTAGATCTGGGTCTGACGCCGTCATGTATACTCCTTATGCAGGCCGTCACCAAAAATAGTCTTGACGCCCTTGTTGTGACGCCTTCAGGTTTTCACTGGGTCGTCACCACTTTTACTCTTGACGCCGTCATGATCTTCTTCTTGACGCCGTCAAGTACTATTCTCAGCATGGAAAATTAAGTCTTTGCCGTTTTCTTCACTTTTATGCTCTAAAAACGTCCGAATTGCTTCATTTTCCAGAATTCACTCCCAAAGTACCTAAAATCACAAAAGGAACGGTTTAGGGTAATATTTGATCAAATAAATTCAATTCCGGGCTTAAATGACCCCTTAAAAGTTGTTCATTTTTCGCCACATCATATACCCTTACACTTGAGATTTGCTTGCCCTCAAGCAAATGCGCTTTTATTCTAGTCAAAATACATGTAAGGGGTCATTTAACACTAATATAAAAATAATTACAACAAATAATCATTCCACTTAAGACCAAAGAAAAGCACGGAGGTCATACACTAGCACCTCACAAATAGTGTTTAGATACTCACATCTCTCGGGTGTAATAAAGTAATATCACAATATGGAAATGGAAAATATCTCTCACTACCTGTCATAGCAAAATAGATTACCATAGGATTGGGAAAGGATCAAACCTCCACCACATGGCGTAAGCACCTAGGATAAACTATCAAAGAGGTCTTTTAAAAGGTTGTAACGCTAGGTGTAAGGATATGGAATACACGGTTTTGTTGGATATAGGCAGTCTTTACTGGTGGCGAGTTAACAATCTTGGTTAATTACATGTACAATATGGCGTTGCTAAGCCAAGACTAGACTCGACTTAAGCTAATAAATGAAAAATAACAAGAAACATAAAATGAACATATATATATATATATATATATATATATATATATATATATATATATATATATATATATATATATATATATGTATGTATATATATATATATATATATATGGGGAGGATAATGTGAGAGCTTTCTTAAAGTTGTAAAAATGAGAACTATTCTAAAATACCATTAAAACATTGATAAATAACCATTTTAGCAAAGATGCACCAAAATTTTATATATTAATACAAGTTAACATTAAATCGACTAATAACCAACTCATACATAAAAAACGGATTACTGATACACAATTAAATTTTTGATACATATACATTAAAATCTCAAAAAACTAATTTCTTATATATAAATTGATACACCTAATACACAACAACCACTAAAAACTTGATGACAATACTAAACCTTGATACACATTACACGTTGAATCAAAGTGTATCACTTAGTTTACGTCAATTTTCATAAGAAAACCCATCAAATCTTTAACAATTTTAGTTGTAATTAATTATGTTTTTATTTTCTTTTAAGTTGAGTGTCATTTGTGAGATTTTGGTTGGTTCTAATTTTTACAACTTTAAGAAAGTTCTCATTTGATCTCAATTATATATATATATATATATATATATATATATATATATATATATATATATATATATATATATATATATATATATATATATATATATAGTGTTGGGACATCATTGACCAAGTCTCCTTATGTTTTAATAATGACAAATAAATCTTCGAAATACATAAAATAACAAATGTTAGCCAAAATTCTCCCGACTCAAGATCTGCTCCTGACGCTCTGCCCGCGCGCTAGGCTTCTGTCTTGAACGGGATGAATTTTAAAAGTCGGTTTTCCCCTTACCCAACAAATGTGTCTTTCAATACAGGTATGTATATGTTATGTGCTTAATTGAGAACACTCGAAACGAGTTTTAGAATTAAAGAGATCCAACTTTTCAAGCACCCATTTTCGAGAAAAATGCCAACTCAAGTTTTCTAACTCTTTCCTCTACCCAAGGCTTTTCTAAACCTAAGGAGCTTATATATTTCACGTAACATCAAGTGAAAGAATTCATATGCTCATATCCCGTGCTTACGTCTTCTCTAATCACATAACGGGTTTACTCCCTTATTGGTCAAACAAAGTCAAATGTCACTTTGCATAAATGCATCCTTTCCTGCATGGGATATGCTTTACATTAAGGCAAAACACTTAGCTTGTTTGTATCAAGGTGTTGGTTGAATACGTCGAGTCGTGGAAAGACACGAGTTATGAGATTATGGATTCTCGACGTTGAGTTACTTGAGACTATAAGTAACATTTGATTTTCTCAACTCATAATCATATTTGTCATCTCTTTTCTTCCTTAATGACAATATGATTATCTCTTAATCAATCTTCTAATTTCTCTTCACATAAAACAAATCCTCAAACCCTTCTAAAATCCCTCCAAATCTTATCCCCAACATTCTCTTGTTATTCTCTTACACCTTTTGTACTTCATGTACTTCTTGTCTCTTTCATTCCCACACAATATCTCCAAAAAATTCTCTTTCAACCACTAGGATAACACCACATCTTCATCTTCTTCATCTCAACCATCCATTTCAAACCCAAATATACCTTCCTCACATACACTCACATTCACCACCTCTTGGATTCAGAATACACACACTTTACTCACAAACCCTCTCCAACACATACTAGCTAAAGGCTCCCCATCACATCTCACTCTTACACATCCAACTCATTCATACACACATCATATCCATCCAACTCACTCCCTCATATCTCCAACAACTAGTTTTTCAAACTACACACACCTCACTCACGTATCTTCCTCCCTCACACACAAGGCTCCCCATCACATCTTAATTCTTACACACATCTCATCCTTTCCAACTCATTCATTACACTTCCAACAACTATATGTTCAAAATACACACACTCCACTTACAACTCTTCTTCCTCACATACTAGCCAACTCATCTCTTAGGCTCCCCATCCAATCGTCATCACATCCCTCTCTTACACATCCAACTCGTCACACTCGATTTTAACACATGGGGAATTATTTGAATCCCAAACTGATGAGGCGAAAAATGATCCGTTTTTAGGGGGTCATTTAAGCCCGAATTCGAATTTATTTGATCAAATATTGCCCTAAATCGTTCCTTTTGTGATTTTAGGTACTTTGGGAGTGAAATCTGGAAAATGAAGCAATTCGGACGTTTTTGGAGCATAAAAGTGAAGAAAACGCCAAAGTCTTAATTTTCCATGCTGGGAACAGTGCATGACGGCGTCAAGAGTAGTTCCCTGACGGCGTCAAGAGTAAAATTCCATGACGACCCAGAAGAGTTTTGACGGCGTCATGAAGGTAGGGCGTCAAGAGTAAAAGTCATGACGGCCTGGAAATGAATTGTACTTGACGGCGTCAAATGTAGATCTAGGCAATCCAAGGATTGTTTTGGCGGCGAGGTGACGGCGTCACCTAATTGGTCTTGACGCCGTCAGACCCCTTTTCCTATATATAGTTTTCTAATTTTTCACATTTAATGAGAGAAGTTTTGAAAAAAGTTTTGGGAGAAACCCTAAGTACGATTTTGGTGTAACTTTACAGGTTTTTCAAGGGTTCCAACCCCTTGATACCTTGCATGATTAATCAAGATAAGTGTTCTTATAATTCAATCAATATGTCTATGTGTTGGTTGTCTATATCATGTTCTTGTCTTAATTCCATCATGCTAGGCTAGATCTATCTTGTGTTTGCTTAGATCTAATGAAACCTAGATATTGATTATGTGTTGATTACTTGTTTATTCTTGTCTTGGATGAATGATTTATATGTTAGGCTTAAGAAAACTGGCAGATCTCCAATTGGTAACATGCTTGAACGTCTTAAGAAACATGAACCAACGCGCACTAGGTCTTTATTGGTTGTATTTAATGCATGAGCCACTGTTTACAATCCCTATAGTTGTGCTGGGCATGGTGTAGGAGGAGATAAAAGCTCATAGAATTGGGGAGTTATGTGTGCCACCCCATGAATGGTATTAAGGAATACGATCCGTCATCCATGCAATTATAACAAGTAATTAACGTGTAAAAGATATCTAGGGAGTAGTGAAATCTAAGTAAACACATTTTCTCCAATTACTGCTCACAACTTTAGTATAAATTAGTTTATTTTCATTTCTAGTATTTTATTTTGATTGCATCTTAGTATTGGGTTAGTTAAATAGCAACTAATTCCGCCCAAATCCTTCAAACCCGAGATTTTAATTTGCTTTTCATAAAATATAAAAACACAAAAATAATCATCCGTCACCTTTAGAACTAGTATTTAGGCTTTCTAATCCTAGCGACACTATTCCTAAGCTGAACGATCAATCCCCCGGTACTTGTCACTATACTATACTACAACGATCAGGTACACTGCCTGGTGGGGGTTGTAAGCTTCTCGATATCCCTCGAGAGGTAAAGCCTGTTGTGATTCCCACGCATCAAGTTTTTGGCGCCGCAGCCCGGGGAATAGTTATTGTCTAGGTTAGAATTTCTTTGTATTAGGTCTACTTGCTAGATTCCTTTCTAGTAAGATTTTATTTTTTATTTTTAGGTCTTCTTTAGTCTATCTCATTTCTTTGTGCTTTTGTTCGTAACTCTTTACCATCCGACATCATGGAAGGTGTTAACATCTTTGAACCCGTCATCCCACCACAACAAAACCCACCACTAGAACCCCTTAGGCCCCGAACCTTAGGAGAGTATTCCCGACCTAGCCATCAAGGCTACCGAAACACCATTGAGCTCACCGGATCCAATGTGACCCTCTTGCGATCCGACACCATCCGGTTGGTGCAAAGCGGATGTGCATTCCATGGACTTCGTTCCGAAGATCCAAACCAACATCTTATGGACTTTCTGAAAATCGTAGATTCCATAGACCTAGGTGTTGAAACTAGAGAGACCACCCGTTTACGCCTATTCCAATTCTCTCTACGGGATCAAGCTAGTCAATGGCTTGAGCGTTTACCCGCGGGATCCATCACCACATGGGATGATCTCACCACTCGTTTCCTTGCTCAATTTTTCCCACCGGGGAGAACTACTAAGCTTAGAAATGACATCTTGATGTTCCAACAACGTCAAAATGAATCTCTTTATGAAGCATGGACTCGTTTCAAGGACTTACTCCAAAAAGTCCCTCATCATGGCATAGATCTTTGGCTCTAAGTCCAAATTTTTTATGACCATATCGACATCTCCACAAGGTGAGCCATTGACCAATCGGCCGGTGGTAAGCTACGTGATCTTAGTGCGGAACAATCATGGGAACTCATAGAAGATCTTGCTCTCTATGACAACGAAAGTTGGAATGATCCCCGTGATTTGAACAAAACGGTCAAGGCAATATCTTTGCCTTCGAACAATTCTAGCACTCCCGACCGTAGGATCATGGAACTTGAGGACCAAGTCAAGTTTCTCATGAAATCTTACGAAGCTCCCAAGCCTTAAAGCCAAGTGAACAAAATCACTTCTTCATGCGAATTATGTAGTGGTCCCCATGACACTCGTGATTGTGTGGAACTCCCCGGAACAGCTTTTGCGGACTACGCATCCACGCGTACCGACGAAGCGGGAGATAAGTGGTACACTTTCAAGCCCGAGCCAAACACTTACGGTGGTTCATACAACCCCTCATGGAAAAATCACCCAAACCTTAGGTGGAAACAAAATCAACCCAATTCATCCAACCCACCAAATCGTTACCAACCAAACGGTCCACCATCCAACCGTACTTTCAACAACAATCCTTCTAACAACTATGGTAGTACCAACAATCTTGAAGGATTGATGTCAAAGTTTATGGCATCTCAAGAAGATCGCATATCTAAGTTTGAAGCCAATTTCAAACAAAAGCAAAGCGAGATGACCACTAGAATTGATGCATTGTTGAAAGTTCTCAATGACCGAGAAATGGGAGCACTCCCAAGCGACACGATCAAGAATCCGAAACTAACCGTTAATTCCATATCCTCTGTTTTGTCACCCACTTCGTGTCCACAATACTACTCGGTTAAATCAACGAGCAAACAAAACCAAGTTCTCCAAAAGGACCAATCAAATAAAACACCCACTATAGAGCCGGTCAAAAGCATAGTTGAAACACCTCTTACGCAAGACCTTGACGATGAATTCAAAGAACTTCACCTTGAACGCCCCGTCATTGATGTCTTAGCGCGTGCTCCTTACTATAGTGCCCTCCTAGAAAAATATGAGAAGTGTAAGCTAGGTAAAAATGGGACCGCCTTCGTTCAAAACAAGTTGCCTAAGAAGCTTGATGATCCGGGCATATTTGTTTTGCCTTGTAAGATAGGAAGATCTAAAGCTTTCGACACACTAGCCGATTTAGGGTCAAGCCTCAACTTGATTCCCTTATCCTTATTCACCGCTCTTAAGCTAGGGAAGTTAGAGGAAACGGAGGTATTGATAGGGCTAGCGGATGGGAGTATTGCCCACCCGGTTGGAATGATTAAGGATGTAGTTGTTCACGTAGGAAAGTTAACTATATTAGCGGATTTTCACGTCCTAGACATGGTTAGTGACACTACATGCCCATTATTGGTAGGAAGAGGGTTTTTAGCAACCGCTAGTGCCATGATAGATTGCAAGGAATCCAAGATAACGGTAGGTGAAGGCGATACTTGGTCGGTGTACGATGTAAAAAAGCATAGTTATGATTGTGATGATGAACCAACGCCGCATTGGGTAGAGATAAATAGGAGACCGTCTAGATATGGACCTTGGATAGAAAGGAACTTTATAGGACCTCAATGCCCATTCTATCTAGAAAAAGATTTTGTTGAAAAGACACATTCGGTAGAACAACTCATAGCTAGAGATGAAGAGCTAGACCCCTTTGAGGACCCCTTAGTCTTTAGGAAGATGATTGAGTTATTAAGCGTAATGCCCATCAACATAGAAAGGAATAAATGGAAAAGAGAAGGAGACAAGTGTAAATGGAGGTGGGACAAGCCACCTAAAGAAGGTGACGGGTCATGGCATATTAGAATGACTTTGTATGATCCGGATGGAGAAAAGTTTGAAAGGTCATACCATACTAAGGAAACCGATAGGAAGCTGAAACCTAAGTTTGATCCCAAGGATGTCCTCAACGAGGAACTCACCCGTATCACGTAGTAACCCATGACCTTGAGTCTAGCTACAAGACTCGTAAATAAAGAAAAGCGCTTCTTGGGAGGCAACCCATGTTTTGTGTGATTTTATTTGTTTGTTTGTTATTTGCTTCCGTATGCATGCTTAATTTTTATTGTTGGTAGATCATGTTTCTAAACTAAATAGTGGAAATACTTTACTTTGTTGTTTTGGCCTAGTCTTAACTCCACCTAAAGGTATTTTTGCAAAAGATAAGTGTAAGGGGAAACCCCAAATATGTTTTTAAGAAACAAACCGATCATGATTCTCCACAATATTAAATGAACATGTATATTCGTATTTGTTAGAGTCAAATGCTTGTATTGAGTCATAATGAAGTTTTGCAGGATTTTCCAGGAAGTAGGACCAAGTTTTTCCAGAAATTTTCCAGAAACTTAACATAAGAATTTCTGCAGATCAATTCTGACGGCGTCAGGGGTTTACTCTTGACGGCGTCAGGAGTAAAAATCTGGAAATTTTACCAGTTTTGTTTCTCTAACGGAGTCTTATGGTTTTTGTGAATTGTTAAGTTTTATAATCTCCATGAGATCTGCAAACTTCATTCCACAAGCATTATATCTTATCTTGTTTTCTAGGATTTAGTAACTTATATAGGATGCCGCCGATTGTACGCGAGGTTGTCTTGTCTATTTTCTCAGGTTTTACAGGTTATGTATGACAAGAAGATGATTTATATTCTGGAAGGGAAGCTTTGATTGTTCATTTTCTTGGAGGAAGATTTAACCTGGCCATCCTATTATCCATACCGAGCGAATCAGGGGAGTATTTGATTTCATTCTCTTTACTTTTTCACTTTTACATTCTTTACTTGAACATTGGGGACAATGTTCATCTTAAGTGTAAGGGGAGGGTAAAAAGATGATACCTTACATGTGCACTTTCGCTTGAGTTTGTTTTGTTTGATGGTAGATGTGTAATAAAACTATGAGAAATACTTGTTAGTGCAATTTTAGCGCCAAATTTAAAATTTTTTACAACATTTAGGAGTGAAACTTTAGCCATAGCAAGCGTCTCATGGATAGGAGATTGTATGACTAGCACATAACCGTATATTCAGAAAATTTTTTCACCAAAATATGTGAGGTTCGCCTTTAGATTTGATAGGAAAAGCATTTACTATTAGTGCTTATGAGTGTACCGGTAGCATTTAGATTCTAGAACTTGCGTTAGTGATGCATCCCGAGACCGCTAGTGAGACTACATTCGTGTGGTAGGATTTACTACATGATAAGAGGCATTAGGATTACCCTTGTGTTAAACCCGTATTATAATTACTTGACCATTTAAGTCATATTACTTGGCTAGTTAAGTCAACTAATTTTTCCCACACCCTTAGCGTTGTACTCATTTTTAGTACACGAAACCCCTAGTACACCCCTCCGAGCCTATCTTTTCGTTTCTAACTTTAATCATTTTACTTAAAGGAAGAATTTGTTACACCCTACTTAAATGTACAACCAAATCTCCTTAGCCTTCCGTGTATGCGCTCATTTTTAGTGCATTATTGTTATTTGTTTAAACCCTAAGTTAACTTTCTAATTGATTACATGGTTGCTAAGTCGAGTCATATCCTTGTACATATTGTTTTGGGACGATTGGGACTCATGGGTAAGTACTTATTTGTGGAGTAATGGGGAAGAACATCATCTATTACCCCCACATGTACGTTAATCTTAAAAGTGCTCCAAGTGTTTTGATTTTCTTAATTCGAGTCATTAGATTAGTTTAATGTAAAGTATGTAAAGATTCAAGAGTGTATGCAAAAAAAAAAAAAAAAAAAAAAAAAAAAATAGAAAAAGAAAAAGAGAAAAAAACATACGGACTACCATCCCTTTTCATTCTATGTTCATTTTATATTTTTTGTTATTTCTCATTTATTAGCTTAAGTCGAGTCTAGTCTTGGCTTAGCAACGCCATATTGTACATGTAATTAACTAAGATTGTTAACTCGCCACCAGTAAAACTTCCTTTATCCAACAAAACCGTGTATTTCATATCCCTACACCTAACGTTACAACCCTTTAAAATACCTCTTTGATAGTTTATCCTAGGTGCTTACGCCATGTGGTGGAGGTTTGATCCTTTCCCAAGCCTATGGTAATCTATTTTGCTATGACAGGTAGTGAGAGATATCTTCCGTTTCCATATTGTAATTTATACTTTATTACACCCGAGAGATGTGAGTATCTAAACACTATTTGTGAGGTGCTTGTGTATGACCTCCGTGCTTGTCTATTGGTCTTTAGTGGAACGATTATTTGTTGTAATTACTTTTATATTAGTGTTAAATGCCCCTAACTTGTATTTTGACTAGAATAAAAGCGCATTTTCTTGAGGACAAGCAAATCTCAAGTGTAAGGGTATATGATGAGGCGAAAAATGATCCGTTTTTAGGGGGTCATTTAAGCCCAAATCCGAATTTATTTGATCAAATATTGCCCTAAATCGTTCCTTTTGTGATTTTAGGTACTTTGGGAGTGAAATCTGGAAAATGAAGCAATTCGGACGTTTTTGGAGCATAAAAGTGAAGAAAACGCCAAAGTCTTAATTTTCCATGCTGGGAACAGTGCATGACGGCGTCAAGAGTAGTTCCCTGACGGCGTCAAGAGTAAAATTCCATGACGACCCAGAAGAGTTTTGACGACGTCATGAAGGTAGGGCGTCAAGAGTAAAAGTCATGACGGCCTGGAAATGAATTGTACTTGACGGCGTCAAATGTAGATCTAGGCAATCTAAGGATTGTTTTGGCGGCGAGGTGACGGTGTCACCTAATTGGTCTTGACGCTGTCAGACCCCTTTTCCTATATATAGTTTTCTAATTTTTCACATTTAATGAGAGAAGTTTTGAAAAAAGTTTTGGGAGAAACCCTAAGTACGATTTTGGTGTAACTTTACAGGTTTTTCAAGGGTTCCAACCCCTTGATACCTTGCATGATTAATCAAGATAAGTGTTCTTATAATTCAATCAATATGTCTATGTGTTGGTTGTCTATATCATGTTCTTGTCTTAATTCCATCATGCTAGGCTAGATCTATCTTGTGTTTGCTTAGATCTAATGAAACCTTGATATTGATTATGTGTTGATTACTTTTTATTCTTGTCTTGGATGAATGATTTATATGTTAGGCTTAAGAAAACTGGCAGATCTCCAATTGGTAACATTCTTGAACGTCTTAAGAAATATGAACCAACGCGCACTAGGTCTTTATTGGTTGTATTTAATGCATGAGCCACTGTTTACAATCCCTATAGTTGTGCTGGGCATGGTGTAGGAGGAGATAAGAGCTCATAGAATTGGGGAGTTATGTGTGCCACCCCATGAATGGTATTAAGGAATATGATCTGTCATCCGTGCAATTATAACAAGTAATTAACGTGTAAAAGATATCTAGGGAGTAGTGAAATCTAAGTAAACACATTTTCTCCAATTACTGCTCACAACTTTTGTATAAATTAGTTTAATTTCATTTCTAGTATTTTATTTTGATTGCATCTTAGTATTGGGTTAGTTGAATAGCAACTAATTCCGCCCAAATCCTTCAAACCCGAGATTTTAATTTGCTTTTCATAAAATATAAAAACACAAAAATAATCATCCCTCACCTTTAGAACTAGTATTTAGGCTTTCTAATCCTAGTGACACTATTCCTAAGCAGAACGATCAATCCCCCGGTACTTGTCACTATACTATACTACAACGATCAGGTACACTGCCTGGTGGGGGTTGTAAGCTTCTCAAGATCCCTTGAGAGGTAAAGCCTGTTGCGATTCCCACGCATCACAAACATAGGCTCCCATTCATCTCAACCATCCATTCCTCTCAAACACATCTCAACCCTCCATTCACCATTTCTCTCCAAGGATGGAATATTCCCTTAGATATCCCTTTCAACCCAACCATGGTTTACTTTCTAACTCAACCATGGTTCATTCTAACTCAACCTCATTCTCTCTTTTCCCTCTCACAACATTTGAATTTCAAATTCAAATATCTTCCCTCTCAAGGAATATCCCATGGCATATTTTTTCTCTCTTTTATGCCATGTAAGGAATACTTATTCTACCCCTATCCAATGATCTTTTCTACCTTTCTATCTTTAATAGTTGGTAAACCTTAGAATTATTAGTGTTAAGGTTTAAATGTGTGAAGTACAATTTGGGGTTTACCAAAGTTAGGTATTTAAAAGAACAACACCCAATTTTGGGAAAATGTTAGCGTTCCTGGCCCGCTGCCGGCGCTCCGACGTGCGGGCGACGCGCCAGTCTCGTTAAATATTTTCCCAAGTTGGGTCTTTGCTTATAAATACCCCACCTTGCCTCTTGTATTCCTCACCCCTTGCCATTATTCTTTCTCTCTAATCCTTTAATTCTATCTTGTGTTCTTAATCTTTCACACTAACATCATTTGAAAGAACACATATCCTTGTAAGGGAAGAATCACAAGAACCTAATCCACTCTTGTGATTATGTTGGGGGTCTTCTATCTCTATACTCTTTCTATTACAATCGAGTCTCTAGGTTAGGTTAAGACGTGGTTGAACAAACAAACACTTATTCTTTCTATTTGTTTGTAAGGGAAGTCTTGTGTCTTGGTGACCAAGCTTAGATCATTGGGGATCTAGTTGGGGTTTGATACTTCAGGTGGGAAGTCTATGTAGTGGTCTTTGTCACCTTAGTGGAAGTCGAATCGCGAGATTCTTTCGGGTTGTTTCCGAGGGCGGAATACCGTTGGGAGTAGCTCCTTCTTTATGAGCATCAATATTAGGGAATATCGGTGGAGTGAAGTTGTAACGGTTTATAGTCCACCGAAAGGATTATACTTAGTGAATAGTATCGATGTCGTGGATTCGCAACTGGACGTACGGATGGTATAAACCCTCCATCCCGAACCAATATATATCGTGGTGTCTTTTTACTTGCTTTATATACTTTGCTTATGTTTTTGGTTGTTAGATTCTTGTACAACCACTTGTTGATCTTTGAGGCTTGAAGTCTTTAAACTTCGAAGCAACCAAAAAGTCCGTATTCACCCCGTCTACGGTTCTACGTATTGTTTAATCCTCAAACTTTTATCATTTTTTGTTTATAACCCATAAATTATTTTCTCGCAATGACTACAAATTGAACTCATAAGTGTTGTATCAAGAGTCACACCAGAACTACAAGTTCACAAGTATAATTATTAATCGATATACACCGTCATTTTTTGCGGGTATTTATCTAGTGTTTGAAAACTGGGTCTCGGATCCATCTGATCAAATCACTTGACTATGTATGTTAACAACAAAAGTAGACCCCACTCCTAAGCTAACATTGATGTTAGCACATAGACGCTAATACCCTCACACCACTGTACGACCAAAACCACAAGCACACTTACACACATGGCAACCCAAACCACCGTCGGCCACCAACAGAACCGCCGGTATTGTCAGGACCCAAACATATGCATTATGTTCGATTAATATGGGGTTTTGGTTTTGTTGGTTTCGATTTTGTTTCTCGTGGGTTTGAGTTTATTTGTAAACTAGATTAGTGGGTTTCTGTTTGAAGCTAATAACATTAAATTGATACCCTCAAATTTGACATAATTAGGTGAAATAAATCAATGATGATGATGCCGACGTCAAGATAATTTAGTTTAAATGAATAATACATGTGAATGTGTTTGGATAATTAGCTACTGGCGTAGGTTGTTTTTCGATAATTTAGGGTCCGTTGGGTATAAGGGTTTGGAATGGAGTGAAAGTAAAAAAAACTTGTTTGTTTTGCACTTATGGGTTTTCAAATTGGGACTCACACCCCACTTGTAGGTTCTGGATAACCCAACATAGAGGCATAGATTTAACACTAAACCCGTAGAATCCATAACTCACCTATCACATACTGTTTTTATTTTATTATTCACACAATATGTTTAATTTAAATTTCATTTTAAAATATATTTAATAAATATAATTTCTTTCTCATAAACCAAATCGAAATCCAAATCCTAAACCAAATCCAAATCCAATTTCAACCCTATTTATAAACCAAAAAGACCCTTAGAGATTTGGTTTTGTGGGTTTCGATTAATGGAATGGAGGATGGGGTCGAGGGTTTAGTGGGAAATAATGAGAATAATTACGTATTTGATTAATTGGTTAAGAAGGTTGATGAAGAGTGGTTTGATTTGAGTATCTGCTATTGTTGTTTATGTGTGTTAAAAAAAAAACTGATAGTGTTAAAAAATATTGACTTTTGAGGGCATAGTTATGTATTCGATTAGAAAATGTTGACCGGTAATAAGCAACGAAATGATGATTTTGCCCTCACGTGAAAGACACGTGAGGGTAGGGGTGAGCAAACAGACCAGGTGGACCGGACCGACCGACAAAACCGACCGGTTCGGATCTGACCGACCACATTCGGTCGGGTCTCGGTCTAGGGTTTTTCATACTTTGGGTCTCGGTCCGGCTTAAAAACCGGACATTTAGCCTATTTGGACCGAGACTGGACCGAACCGGACCGAGACCGGACCGACCACATTCGGTCCGGACTCGGTCTAGGTTTTTTGCCGGATTCGGTCTCGGTCCGGTCCGGTTTTTACCCGATGAGCAGCCTTACGTGAGGGTGTTAACAATGATTGACTGACATGTGTTAGTCAAAGGGATTATCGAAGAGGCAAACTTTTGGTAAACATTATAAATTTAAAAAATTACTAATATTAATTTACATGATTTATAGTAATTTAAGTTCAAACCTCTACCATCTTGACACAAGTTATAAGGTGGTGTTTGGTTTTTGGGTTTTGACGGTTTAGAAGTTGATATGACATATAAAACTTGTTTGGTATAATATTTGAGGATTGGATTTGACTTTGAAAACCCATAAACTTTACCATACTCAAATCCTACATCTTAACATATCTTTTGACAAAAGATATGAGATCTACCACTTTCACTCTCACATTTTTTTTATTTAATTTTTTAAGTAATATTTTTTTAATAAAATTTTATTATAAAATATATTTTATTAATTTTATAATATATTTTCTCTCTTCAAATTCAAATCATAAGTTACAACTTTACATTTAAGGTGCAGTTTGGTTTATGGTTTTTGAGTGAAGGTAATGGACTCACGTCCAATAATTGTTGTTTGGTACAAAAGTAAATTACAAATATGTAGGCATCATGACCATTTATTTGATCCGAGCATATATGGTGGGTTTTTAAAATTTTGTCAGTGACTTTTCTGACAAAGTATTCTTAGCCACAAAATTTTTGCAACTTCTCATATCTTTCCTATTTAATGGTATTTTTATTCAAAACTAATAGATAATTAATTTTAATAACAATTATAAAATAAATATATATTTATAATATAATATTTTCTTTTTCCTATATCAAATCACAATCCAAACCCAAATTCAAATCCTAATCCAAATCTAAATCCTAATCCTAAACCCGTCTACAAACCAAACGGGCAGTAAATACAAATCCTAATCTAAATCATCTACAAACCAAACGGTCCCTAAATTCTCTTATTTCTAAAGTTGAATTTTTCTAAAATGTGCTATTAAACACATGTTAAGGTGTGATAATTAAATTAATACTTTCTCTTTATGAAAATGCAATTAATGCATATATATATATATATCATTTGTACAAGTTTTTGATGCATATAATACAATGATTTTTCTGCATACTTTGAATATATACGCAATTATATATTTTTGAAAGAATATATATGCAAAAACCTTTTATTATTTAATGAACTATTACTTGATTTTTTACTCAAAAGTACATGTATTTTGAACGAATGGCATATCTTACACTAAAATTAAATAAAAGCAAGATTACGATAATACTCTAAAACTAAATAAAAGCAAGATTACGATAATAAAAGCTCATTATAGTATTATTACGGTAACAATATAATATTCAAGACGAGCAAAGATAAAGCTATTAATTAAGTTACATTCACAGACTTAGGATCAAATGAGAAGAACTCTTAAAATAAGAAGGATGAGAAATAACTATAACCATATATTAGAGATGCATCGACTTGAATTAGATATATCCCTAATCTTTTAGATGCACATTAATATATTTTCTAGCTAAAAATTAGATTCATATACATATATTAGATGCATTTAAGCAAGTTAGGAAAATCCTATGTATTTTTCGTCCTCTAAGAGTCAAATTTGTTGCAAGTACTACTTTGCATCGTTTTCACTTCAAAATTACTTTCGAATGTAATTGAGATGCATCTAAATGAATAGAGATACATCTAATTCAAGTCGACGCATCTCAAATATGTAGTTATAGTTATTTCTTATCCTTCTCATTATAAGTATTCTTCTCACTACATTCACATACTATAATAAATCCTTTGCGTGAAACTGCTTTTCTCATTCACTCATCAACTCATAAAAACCAATTCAAACCTCTCTCTCTCTCTCTCTCTCTCATTCAAGACCTAATTTAATAAAATTAAAATTAAAAATAAAAATCCCAATTTTCTTTCTCTAGAGTCTTCCCCTCTCCATCGACGACCTAAACCCTAAATCGTCATCATGACCTCCGTCGCCGATCCGTCGCTAATAGCCATTCCATTTCCCGACGATCTCTCTTTATATGACGACGATAATTTCGAGTTCACTTTCGACGACTTTGACGTTCCGATAACCGACGACTTTCTCAATTCCGATTTTAATTACGATCCTGAATTGAATGAAATTTTGTCTGATCCAGATACTGTCGCTAATTCGTCGCTAAATTGTCCCGATGTTAACGGTTTTCTCAACTTTCCGTCACCGGATGAGAA
Organism: Artemisia argyi; assembly: GCA_030686995.1. Lineage (NCBI taxonomy): Eukaryota > Viridiplantae > Streptophyta > Magnoliopsida > Asterales > Asteraceae > Artemisia > Artemisia argyi. The sequence continues at coordinate 80,368,557 of CM060707.1, forward strand.
TTCGTCACCGGATTTAGGTAATTGTAATTCCGGCGGTGAACGTTTTCCGGTGTCGTCACAAGGCTCTGTGAGTAAGGTTTCGTCGCCGGAATCTGGTACGAATTCTGTTGTTGATCAGAAGGTGAAATGTGAATTAGGTAATAATGGTTTTGTGTTGAAGAGGAAAAAGGAGGAGAGTAGTGATGTGAATTCGGAATCGAGAACGAATAAATATCGAAAATCGGAGGAGAATTTGGACGAAAAAATCGACGAAAAAGAGGAAAAGAAGAAGGCGAGATTGATTAGGAATAGAGAAAGTGCACAGCTGTCAAGGCAAAGGAAGAAACATTATGTTGAGGAGTTAGAAGATAAAGTTAGGTTAATGCATTCAACTATTCAGGATTTGAATGCCCGGATCACGTTTTTCGCTGCGGAAAACGCCACTTTGAAGCAGCAAATGTGTGCTAATGGCGCGAATGTTGGTGGTGTTGTTTACCCGCCTGTGATGGGGTCAATGGGGTATAATCCATGGATGCATTGTCCTCCTCCGCCTTATGTTATGAAATCGCAGGGGTCTAATGTGCCTTTGGTTCCTATTCCGCGGTTGAAGCCGCAGCAAACTAAGAAGGTTGATGTTAAGAAGAAGACCAAAACTAAGAAAGTTGCGAGTATTAGTTTCCTTGGATTATTGTTGTTTGTTTTGTTGTTTGGTGGTTTAGTTCCGATTATGAATGTGCGATTTGGAGGGAGGGAGGCTGGTGTTAAGGAGTATAATAAGTTATATGAGCGTAAGGAGACGGGGAGAGTGTTGATGAGCGATGAGGTTGTTAATGGGACTAAATATGGAAAAGGGATAGGTAGTGAGCGGAACGCGAGTGAGCCTCTTGTGGCGTCCTTGTATGTGCCGAGAAATGATAAGCTTGTGAAAATTGATGGGAATTTGATTATTCATTCGGTTTTAGCAAGTGAGAAAGCTATGGCGTCTAGGGAAGAAGAGGGGATGACGAAGAAGGCGGTTGCTTTAGATTTGGTCCCTGCTATAAGGAGTGGTGGGAGGCAGCCACATATGTACAGGACTTCAAGTGATCGCCAGAGGGTGCTTTCATCTGATAAGGAGAATCTGAAGTCGAAGCATGCTGATGGTAAACTGCAACAGTGGTTTCGTGAAGGTCTAGCAGGTAAATGTTGCTTAAATTTTTATTACTGTTACACTTCAATCACAATTTTAACTGTTTACATCACAAACGTGTGCCATAGACTTATAAGCAAATGGACCCCCTTAATAGTATAGTTATCTCATCTGTGGATTAAGAGCTCTTGTTTGGTTATCATGATTTTGTTTATAGCTACAAAAACAATACCAGCATTCTACTTTGGTTTTCATGTTTAGATTATCAAATGTTCGACATTTTTGCTCACAGTGAACATCTAGTTTGAGAGCTGGTTAAGCAATGCTAATTAGTAACTGATGTTCTTTTTGGTTTGTCTGACGGATAATTTCCCTAAAATTCAAGCACCTTTTTGGCCTTGTAAGTTGTAATCTTGGTGGTTTGCCCATGCTTATAAGCTGTACTACATGCTAATCTCTCTTTCTGGCTGCAATAGTTTTTTATTTATAAAAGAGGACATAGAGTGATAGATTTTGGTGAGATGTTATAAAACACATAGTCAGACTGCTGTATATCAAGTTGGTTTCAAGATGCGTACCTCTTTATGGATATGCTCGTTACACTATGTCTGATTTTATTTCATGTATCTAAAACGAAAGTGTCCCTCACTTGTATTACTAAATAAATGATTGTTTTTTGTTACACAGGACCTATGTTGACTTCAGGCATGTGTACTGAAGTATTCCAGTTTGATGTATCTGCGGCTGCAGCTTCAGGAGCCATAGTCCCTGCCACCTCAGTCGGAAACATCACCGCAGAAAACGGCCACAATTCAAGCTACATCACCACTGTGAAGAACAGAAGGGTCCTCCATGGTCTTCCAATTCCCATTTCCGGTTCCACCACCAACATCACCAAAGAACAAGTATCAGGTCATGACTCAGAACACAAAGACCACCACAAAAACAATTCAGTTTCATCAATGGTGGTTTCTGTCCTGTTTGACCCTAGGGAGGCCGGGGACGCTGCTGATGTGGAAGGGATGATGGGTGGCAAATCGTTCTCAAGGATATTTGTGGTGGTTTTATTAGACAGCGTCAAGTACGTGACCTACTCTTGCATGCTTCCCCTGAAGGGAGCTAGTCATCTAGTAACAGCTTAATAAAGTATGGAAGTTTTGTAGATAGAGTAGGTGTTGGTTATATGGGAATGAACGTGCTGTACTTCTTAATCTTATGGTGTCCTTTGTGGTCTAGATATAGTATGACTTGTGAAACTCATGCCCAAGGCATCTAATTAACAATATATAAGTAATAAAGTTTCAGTTTGTTCATGTTTCTTATCTTACTTTTTTATTTCGTGTAAAGATTGTATGTAGCTTTTTGCTGCAAGCTCACACTTATTTGTTAAAACCCGGTGTGGCAAAATGGTCGGATTGGCAAGGGGTCTAAACGGGTTGGACTAGAGTCAGCTTAAAACAGACATACCTTGGTAAATAAATATCGACTGTTTTAACTGGTTTATTATCCTTTTTCACACTGTCCAATTACAACACACAATCTCTTCTCCTTTCCATGTCCAACACTAAAATCTTTTTGTATTGGGAACACAGATCCTTTTACATGTTCTTTTGTAAGAACAATTCTCTTCCAAGAAAAATTCTTAGGGTTCTGTTTCAATGCTGTACATGTAAAATGTCAATTATTAAGTTGGTATTTTGTATAATAAAATATTCCTTAATGAAGACACTAGCTTGAACCCAATGGATATCCAGTTATCCATTTCATAGCACAGATGTGGATGAATAATATGGAGTTAAAAGACTTTGAGTATTGACATGGACGGATCAAAAACAAATTGATAATGTTCTGCCGATCCGATTTACTGCCAACCCTATTTAAATCCATCTTAGCTAAAACTTATAAATTTAGAGTTAGAAAAGTCGCGTGCAAAATTTTTGTACTCTTTGCATTCCTGTTTAAGTGAAATATAATCTTCAGCTACTGTCTTTTGTATTTTACTTTGCAGATTTTTAGTTACTGTTATTTTTGAAATATAATCTTTAGTTACTGTTATTTTGTATTTTTGTAAGTTGCTACGTCTACGCCTTTGTAATTTCAGTTTTGGTTGAAAACCGGCTTACAACGGTGTTCTGTCATATGTATTGTTTCTACTTTCTAAATTTTGCTGGTTGTCTATCAACCATCAGATATAACTGTTGGCATTCTGTAATTAAATGTTACTACTATGTATCACAGGTAAATCCTCCATGAGATAATGAAAACAAAATTGGTGCTTGTTTTGTTTGGTCATGAACAGGAATGTGAAAGTTGTAACAAGAAAACCGAGTCATAGTTGGGTTGGTTATAAAAGCTTTGATATCATATTAAATAACTTTGGGATCGTACAATCAAAATGAGTCTGAAGTGCTGAACTCGGCGTCTGAGTTGAGATGTCAAACCACATACTTCAGAGAGACCGTTAAGCACAAACAAAGTGTCTTGCTTTGAACTGTTGAGTTTTCTCATGAAAAAGCAAATACATGTTCCTTGCCAACAATGAGTCTCCATTTCAATTGTTCAAAAGATGAAGTTACTGACGGTTATTTCATAAAACAGTCATACAAGTTTATACATATGAAGCAGCATTTGTGAGTCCCATGAGATGCATAAGTGCAATAACCTCCTCTACTGTGAGTTCCACTTGAACCTGACCATCATCTGGTTCCTCCCGAGCCGGTGGTGGAGCCTGTTGAGTCGTGGTTGCACCCTGGTCACTAGCTTCAGTATCAGACCCGTCATCCATAGCTTGGTATATGCCCATTCTTATCTCGTTTGTTGCACATAACGTGTGAACTCCATAGTTTGCGCATACGCCACACTCGTACGACCAATGCTTTGAGTCCAACAGCTTCCTACACACTTTGCAGTTTTGACCCCCAGTACGGTTGGTGTTGTTAAGGAGTAACTCGTGTGGATGAGCCTTGTGGGTTACCTATTTATTTAAACAAAATAATAAATTCGAAGTTAAACCCCTAATAATGACAACAAGCAACATACCGTATCCCTTGCCAATTTCAAACTTGAACAACGAAAGTAAGCAATTTGATACTTGATTCTCATTGCAAAGAGTGCGAGCTTGGCTTACCTACTTGTGTTATCATCCTAAAGAAGGCAATATTTTCTATTCTGAATAGTTTATGGAAAACATGTTGTCAAATCAAATACAATGAGTTCTTAAAATATAGACATTATCAGAATGATACCGCAAAGATACTGATAACATCCCAAAATCCTTGGTAATACTTATGAACAAACAAAAGATCCATCTGTTCTATATCAAAAAAAAACTAGCAGCATATGTTTGTGGTTAAATGATTGTTGCCATAAGCACAGTTGACATGATGGGGGTATATTCCTAGAAATGATGGGGTATATTCCTAGAAATAATACCAATTAAATGAAAGGACGATGATACCTTGAGAGGGAGGAAAGCACAGTTGACATGGAGATCAACTTCACACAATGCACAACAATACGAAAATTTGGTCCCATTGGTACCACAGGCATTGCATACAAAACAATTGGAGGGATAAGTCGGATATGGGCTAAGAATTAGATGATGAGATGGGTGAAAAGGATGTCTCATAAATCTAGTGGCATTCCCACAATGTTCGTGGAGAAAAAAATTGCATTGCCAACATGCGTAAATGGTTTTATCACAAAACTTATCGCAGCCATAGCAACGAAGTTGTTGCCCTGGCTGCACTTGGTATACGGACAAGTTATGCTCATGGCTGAAATGCTTGTACTCCATTGATCTCTTTGCTTTGTGAAACGGGAACTATGTCATGTCTATGTATAGATGGTTGTTAATTTTGAATAGACCAAGTCTAAGTCAACTGTCTACAAGTGGACATTATATTAACAAGTCAACTCTGTGGATTCCTTTTAGGACTTACAGTTTGGAAGTTATCAATGTTAGTGGTTGGAACCCAATAATCTGATCGGGTCGAGTAGCGCTGTATACTTTAGTGGGTATAACTACAGAAGATTTGACTTTTGCATTTTGACTTTACAGGGGACAAATGAGTTGTTATTTTTTTGTTTTTGTTATTAAAGGGATGTTTAAGAATCTAATTATTACTGGAGTATTAGTTTATAACATGCAATTTAAATTGCAGATATGGTGAGCCTCATTGGTATCTGTTTAGGCAAACGAACGAGTCAGAACAGATTCGGGTGAAAATGGGTCATTCTCTAGTACAAGTGGTCAGCTTGGGTTATCCATAGGTCCTCATTTGATCCTTCTATTTTGTGATCTTTTAAATAACCAATGTTTCAAATATAACTACAACAAACGTATTATGTAGGGCTGTAAACGGTTAAGTGGACATTTCATGAACCGTTCGGTAAAAATTCGTTTATTTATTAAATGAACGAACGTGAACAATTTTTATTTTCGTTAGTTAATTTAACGAACATGAACAAAAGTCGTGTCCGGTCATTTATGTTCGTGAACGTCCGATTATGCATTCGTTAACGTTCGTTTATGTTTATTTATTTATTTATGTTCGTATATCATATCTTTTAATTGTATAATTTTAAAATTGGTTTTTTTAAACAAGACAACTCTTACAAAACAATATATTGTTCATAATTTAATGAAGTTTATGTTTGTTTGTCTATTTTTATTTATGTTTGATCATTTATTTTCGTTTAGCGTTCGTTTAACATCTTAATAAACAAACATCAACAACTCATTTTTTAATAAACGAACATGAACAAGAAAATTCGTCCGTTTAAGCGTTCGTGTCCTTATTGTATGATATCAAAAATTATAAACTCTAGTAAAGCTTTAAATAATTTCATAAGAAAATGATTGAGAGACCTAAATATAGGACTAATTTCATGCTTAAACATCCTGTTGATTTGTGAAAAAAATGGGCCTCTTAGCTGCAACTAACAGGATGATGCCACACAAGACATGAGGGCTTGTTTTTTGTTTTTTTTTTCTATATTAAGTGGGTGGACCCTTTTCTGTTAATGAGTCTTAATGGGGAGGAGCACCCTTTGTTTCCTCTCCTCATATAGACCATTTAACAGAAAAAGAAACATATTATATGTATGGTCCCATCACTATTTTCCCATTAAGACTCATTAATGGAAAAAAGAAACACCCCTATCTTTAACCAATTAATTAACATTTCTTTAAAGTTTGTAATATTAATTTCAATTAAGAGTAATATAGTAAACTTGACCAAACTCTCCTATCTATTTTTAGTATCGGACAATTAATTTGGGACATACCAAAAAGGGAAGATGGACAATTAAATTGGGACGGAAGGAGTATATTAGTTTAAGGGTAAAATTATCATTTTGAAATAAGTAGAAAAGAAAAACCTATTTTTTTATTTATTTTATTATTATTATTATTTTTTTAAGATAATTATTTTGATACGGGGATAGTATACTATTATTAGAAAGGAGACGCACCAATCCATTTGATATTCTTTTCTTGAATCGAGGGACAACTTTTCATGACAATTAAGACTAGAGGTGCAAGTATTCCCATCTTCATAGGCAAGAATCATTTATATAAACTCAAGCTTGTTTATAAATGATCCACATAAATCAAGTCATCCAACCCAAATAAACATTTACAAGAAGCCAAAAGATATGGGACAAACTATTGGTAAATCTCTATCTCGTTACGTTTAATTTGATATCATTGACATGTATTAACGTATTTACCGTTGCTTATGTTACATTTTAGGGGGGAAAAAAATAGACAACGATATTTTAGCTCATTATTCCTAAGCGGAAAGAACTGTGTTTTGTATGTTATGCGTCCTATGATTGTCCTGTTTTCTGTAGTGCTCCATCTCTTCCATGTTATAAAATCACATTTCCTTTTTTTTTTTTTTTTTTTGTCATTTCACTAATCGATCTATCGACATAATAGGAAAGGAGGAAAATAAAGATATCGGTCCCGTTATAGGGAAATGCTATGATAAATATTTTGCAGACCCTAACAAGGAATGGAACTTGGCGGAGTTTTATCATGCAGTCTGTGAGACCGTAGAGTATTTTTCACCATCTATCCTAGCAAAGTTTTTAGAATCAAAATAAATACACAAGATTTTACTTATATATCTGTTTAATTTGACAGAGAATTGAACAAAATGCTTGGATGCACCCAGTTTCATGTCCCAAAATCTTCTACGCTTAAACAAGCCTACGATGTAAGTGTGAATCATCATTTGATTTTCTTTTCGCAAACATTTTTAAGAAACGTTCAGCAGATTACATTTCTAATTCGATATTGAAAAGAAAATGTTCACTAACCACACAAGCTTATTTGTAATCATAAAGGTAAATACATATATTTTTTAGATTGCCATTTTATTCATTTTTTGGCCACAAATTGATGTGAACACGAACTCATTTTGACCTATTGCCAAACACATATTCGAACACCCATTCTTCCACCTCTAATACACACACGGATTCAATCCAGATATGTTATTTTGGACAAATGAATGTTATAGAAAGTTTGACGAGATTTTTGGAATGGAATCACGGGAATGAAATGCAGAAACATCATAAAGGAAAAGATGTGCTGAGCAAGGAAGAGTTTCAAAGGATATTGCAGGATATAATTTTGGATTCTGGAGTTACTGGAATGGGAATCAAAGACATATTCCTCTTCATCTTCGGAATACCAATTGTTACCACGTTTATTAAGCAACGAGCAGCCCCTAATGCCATTCCGAATGATGTTTTCATTCCAGCGGTCACTTCTGCCTCCGTGTTCCTCCTCACCAAACTTAACAAAATATGAAAAGGAGGCCGCATGTATATGTTGATAATTATTGTGTTTCAAGTTCATCGTTACCAAAGAAATCCAATTGACACATGAAATTATATTGTTTGTTGATCTTTTACAATGTTCTGGTAACTTGAAACATATTAAAGACAAAAATAATCCGAGTCTTCACAATCTTTAGAAACCGAGTTCAAATCACAAGCTTTGGGAGTTTGGGTAATTCTGATGTGTGATTTGAAAGTAATGTGATTATGAGAACAATTTCTGATTGAAAAGACACTTGACATGACTAAAAATACACTATTTTTTTTGTTTTTTGTGAGATGAGAATAGAAGTCTTATCAAAAGTAGTCGAGTACCTATAAGGACAGGATTTTAAAGCGGCAATAGTTATAGTTGCGATATTTTAGTTAAGTGTTTCGTGTTACGCTTATGCATATAACATAGAATAATCAAATTTTAAATATGATGTCAATTTTAGAAACAATATCAAGATAAAGAAAAAGACATAAGGACATAAGTAGTAGAGATAAGTTACAAGAAAAGGCCATTGGATAATTTTAGTTATCGTTTTTGTTACTACAAACATAACCTTGACTCCTTGAGTGGTCTAATGATCTAATCATGACTACACTCACAATCAATTTCAGGATGCAGGTTCCCTTGGTTAGTAATACAACCCAACAGATAAAATCGTTTTATTTGAGTGTTAATTCCAATTCCTTAAAGGTCATCCGACACTACTGAAACCTAAAAAATGCACCAGAACCTGTGTTCCTTAGAACCTGATCAGTTATGATAAACATGATCTTCAATTAAGAGTTGAAAATGTCATCTTATTGACAAGAAACAAACCATAGAGACAGGAAACAAATGTACGAAATAAGGTTAGAAAATACATGTGTGATGAACCTTGAGACTGGATTTAGCTATCCGACTTTGCCACTGCAGATGCGTAGCTCACACTGCTGTCTCGTGTACTTTTGCACTGACTCGACTGTTCGTACCTAAGGAACTTTATCTTTATCTTTGTTAAGCAGTTCTTTGACATCTGCATTATCAAAGAGATCTATTATGAGAAATGAAAAACATGAAAAAACCAGAATAATATTTAGCACAAATCACTATCCACGGTAGATACATTAGGAAGATAGGTTACACCACCAAGTGACCTCAAGTGTTTCATTACAATACAGATGTCTACGAGACTTTTTCACGACTATTGAAATGTACTTTTGGCTTTCAAATAAATACAAGGGGGTGTTTGGATGTGTGTTTTGAAGTGAATATGTAAATATTAAAGATAATCTCAGCTGTAATAAAACAGGTTGTTAGTGTTTGGATGTGCTTCTTCTATTTGAAATTGTGATAAAAAATTGATTCATTTATTGTTTGACTGATTGACAAGAATCAGTATTTAAGATTCCAACAGATAAATGCGCAAAACTGGCACTTCTGTGGAAAATCCAGAGATGTCTCGTAAAATGGGAATGAGAGTATCTCAGATTAAGTTAGAAGAATGGGGTACATAAGTAACTTGTTCATCCATTATCAACTTTGTTGCAAATGATATGAAATTCAATGATCAAAACTGATTATTAGACAAATAAATGGAAGCAAATCTGCTTAGTGGAACCTTACAAAGCTGATCGTTGCGACTTAGTGTTTTTTAACAGTTTCAAACACTAAACAAAAATTATCAAGCAATTTCATAAAAGGGAATAAAGTTTACTTACATGGAGAAAAACACTGATAGGATGACGTCCACAAATGGTATTCTCAGTTTCCAAAAGGTACTGTTTAAATTCATCAGGATCTCCAGTCTCAATAATCTCCATCCCCATTTTGTCTAACGCCTCAATTGACTTATGGATAGCTCCATGTTTCTTGTCATAATGCATATAATTGAACCTACATACAAGTAATATAAATCACACATTCGACATAAATTAATAAAATTATTTAAAAAAAGGATCATAAGACTGAAACATACCGAGAACCCCAGTGACAAAAATCTGAGGACACTGAGAAGAAATTTTTCGGGTCATCAATATATTTAGCCAGCAGTCGTCCATACATGGCTTCACTTTCAGCACTTACAGCACCAACCATAATAGGAACAACTTTCACATTATACCTGTAAAAGATTAAACTTGCTTTAGGCTTGTAATGATTGGGAAGAGAGCTTCTTATAGAAAACACTAGACTTACCCACGAAATACTTTGGCAAGATACGGCAAGTGCATTTCCATGCTATGTTCAGCTTCGTCAACTTGCATATCCATCATGTCAAATTTTCCAGTAGCTTTTAGCTCTTCAATGACTGTTAATTACAAATAATAAAATATTTTATTACAATAAGATCTATCAGGCATGTTTATTGAAATTTTTGAGTTATTAAGGGGTTGTTTGGATGCGTGCTTGAAAGTGATTATCTGATATTACATAATCAGAAATAAATGAGTAACTTTGTACAGAAGATGGTATTCTGATGTGCTTTCGCCGTTTTTGACTATCCAGAATATTCACAGATAAAATGACCAAAAACAACATTATTCTCTAAAGGGAGACGTTCATTCAAAGACCCTCTGAACTTGGGACAAAAGTGCACAACTGAAATAATGCAGAATTACCTTCAAGATCTATAGGGAGATCACCAACCGGTGTCTTGTAAATTGTTGCTTTTGATAGAGCGCATTTAGGGGTGTAATGATGATGAGATGGGCCAAGAAGAAATATCCGGGTACTGAAAAACATAAACGTATATATCATAGCATACACAGGCGTAACAAAGTAGCACACTCGTATAACAACCTTTAAATCTAAACTTAAATCATAGTGGTGGTTATTAGTAGGCCTACAACTTAGTTTATACGGTGTTCAAACTTCTCATGAAAAATGAAAACCACGCTTTATAACTATATACTCCACATAACTGTGTGTTCGTGAACGTACAATTATTGGGAGATAAGCTTACATGTTAGTTGGATCAATGTTTCCAAATGCAAAGGCGGCTGCACGGCCAGAATAAGAATAACCTGCATGTCTAGTGGGTCCATTACCACCCGATAAAATGATAAATTTATTAATAAAGTCAACAAAAACTACGAGTAAGATTGAAAATGAACATATACTTTTTTTTTTTGGGTAACCATGGTTTCCGACCTTTTGGCCGACTAATCCACGAGGTTTGAACCCACCGCCACATGGTCTCAAACCGGTAAAGCCCTCCCTTTTTGAGGAGGTTGGTGTGGCCACTTTAGGGTTGTTTGCACGTAACAGGAAATGAACTTGAGACCTCACACATCTTAGAGTGCTAGTCACAAGTCCTTTGGCCACTAGGCCACCCCTGAGTGGTCATGAACATATACTTACGGGGCAATTACACCTCGTACATCTGGAGACTTGATCAAACTACACTCCCTAAGCCATCCATCAAGCTCTTCCTCCAACTTTTGAGCTGATGAACCAAAAAAGAACCACAGTTACAAATAATGCTTGTATTTGTGCACAACTTTTTGATACCATAACACATTTCAATTCAACTTATGCGTGATTTTCATCATCAAATCCAGTCCAACGAAGTATACAGTCAACATATGGCTCAGCATTTCATAGCAAAACTAGCCAATGGAAGAACCAAAAGGTTCTATGCCCATAATATACGCAACCCCTTTAATATCTTTTACAACGCTGAAATCTCAAACGGGTGTCAGGCATTATTGCTATAACTAGAATCAATTTTACTAATTATTCAACGTATGTTGTAGCTACTCATAAAACTAATTATTTGACCCGATCACATAACTAGAATCAATTTTAGTATACACTAATTATCAGCAACTTTAAACTCCAGTTAGCTTTTAATGTTAAACGTCATCGAAAGATTAAGTTAATGAAAATTAGGAAGAAAAAGCGTAACATACGATTATTGGAGTACCATGAACCAGCGTGAGTTGCTCTTCTGATCGTACTTGCCATCGATTACAATTTATTTATAAAACAAACAAACAAACCCTAGTTGTATGACCTCCGACTGTGTGTCTGTGTAAAGTACAAGTGGTTTGGTTCAGCTAAAAGATTCCCTAATTTTTATTTATTTACGAGTGGGGTAGCCGCACGTTGCTGCGGGAGTGGATTTCAGGATGATTTTTTTTTTTTTTTTTCCGGGAGTGTTTGTCGCGGAGCATGTGCGTTTGGTTTTAGAATATAGTTGTTGCATATGTTTTATTGTGTTGAATTAGAAGATGTACCTAATTTTATTTTATTTATTTATTTATTTATTTTTTATCTGTTTAATTTTTGTTTTTATTTTTTAGTTTTTGTTATTTTTAAAAGGTAAAAAAAAAATTGTAAGAATGGCTTTTTAATGTTTTGTTTTGTTTATTTGGTTTTTGGGGTAATTGTAGTTTGTGTAGTGTGAGTTCGGCCAAAGTCTTGTTTTTAATGTTTTTTTTTTTTTTTTTTTTTTTTTTTTTTTTTTTTTTTTTTATTGTGGTACAAATGGTCCCTCCCTATTGTATACGGAGTAAAACACTCCATCTTTCCTCACTCATAAATCACACACACACATTTCTATTACTCTCTCTCTCTCTCTATCTCTCAATATCTACTCGCCGGTCATCCCTTTTACGGCAACCATCGCCGCCGTTGACCACCGTCCGTCACCGGCAAATTTTCCGGCGGAACATTTTACTCTCCCAATCAATAGATCGGTCTATTCTAAGCGTTTCTGGAGCTTCTTGATCCTCGACGCGCCACCAAACATCCTCACCGCCGCTGCCACTCCACTGCCGCCACCACACCGTCAATCCATAACCTTTTCTCTTGTCGGTAACACCTCTCACGCGCCTTCTCCCTTCCCCTTTTTTTTTATTTTAACGAAAACCTAATTTTCTAAACTTTTTATAGATCCATACATCTTTTTTATAGATATATTGAATTTATTTGTAGATGTATATGTTTCTTTTGTACTTCTAACGTTTTTGCTATTTTTATTTTTTTTAGTGGCGCCCCTTGCAACCACTTTTTGTCGCTTGCTGCTGCTGTAGAAGCCGCTCTTTCGCCGGAAAAAAAAATTGTGGTCGCCGAAAAGTTATGTCGTTGCCGGAAATCGTGTAATTTGTTATAAAGCTTGAAGTGTAATTTTTATATGAATTTATTTGTTTATTTGTTGTGTAAATTTGTTTATAAAAAATGTAATTTTTTTTTAAGGAAAATTATTCACAGTTTCAGGAAAAAAAAAATTGCTACAGTAAAGTACAACACAGGCAGCGCATGGTGCACTGTTCATTCAACTGTTCCGTACAACTTTTGATGTGTACTGCAACAGTACGTTTCCCCTCACATGCTACAGTAAAATCCCGCCTTTTTAATATATTATATAATTTATTTATTTATTTTCAATAAACACAATTGAATGTACACGTTGCTTGATTCGTGCTTACTAAACACGTTTCGCCAACTATAAGAGCATAAGGTAAGTTGACGTGAGTTATAACATAATCCACTCCCATGTAAGCGGTACATTAGTTTTAACCTTTTAACTGTAACACACTAAAAAATTTCATGATAACATAACTCACCTATAACTCACCTTCACCTCAATTATTTTTAATTTCATCCTCAAACTTTAACAAACACTTCATTTATTTAAAACATAACATTAATTCGATAACATTATAATACGGAATTTAAAAAAAAAAAAAAAAAAAAAAAAAAAAAAAAATTATTTATTCCCCACGAGGAGGCAACCCTAATTTCTTGTTGAATCGGTCGTTTTCCATATTGACCAAAGCCACGTAGGTTGGATCCCTGCCTGTAGTGTTGAGCATAAAAAATTCTAACTCCCTTAACCTCTGCTGTGTGGATTGGTTTTCTGCGGTCGCCTGATACACCCTGGCCGCATCTTCAAGTTTTGCCCGATACTCTTCGCGCATAATCTCCTCGAAATTAAATGAAGAAAAGGAACTTCCGGTGCTTGTCGTTGTCTCGGATTTTTGTTTCTTAAAAGCCCTTTTTTTTCCAATAGGTCGTGGTTTTTCATCATGACCAAACAAAGCCTCGTTTGTTTGGCTTGGGACGTTGCCGGTTAAATCAACCGCCTCCGGCGCGTTCCATTTTTGATGTTTACATAAAACACTCCAAGCCAAGTCATTCACGAACGGCGCGTTGTTGTGTTCGTCACGATACAATTGGTTAGCCCGTTTTAGGATATCCACTTCACCTTCCCCACTTTTGACGTCGTGTTGCGCCTTTTTGAAAGCAGCATTGAACTTACTGTAATCACGGTTCAACGTTTTCCACTTGGATTGAAGCATATCCTTGTTGCGGTTTTTTGAGTTTATTCTATTGAACTCACTTCTTATCCATTGCCATAACGTATCCTTAGATTGGGAACGCCCGACACGCGGATCCTCTGAACATATCACCCAACACTCGGCAAGCAATTTTTCCTCACTTGGCGTCCAACGATGCCTCACGTTCTCAGCTTCTTCTTCCTCGTCTTCTATAGGGTCTTTGAATTTTTTTTTACTTTCGTTTAATACGACCTTTTGGTTTTGGAGGAGAATTAGGTGTTTCCGGAACTTCATTTGTTTTCGTTTGGGATTGTTGTGATTGTTGGAATTGAAGATTTTGGAAATTGGAATTTAAGATGTTTTGTTGGCTATCATTCCAATATTGGAAAGCTTGGTGTTGTGCGTATACTTCTTGGCTCGACATACCGAATTCATTTGGGTTACCCCAAATTGGAGTTGACGAACCCTCGTTTGGATTTGAGGAAGAACCTGCGTATGGGTTATTCCACCCACCAAGAAGATTCGTAAACGAGTCGACGTTGTTGTTGTTGCCGCCCGACATTTTTTTTATGCTAATAGAAGTGTATTGTAGATTATAAAGAGTAGTGGAAGTGTGAAAAAAAATTGTGTGGGTGAATGGGTAATTATAGTTGTGATAAAATGGGTTGGAAAAAGTTTTCGTTTACAACGTTTAGAAAATATAGGGGCCTGAAATGAAATTTTTTCTTTTGAAAAATGCGGCTAAAGTAGCCGTTAAAAGGGCCTGAAACGATTAAGTTCTTGACTCGGCGTGTTAATGCACCCTTTTGACGCAAGGGCCGGTAAGATAACGCACCCTATAAATCTGGTGCATTATGCTATAACTCGTATGGGTGCGTTAGGTTACCTAGTGCTCTAAAGGAGTATTTGGCAACCTTAAGGAGTCAAGGGTATTTGTTTGAAACCATAAAGGAGTATCGGTTTGAAGCTAGGACGGAATAAAAGTGAGCATTATAATATAAGGGCACCTTTGATTTGTAGGTGGGTTTAGAATTAAGATTAAGATTTAAATTTGAATTTGAATTTGATATAGGAGTGACAAATAAAATTAAAAAAATAAAATATGTATTTAATCAAACTAAACGAGTACCCGTACATAGCAACGGAATTTTATAGCAACAGATAGTTTTAGTGATAAAAAATAGTTTATGTGTTATAAATGAAAAATAATAAAAGTTTGAGGATTTGGGGATTAAACATAATATTTTGAAACCCTCGGTTGAACCGTTCCGGTTGAAAAATGGGTCAATTTAAACAAGGTCAACCCGACGAGGTGAGTCGAAAAAACAGGTCAAATTAAACCGAGTCAATCCGCCGGGGTGAAGCATCCCTGGTCAATCCGATTTTCGATGTGTATTAATAGTTTCCTTTTGAAACATATGTTTCAACATTTTCTTTTTTAGTTTCAACATTTTCTTTATTGATATATTTTAAGTTTTTTCTTACATAATATAAATTTTTCAACATTTCACAAATTGACTTTTTTATTTTTTCACATTTACTATTTTGCTTTTATATGTAGTATAGATAAATAGTCAGTTTTTATAATCTATCTATCTATAATACTATAAGATTGTCCTCTCTAATTGAATGTGGAGGCGTCAAGATTGCATAGAGTACAACAAGCTAATGCTCGAAATTAAATGCAGAAAATAGAGTTTCATGTGTAATTGGAGCCTTAATTGTTCGACTTGAGTAATTGCAAGCATGCAAAGAGTCATGTCGTTACATTTATGTTTTCTTAATGGAGGAGATGAAAGTACAAGGGTTGCGGGAATTGATCACATACTACCTCCGTCCCATAATAATTGTCCACTTTGATTTTTTTAAGTCTTTTTTATTCAACTTTGACAATTAATATTTGTATTTGTATAATATAATACTTGATGAAAAATATATGAATAGATTGGGTTTTAAATGTATATTCATTTAGTATAATTTTTATCAAATATTATGTAACACAAATAAAAATATTAATGGTCAAACTTGAACAAGAAAGACTCAAAAAAGTCCAAGTGGACAATTAATATGGGACGGAGGGAGTATTATTTAGTATAGAATTAAAATTCGGTTATAGATTGAGAAGAAGTTGAAAATGTTGCAAGAATAATTGATGATTTATCCTAATCCATGCCTATATAAACCAACCAAAATCACATGCACAAACACAAAAGTTCGAATCTTCATTCCTGCTACTTAATTTTGTAATTTATTGTTAGAATTATTTCTTGATTTTTTTTCCGTGTGCAGGTAATACATACAATATGATTCTCTTACTACTGTTACAAGAGAAAAGAATAGGTGATGTATCTATACTCTTTTTTTTTCTCAGTTTCATTTGCAAATTATATATATATATATATATATATATATATATATATATATATATATATATATATATATATATATATATATATATATATATATGTTATAAGAATAATACAAATAATCTTGAAATCCCAAAGTTCAAAACAACTGCAATGTAAATATAATTAATCTCATACACAAAACAAAAGCAGGTTCTGTTTTTAGCATGCATTCTCACGCTACTCATGCTTTGGTTGTTTGTATTATATAATATCTATCTATAATACTATAAGATTCAGTCCTATAATTTATTGTGTAGGCGTCAAGATTGCATAGAATACAAGATATCTAATGCTCGGAATTTAATGCAGCCTCATAATAACTATACAATCATGAAAAGAGATGAAGTGCAAGGGTTGCCCGAATTGATCACATGGTATTTAGTATAGAATTAAAAGTCGGTTAGATGAACTGCAAGGGTTGCGAAAGGTTGCAACAATAATTAATGATTTAACCTAATTCATGCCTATAAAAACCGGCCAAAATCATATTTAGTATGTACATTTGAAGATGATTTACACATCTTTTAGATCTTTGATTGTTGGTAGCGGTATGTAAATTCTCTTTTGCAACATTTTGGAGATGAGTCACACATCTTTTAGATCTTTGTAATCAACCTGGTCTTTTTTTCTTAATTTAGTTATCATACGCAGGTACCATGAAAATCACACAAGATCATGCATGCTTAGAAAATGGAACCAAAGATTGGGATACCAACTATTTTCTTTGTTTCTTACATATTTAGTTGATTGTTATAGATAAGCACATATATAGATATATGTATTATGTTAATGCATTTTCATATACAAGTAATTTATGTGCGTTTTCTATTGATATAGCTCACATGTGCGAATTGATTCAATAAAATGTGCATGAGTATGTATGTAAAGCAAAATTTAAATGGTTAAATGATACTTTTTAGCATGATTAGTTTATGTAAGTAGTTGCTTTCGAATGCTCTTTGAGAAATATTAGAATGAATTTATCGTGTGCAATTGTTATTATTGCAAAGAAGAAGGTCCGCGCATCGCAAAGTGTTTTCTTTTTCTATATGTAGAATCATTAGTGAGAAACCAATATTTACGCCCATTAAAAATGAGTTTGCCATAATAGCAAAATACGACATATTAAAAATAGCACATTGAGTAATGAATAGAAAGAAAAAAATACATAATTTTGACTTAAAGCCGTTTGTAAATTATAATGTCAAATATAAAAGTTGAGTTTTAAACATAACCAAAAGTTCAAACTTTATCGAAAAACAAAACCGGTGCATTTAATGTGAAGTAATACTATAAGATTCAGTCCTATAATTTATTGTGTAGGCGTCAAGATTGCATAGAGTACAAGATAGCTAATGCTCGGAATTCAATGCAGCCTCATAATAACTATAAAATCATGAAAGGAGATGAAGTGCAAGGGTTGCCTGAATTAATCACATAGCATTTAGTATAGAATTAAATGTCGGTTAGATGAAGTGCAAGGATCGCGAAAGGTTGCAAGAATAATTACTGATTTAACCTAATTCATGCCTATATAAACCGACCAAAATCACATTTAGTATGTACATTTGAAGATGATTCACACATCTTTTAGATCTTTGATTATTGGTAGCGGTATGTAAATTCTCTTTTGCAACATTTTGGAGATGATTCACACATCTTTTAGATCTTTGTAATTAACTTGGTCTTCTTTTTTTCTTAATTTAGTTGTCATACGCAGGTACCATGAAAATCACACAAGATCATGCATGCTCAGATAAATGAAACCAAAGATTGGGATACCAACTATTTTTTTTCTTATATATTTAGGTGATTGTTATAGATAAGCATATATATAGATATATGTATTATGTTAATGCATTGCCAGATACAAGTAATTTATGTGCGTTTTATATTGATGTAGCTCACATGTGCGAATTGATTCAAGAAAATGTGCACGAGCATGTATGTATAGCAACATTTAAATGGTTAAATGATACTTTTTAGCGTGATTAGTTTATGTAAGTAGTTGCTTTCGAATGCTCTTTGAGAAATATTAGAATGAATTTATCGTGTTCAATTGAATTATTATTGATGAGTGTGTAAATACTTATCATTTTTATCGTATCTGAACTGCCAAAACATCCAAAAACACTCAGAAATGCATCAAAATACAGAAATTATTCTAGGAATTGTGTTTTATATGTTTTAGATGCAAAATATTTAAAAACAAATGAAAAACGAACAAAGTTTGCATAATTGGCAGTTTCAGTCCCTCAAGTTTCAAAAATTGACAAAACTAGTCCCTGAAGGTTTAAAATGAAAGAAAAGTCAACCCAAGTCCTTTGGAATTCAAAAGTTGTCAAAATAAGTCCTTTGGTGAAAATTTTGGGAAAATTACATGTTTGGTCCCTGTACTTTGCAAATGTACAAAATCAGTCCCTGGAGTTTTTTAAAATGAAAAAAAAAAAAAAAAAAACAACAATGGTCCTTATGAAATTATAAATTGGCAGGAATGGTACTTTTGTGAACTTAGAAAGTTGAACATATTTAGCTCTCATAATTTCAGGAAGTTGCAAAAATTGGTCCTTGGGATTTATAAAATACAAACCAAACGTACACCCTAGTATTATCACTACTCCCTTAATCCAAATCCCACCCCAATCCAAACACAAACCAAAGCCCACTCCTTATTACTCCTTGGCCCAAACCATCACACAGCCCACACCCCACCACCTTTTAATATAAAAAAACGGTCAACCCTTGACCCCTTCCCCTTTGACCGTCTCCTCCACCTCACACCCCACTCCCAGTATACTCCAAAGCTCCCATCATCACACCTAGGCCTGCTTCACCTCTGCATACTCAACCTTTCCCCCTTGCCTAACCAAACAACCACAACAATCCAAGATAATACCCTCTGGCCTCAATTATCTAGGGAAACAGGCAAATACCATTTTGGCGGCAAAAACTTCAAACGGCCAAGATTAAAGTGGTATCATCCAAGGGTCAATATTGGTGTTAGGAAAGAGACAAGGGACATCCAAAACCCTAATTTTTGAAGATAAAAGGGCCAAGAGAAGCTGGAAGCAAGAAGTTAGTTAATTTCTAGCTTTAGTGTAGATTAGGATGTTGAATTATTAAACTTTCTAAACCCTAGTGTTTTAATTAATCTCTCAGTTGTAATTTTAATGTTTCATTGTAATTTGAACTTATTTCAATAACTAATTCCAGTTTTCTCATGTTTGATCTAGTTTTAGCATTTTCACTTAAAAGTCTCATTTAGTGCTAATGTTATAACAAGCCTTTGTTTAATGATCCTATAAGCTCATTCAAGTCTCTGGATAGCTTTTGTAAGCTCATGTGTTCATCTGAAATAGTTTTGTTTGAAAAATTCAAAAACTCATAAAAATACCAATTAATAAGTTCTTAAATCAAAAATCATAAGTGAAGGAGATTGAAGCATTGGAGCCTGATGAATGTTGGATTGTTATGGTTTAGAAATCTTAGGGGGGATAATAGGACATGGTTGGATTGTTTGTTCTTGGTTTTGGAGCTCACTGGATCAATTGTAAGCAAATCTTATAATTCTGCATATGTATCTGTAGCCTAGCTTATTATTCTGCTTCATTACCATCATTCTAGATTTTAGATAACTAAAATAGTTTATAGGAGTAGATTTCATCATCATCTTAGTTTAAATTAACATGTTGTTATGAAAATCTTCAAACAGTCAAGAGATAATGGGGTGTTTGGCAATGTTGATTTGAATGAGTTGTTAAGGCATTTAGAAGTTATAAATAGTTTAAACAAGTTTGATTAGGTTCCTATAGCTTGTTTATGGTTAAAAATCTAGGCCTCATTAGTGTAAAAGTCCAACTCACTTTGATTTCTCATGACTGTTTTAACTGTTGCATTTTTCAGTTGCATAATCCATTTTTAGGTTCCATGTTTGCTTAGCTTGCTTGATTCAGTTTTAATATAGCTTAATTTAACATGTTCAATCATAAAATCAAGATTCAATCTCACCTTGGTCAAACTTTTGTAAAATCTCAAAAAGTCAAACAAAACCATAATAGTTAAAAATGGCCAGAATTTCTTGAGCATCCACAGGGTTTAATTTAGATTGGAGATAAGACTTTCTTGTTGTTTTGTGATATTTTGCTGCTTGTAAACTCATTTCAACAGAAAAATTGGTTTTTGAAATTCATTTGCTCATTGAAATCCTTGCCTAAACTTGCCCATGTGAGCCTTTGACTCCCCTGCACCTAGTGTGCATACCCAAGTTCTCATGCCTCCCATAAGCTCACCAGTGGGACCCGCCCTGTTCAAATTAGCTTTTTGGATAGCTTATACATCCATCTTCTAGGTTCAGTGCTTATTAGCTATTTTCTAGCTTATTAGGTAGGCCTGCAAGGAGCTTTTTACTTGCTCCATTTGTCGTAGTACACTGATTCATCAGTGTATTGAGTCCACTCCATAAGCTCATAGCTAGCTTATTCATGAGTCCTAGAACTTAAAACTTGGGTCATTTGGAAGCCTCCCACCCCAGCTTTTCAGACCAAGCTTTGCCTTGGACCCTTGATCACCCAGGTGGGCCCCACAGAGGGCTGCAAATGGCCTGTTAAGGTCTGTTTGGTCTGTGGGTTGTAGGTTTGCTTATTTAGGCTTATTAGCTTAATCAGTCCCTATTTCTTGTCATTTCAAGTATAAGTCATTTGTCTCTAGCTTATTTCAGTTTTAGTTTAGATTTTAGCTTGCTCTGTTAGCTTTTCAAGTTCATTAAAAGTCCTAATAAGTTTCATATTCTAAGCTGCTTATCTTTTAGCCCTGCAACTGCTTATTCATAGCTTTTTAGGAGTAGCTATAGTTTTATAATTTGCTTATTTTCATATGTTGTTCAGTTTTGTAAAGTTGAAAATCAAAAAAATAAATGTTTGCAAAATGTGCCAGGGGCGGGGTTTGAACCCCTGACCTCTTGGGTTGACTGGTCAAACCCAAACCAATGGGGTGCACCATCTGGGCTAGGTAGTTGTTAATGTTTATGTTTTCCTTTGTTGTATTTATACTAGTACTCACCCCATTAAGCTTATAAAAGCTTTTCAGCTTATTTACAAGCTTATTTATAAGCTTGTCACCCTTTTCATATTTTTCCTAGCTTAATTATAGTACTCAGTATTTTTGTAAAAAAATTTAGAATTTTTACTTTTCATTTAGTATTTTTAATAGTTTAAATTAGTATAATTAGTTAATAAATAGTTCTTAATTAATAATAAATAATATAAAAGTCAAAAAAATAATTTTCTTTTTTCTAAAATTTTCTTTGATTGTTAGTTTCGTAAAAATATAATTTTTACATCCGTAGGGTTAGCATAGCTCAAATTTCACTTTTTATTTCGCGCACTCGCGTTTTATTTAATAAACTTTTTTTTTAAATTTAGGTTACGTTAGTAAAAGTAGTTTGTAAAAAAACCAAAAATAAAAAAAAGTGATAGCTTCTATTTAAGCCCTTTTGGCTTATTTTTCTGCTTATTTATAAGCAAACTCTGTTTTTAAATTTAAATTATGTTTTAGGTTAACTAGGTTTCACGTCATTGTTAATATAGTTTGTTTAAATTATTCTCATTCGTATTTCCTTAGTATAATCATACAAATCACTCAAACCCCTTTTCTGTCCAAATTCACCCGATCACAAACCCGTTTTGATTACCATCACACCTCGTCGGGACATAACGACCCGGGGAAACCCCTATACTTCCACGGAGATTGACTCTAGACTGTTTGACTTTGTTGACCATTCCCTGGTCAAATTAGGTTGACCGTTTGGAGTCAATCAATTATTGAAAAGAAGAAGGTCTGCGCATCGCAAAGTATTTTCTTTTTCTATATGTTGAATCATTAGTGAAAAACCAATCTTTACGCCCATTAAATGAGTTTGCCCTAATAGCAAAATACGACATATTAAAAATATCACATTGAGTAATGAATAGAAAGGAAAAAATACATAATTTTGAATTAAATCCGTTTATAAATTATAATATCAAATAAAAAAGTTGAGTTTTAAACATAACAAAAAGTTCAAACTTTTATCGAAAAAAAAACCGGTGCATTTAATGTGAAGTATATACAACATCGAGATGGAAGTGCAAGGCTTGCCGGAATTTATCACATGATATTTAGTAGTAATTAGTATAGAATTAAAAGTCGGTTATGGATTGAGATGAAGTTAAAAAGGTTGTAAGAATAATTGATGATTTAACCTAATGCAATATATGTATTATGTTAATGCATTTTCATATACAAGTAATTTACGTGTGTTTTCTATTGATGTAGCTCACATGTACGAATTGATTAAAGAAAATGTGCACGAGCATGTATGTAAAGCAACATTTAAATGGTTAAATGATACTTTTTAGCATGATTAGTTTATGTAAGCATACAACTTGAATAATGAATATAAAAAAAAAGTGCACAATTTTTGCTCAAACCCATTTGTAAATTAAAAAAAATAATAATAAGTTAAGACATAATAGTGGAGTCCAAAAGTTCTAGGAATTATTAATAGTGTGTTAATTAATATTCATTTGGTTAGCTATTTAGAATTGAGTTTATTGATAAAATTTATTAATATTAGTCAGACTTCAATGTTAATTTTCAATAATATTAGTTGTACAATAAAATGAGATGAAGCTAAAAATGTTTGTAACGATTTTTATACACTTTATGTGGCATTATTATATATACATTATTACACAAACTTTAACTTACAAACTTAATAAAGAAAATATTTAACGCACATTAAACTATTACCAATTAGATAGACCCCGTGTGCTTCATATTACCATGCAAAAACCATCTAATAGACAAGTATTGTAGGGCTAAGTAATAGACCAAAAGAAACAAAGCCATTTTTTATCATGCAAAATAAGTAATAGGTCAAAAGAAACAAAGTCATCACAACTTAATAACCAAATGCCCATATATAAAATATAACACCACAAAACCAAAACAATATCAAACATTTTTAAATTTTTATACAAGAAAGTTAAAACATTTCATACAACATACTAAACAATAATTAAGTATATACTCGCCAATATACAGAAAGAATACACGATTAACAATTAGATTCTTAGC
Organism: Artemisia argyi; assembly: GCA_030686995.1. NCBI lineage: Eukaryota > Viridiplantae > Streptophyta > Magnoliopsida > Asterales > Asteraceae > Artemisia > Artemisia argyi. The sequence goes on from CM060707.1 coordinate 80,392,296, forward strand.
CCGTGCGTAGCACGGGTTCTGCATGCATCGTTTTATTTTATCTTTAGTTGGGTCCATTAAATGTGAGATAAAAAATTTAATGGGGACCACTATAATATTAAAACCTAGCTAGCCCCTTTCTTTGAAATATATGAGCCAATTAGATTTGACTCTCAATTTTGAATCCTCTTTTGTAAACAAATATAGGATTTGCATTTATTAAATCTCAACCCTAATGAAAATACACATATCAAACAGGCCGTAAGGTGCTGTTTTGTTTGTTTATATAGTTTTGGGTATCAATTTTACATTGGTTAAAATATATATTTAACTTAAAAAGAAACAGTAATAAAAACCGCTAGTTTAATGAATGCAAGTTGTAAGATGTGGGGTAGCTGTGAGGTAGGGTGGAATGAGATAAAGAAAAGTACCTCTCTCCCCATCTATAGATCTATCATTGTGATTACTTAGGGGGTGCTCGGTAGGATGTTTTTGAGGGTGGGTAATGGTAAAGGTAATGAAAAATAATGCATGGTGCTATATAATGGAATGAACCATTACCCAAAAGTGGGTAATGAACCATTACCCAATAAATTGGGGGAATGCTTTTTTCTCTCTTTTATTTTCCCCACTATTATCATTATCTTTCCTTTTCCCTTTCCCGAGTTTGAACCAAGAACACCCTTATTTTCATTTCTATTTCTCTACCAAACATTAAAAACCAATTTCTAAGCCTATCAAACCATTTTTTCATTCCCATTGGTACATACCAAACGCACCCTAAGTTTAAAATGTGTTTAGTTGATTTATGTTTTACTTAGAAAGAAAAAAAAACACATGTATTGTCTTTTGAAATAGTACATTTATCGAAAAATGTAAAGGCCAGTGATAATAGTGACTTAGTCAATTTAACATCACATCAGCTTTTTAACACGATAAATATTACCAACAATATACAGTGAAATAAGTCAACAAACTTCACAACCCAAATATACCCCACCTAAAAACAAAATATACCTCACAGAAAACAAAATTACGTATACAACTATTGGTCTTAACCTAGCACAACTCGGTCGGTCTATCGACCAACTTCTCACAAAATTTGAAAGACAACGCCATGAGCAATAGATGACTCTTTTGAGAGTGACACGTCCATGGAGTCGTCAACAAGGCAACAAACGCGTCGTTGGTTGCTTATTACCACTAACTTCAAGGACACCCCTTACGTCCCAAATTAAATGTCACATTTATTATTATTATTATTATTATTATTATTATTATTATTATTATTATTATTATTATTATTATTATTATTATTATCATCATTATTATTATTATTATTATTATTATTATTATTATTATTATTATTTTATAAACGTCACTTTATTAGAAACTTATAGGATTTACAAGAAGTTAGTAGGAAGCTGAGATACTTGCTTGACTCCCACTCCTTTAGCTATAAAAAAGCTAATCCTACTAAAGATATGAGCAGCAGCACGTGCCCCAATGTCTTGGGTCATCTAGAACTTTCGTATTCGCTTCAATAACGTCACTGGATCCTTCTCAAGTTCCCCAAAAGAAGAGAAAGAGAAGGGGAGGAACCCATATACAATATTCGCACATTTAGCCTCATACTTGATGCGTTTATGTTGTGCAGCTTCAATCACTGCACGACCCGGCACAAAATAAACCATATCAGTTTGCGTCAAGGGCGATGACCCAGTCAAATCAACACATACATCAAGACCTCCGTCCCCACGAGTAGAGCAACATATCAGCTGGACGTAAAGGTGTCCCTTTCCCTACCAAGCCCAATATCAACCTCTTTACGAGCCGAAATACCCGACCGAGAACATATGTCAATAAGAACATCACGTACCATGTAATGCCTATGTTTAATACCAATAATACCTACGCAAGATACAACATGGTCCCCATAAATATCCCGAGGAAAGACCTTGGAACAAGCTGAGCACGGCATCTGAACAGAGAATAGGGGAACACCAAGCCGATAACATAACACACACCGGTAGGTCCTGGCATGCATAGTCTGTCCCAACCCAGATATCGGAACCACCCTAAGCCAGTCCGAAGTGTAGTCTTCCATTTGCGATTCCATAATGCCATCTGTCTAGTAGATAAAGAAAATGTAGATTCGGCTGTTTGGGTAACACGTGTGAAATATATATCTGCCAGTTTCTTCATGAGTTTGGGGGCATCGATCTCACATGGATTACTCAAAAGGTCAATCTCCATTTTCACATTAAAAGTACACAAAGCATCATCAAAGGAAGGCCCAAAAGTTACGATACCAGAATGTCGAAGCAACTTAGTCTGTATGCTAGCAGATTGAAGTCTAGATGCAAGAAATGCATAGTTCAAGACGTCACCTGCAGAGTAAACACCAAGCCCCCCAAATGCAAAGGGTAAGGTAGCAAACCTCCATTGCCAATCACCAAAACCAGGTCCAGAAGAAGTGACAATACGCTCTAGAGTAGAACGAAGAGACAAATCAAATGAAATCTGAGCACGCTCAAAGACCCAGGGAGAATAAGTGCGCATAGCAAAATATAATTTGGAAATACCAGCACAAGCACGAAGGAGCAACAACTCACATTGAGGATCATTAATCTTAGCAATAGCACCGATAAGCTCAATGGTTTTGGCAACCCTTTTCATAACAAGCTCACTACTAAAATCAAAGTCCACACTAACGGGCCCACCCAATAATTTAACACCGTGCAAAGGTCGGGCAATATTAGGGGGAAAACACCCACATGCCTGCTTCTAGGAACTTCATTAGGCCAAAAATCTCAGTTTTATCCACAACTTATAGGATTTACAAGAAGTTAGTGCAAAGGTCGGGCAATATTATTATTATTATTATTATTATTATTATTATTATTATTATTATTATTATTATTATTATTATTATTATTATTATTATTATTATTATTATTATTATTATTATTATTATTATTTATTTATTTATTTTTATTTTTATTTTTATTTTTATTTTATAAAACCATCTCTATCATTAGATTCATGGAAAATTACATAAAATTAGAGGGGAGTCTAGACACAATCTGTGCTCCCACTCCTTTCTGAATACTAAAACTAACTCAATGAAAAATAAAAACACCACTCTCGATATTATTTGAGTGGCTGATAGCAATAGACTTAATACGACAAAGTGTATTCAAAGCTTCTACCTCGAATTCCCCAAATGTAGAAAATGCGAAAGGAACAAACTTGTATCCATTGTCTTCACATTTGGACGCATATTTCTTCTTCTTCTTCTTTTCCACAGCATTACTCAAAGCTACCCCAGGTGCCCATGAAGTCGCCCCAGTACCAGCAAAAGGAGAGACCCCAGTCACATCCACACATGCATCCTTACCTTGGAGCCAATTGAATAATAGAAATTCTACAGGACGTAATTCCCTCCCTCCCTCTGAAAGAAACCCCATTGGAGCCTCCTTGCGCGCCATGATCCCCGCCTTGGCGCATATATCAACAAGGATATCACACACCAGATTAGGCTTGGACTTTACTCTCACTTTACTAGAGCAGTGGACCACGTGATCTCCCCATTGATCCATACGATGCACATTGCAACTAGGGCATAGGCTACCTTCAGAGAACATAAGGACCGCAAGCCTGTAACATAACACAGATCGAAATTGGCGATGATTCATCCTCTGTCCCAACTCTTCAATAGGGATGGTGAAAAGAAAATCCTGTGCATGTGGGGCATGAATACTACTGAGAATAGCTACCTGTCTTGGACTTGACGAGTACTTGGACACAAGGTCTTTTTCAACAACACCAAAGTAGCACTTCGCCAAGGTTTTCATCATTTGGGGGGGGGGGGGCAAAAGTGTTATCAATAACGGAGAGAAAGTCTGTGTTGCAAGTATTGTTGAAAGTATCCAGAGCCTGCTGGAAAGAAGGACCATGGGAAGCAATGCCTGTTTTGGTCAGTATCTTATCCTGTAGATCGCTCGTTTGCATGCGAGAGGCAAGAAAAGCATATTGGATAATATCACCCGCTGAAAGGATTCCCAGACTACCAAGCTTTATGGGGAGGGTGGCCAACCGCCACTGCCAATCGCCAAACCCCGGCCCAGAAGCAGTCACAATCTTCTCCAAAGTGGCATGTAGCGTCTGATCGAACTGAACTTGGGCCTCCGATAAATACGAGGGGGCATGTCCTCAAAGCATAAGATAATTTCGAAACTCTTGCACAATTACGCAACAAGAGAAGCTCACATTGAGGATCATTTAGTTTATTAATTGCCTCCATTAAAGATATGGTTTTTGAAACCTTTTTGACGCCAGATCCCGACAAAAACTTTCATCCAAACTAACCGAACCACCCAGTAGTTTGACACCATTAAGCGGGCGAGCAATATTCATAGGAAACACACCCTCTGCTCTACTTCTAGGATCCTTTACAGGCCAGAAGAGTTCAGTCTTATCAACATTCAAAACCAACCCACGAGTCGGGCCCTCTGCCCTAATGATGTCAAGTACTTGGCAACCATGAGGGTATCTCCGACAATAGTACCATCATCAAGATACCAAGCTTGGAGGGTAGGCTCGCAATACTGATTAATAGTGTGAACCAACGAGTGCAAAGCTAGGGCAAACAATAAAGGGCCTAACGGATCCCCTTGTTGGACCCTCGACATAACCAAAGAATAGAGTCTTCATAATAAAGCCTAGCAGGTCGTACATAACAAAACTCAACCGAGAGGGCAATGGAAGGGCATCGCACCCTAGCTTCCTAAACTAAGACGCTCCTATCGACAAGATTGAAGGCATTCTTAAAATCCACCAAAAGCATAGAGAGGCCAACCTCCCTACCCCTGGACTCAATGAGCCTATTCACATAATGGAGAACTGCCTCACATCCACCGGGAACGCCAACCCCAAATTGGAAATCATGTAGATAAGAATTCATAGAATTACCAATGGATGAAGAAGCTACCTTAGACACAAGCCTTCGCCATATAGTGCCAATAGCAATAGGACGTATACCGCCACCAGGCTTGACTAAGGGAGTTAAAGGGGCACTAGCGATATACTCCCCCAGTTGACTAGGACACTTTCCACTGAGGAACATATTAACAACTCCAGTAATAGACTCAAGTAAGTCATCGGCGATAGCAGAAGCCGCCCCTCCCAGAATATCCATCAAATGTTGTGCCCGAAGCCCGTCACGACCACACGAAGTCCCTTTATGGAAACTACGGATCCTGTTAAACACCAAGTCTTTGTGGACAGAAAGGGCATCCCCGTCAAGTGAAGAAGAAGACGGGGTCAGGGGGCATAAGGGTGAACACGTTTCAACCAATAAAAAAATTTTAAAAAATTGTTTCACTTTTCGCATATTATGTGTAATATAAAATTGGACATTAGGATAAAATGAGTATTGTTCACTTACGGTTTAGAAAACTATGCAATTATTGAATTATATTTTAACAAAAGGGAAATTTGTATTTATAACAGGTAAGATGTGAATTATTTCTAACTTGACTTAACTTTGTGGCATATAGCTAAAACTACGATGCTTTTTATATTCCAAGATTACTCCTGTCATTGTGTACTTTGATATACTTAATACATATGTTTTGTATGTTTAATGTCTAACACCTAACTTCAGCTATGTTTGTAGTTTCTACAGCTACCCATAAGTTACCAAATCTAACCTTTTTCATCTCAAATATCATTTCGAAGCAAAAACAAAGAATGAGATACAATGATATAGCATTGCGTACCCACCGAGAATTCAAAACACATGACTTACGCATTTAACAAATCAGTTGGTGCACTTCGAAAGAATTTGCTATCGAATTGTGAAGTATTACGATTTCATTATCCTTGTTTATTGTTACCAAAAATCTGTGTTTCGTGTTAACACAAACCAACCCAAAGTGTGTTGCTAAAAAACTCATCTCAAATGTTAAATCATGAGTTCCTTCAAAAAGTTTTTAGGACAAAGCCTTGGTCACTATAGAGATTAAGAGTTTGTCAATACAATATGGTTAATCTATAGATTTCGTAATCAAAAGTAAGTTGCATTTTATTCTACCATGATTCATCTAGGGAGAACAAGACGCGGTTTTGGGAATAAAAAGTAATTGTGAACTACATGTTCGGAATACTTATGTTGGTGACTTTACATCTTCATGGTTTCTACACATATATGTTCTGCTTCATTCATTTTATCATGATAAATCTATCTTGTGTGACAATTTTCCTATGATAGATTTATGTCGTTGTTAACAATTAAGGTTGTACTAGATATGTATACATAATGGGTATATACTTAATTGAATTTATTATTAAATTGAATTGAATTTAACAACAATCACTTTTAGAAAAAATACAACGAAATATCCAAGAATCATAGACTTCGGCTACTTTGTGTCGTGCTTCAGTGACTCCGATGTTGTCTTCCATTTCTCATGTTGTGCTTCACTGACTGGTGTCACAATTGCTGAAAATATGAGATGTTGTGTTTCACTGCTTTCTTCCTCTTCGTAGCCAAAGAAGACTAAAAAGACAATGTTATTGTCCTAAGCATGAAATGTTCTTCATATTTTTCTTATCTTTATTTTCAGAAAAAAGTCAATAAGTCGTAAGATGCAAAATAAAAGTAGCAAATCCTCTGTCAAAATTGTGTAAGAAATAACACATGTTTGAGATCAGCCTCACGAGTTCTATTCTCTACGAGTGTTTGACATTTTTTATCCAATAAGATTGAGAACACGGGAATGGTGTTTATGTGTGAACCGTTTGGTAGTAAATATGATCAACCCATATACTCCTCCACTTTGAGGTTTAGAAGAATATATAGCTACATGAATTTGATCTGTAGCAAATGAGAGACTCATATCACATTTTTGCAAACTGTTTCAATGGAAGTAACTCCATTCATAACAGAACGACATCCAACTTCGAGGATAGCTCAAAGCATTGTTCCTGAAACTAATGTTATCTATGAACTTATTGTTGACCTTCAAGTTTTAGAACGAAAACTTCCTCATAAAATCTATTGATGACCTTTTTTTAGTTGATGGATCCATGTGGTAGGTAGGTGTAGAACAATATAGCTTATATTTTATACTGTGAAAAAATTAGATAGGTATAGTCAATGGGTTGTGAAGTAGGCATTTATTAGTAAATGTTTCCACAAATGGGATAGGATGACCCAGTTACAAAGATGTTTATATATGGAAAATAGGTTTAAGGTTATATTTTGCATATGTTTCGTAATTTATGTTTAGCAATCTGATTTAAACAGAAAAAGTACGAGCTTCGTTTCACATTCGCAATCATCTCGTAATTTTAAGGGTGAAGTTTAAAGATACGTAACATACTTTCTCAAAAAGAACGAAATACATAACTGTAAACACCCATAAAATCCCATCAATATCATTTCCACTTAGGGATGAGCACGGTACCGGTACCGTACCGAACGCATACCGAATTGGTGGTACCGAATTTTTCCCTGAGCCTAAATTAGTGGTACCGGTACCCTACCGAACGGGATTCGGATACCGGTACCGGGAAATCGGGTTTTTCCCGTTTTTTCCAGGAATTTCCCATTTCGGGATACACTTGCACTTGAGTTTGTTTGTTTGATGGTAGGTGTGTAATAAAACTAAGAGAAATACTTGTTAGTGTAATTTTAGCCCCAAATTTAAAATTTTTTACAACATTTATGAGTGAAACTTTAGCCTTAGCAAGCGTCTCATGGATAGAAGTTGTATGACTAGCACTGATGAGGCGAAAAATGAACCACTTTTGGGGGGTCATTTAAGCCCAGAATTAATTTATTTGATCAAATATTGCCCTAAATCGTTCCTTTTGTGATTTTAGGTACTTTGGGAGTGAATTCTGGAAAAGGAAGCAATTCGGACGTTTTTGGAGCATAAAAGTGAAGAAAACGGCAAAGACTTAATTTTCCATGCTGAGAACAGTACCTGACGGCATCAAGAGGAAGATCATGATGGCGTCAAGAGTAAAATCCATGACGACCCAGTGCAATCCTGAAGGCGTCACAACAAGGGCGCCAAAACAAATTTTGGTGACGGCCTGCATAAGGTGTATACATGACGGCGTCAGACCCAGATCTAGGCAGTCCGAGAAACTATTTGGCGGCGAGATGACGGCGTCAGACTTTTGTTCTTCACGCCGTCGCCTATAAAAATCTATATATAGTTTTCTATTTTTCATTCATAAAAGGAGGAACTTGCGTGGAGAAAACTAGGACCGAACTTTGTAAACCCTATGTCATATTTTACAGTGTTTTCAAGGGTTTTCACCCCTTGAATCCTTTCATGTTCAATTAAGATAATTCTTCTTTCAATTTAATCAATATGTCTATGTGTTGTTTGAATATATCTTATGCTTGTCTTGATTTCAACATGCTAGGCTAGATCTATCTTATGTTTGCTTAGATGTAATGAAACCTAGATGTTAATTATGTGTTGATTACTTGTTTATGGTTGTATTGGATGAATGATTTCAATGTTAGGCTTAAGAAAACTGGTAGATTTCCATTGTATAGCATGCTTGAACGTCTTAGGAAACATGAACCGATGTGTACTAGGTTTTATTGGTTGTATTTAATGCATGAGCAAATTCTAATGATCCCATGTTAGGAGCTTCTTAGCCGGCTCGACATAGGAGTGAAGTAGGCGCTTATAGGATTGGGGAAGTAAGTACGCCACCCCATGAATGGTATTAAGGAATACAATCCGTCATCCACGCAATTATAACAAGTAATTAACATGTAAAAGATATCTAGGGAGTAGTGAAATCTAAGTAAACATAATTCTCCCACATATTGCTCACAACTTTAGTATAAATTAGTTTGTTTTCATTTTTAGTATTTTATTTTGATTACATCTTTAGTATTGGGTTAGTTGACTAGCAACTAATTCCGCCCAACTCCTTCACACCCGAGATTTTTACTTGCTTTCATAAAAATATAAAAACACAAAAAGAATCATCCCTCATCTCTAGACCTAGTCTTTAGGTATTCTAATCCTAGCGACACTATTCCTAGCTGAACGATCAATCCCCCGGTACTTGTCATTATACTATACTACATCGATCAGGTACACTGCCTGGTGGGGGTTGTAAGCTTCTCGAGATCCCTCGAGAGGTAAAGCCTGGTGCAATCCCTACGCATCAAGTTTTTGGCGCCGCAGCCCGGGGAATAGTTATTGTCTAGGTTAGAATCTCTTTTTATTAGGTTTACTTGCTAGATTCCTTTCTAGTAAGATTTTATTTTTATTTTTAGGTTCTCTCTAGTCTATCTTTTTCTTCGTATCTTTGTTAGTAACTTAAATTCATTGACTATTCCGTTGACCATTAGGGAACTTAGGGAGCTTAATAGGTTGATTAAAGTTGAGCTCGACCATGCATTTAGTGACCTAGCGACCGCCTTGTATTCAAATAAGGACCTAGGACCTAATGATTTTGAGAATGTTGTTGAGGAACTTGAAGAAGGGGAGATTGATCCAAAGCCAGATGACTATTTTAATCTATACCCCACTAAGGAGGAGATTGCGTACTATAACAATCTTATTGATAACCCTCGATCTCCTTTTACTAAAATACCATGTATGATTGGGTATAGACACGTTGACAATGCTTGCATTGACTTTAAATCCCCAATCAACATTATGTCCTCAAGTGTTTATAATGATATAGTGAAAACAAGACTTGGACCTAGAAGGGATCCTAAATACCCCGGTGGAGTTTGTAACTTTGTCGGGAGAATTAAAGGTCTACATGTCTTTGTTGGGAATTTCACTTATATCACTGACTTTATGATTGTTGAAGACCTTGCTAATGTTATTGATTGTCGATTATCCAATGTTGTGTTTGGTAAACCGTTTGTTGAAGAGTCCAAGTTAGAATATAATGAGATAAAAGGGACAATCCGATTTGCAAGTAACACCGATAGGATCACTTATAGGATGCCTAATAGGATGAAAGAATTTCGTTTTGTGCCCCGATTTGACATGGATAACATTGGTGCTTTTGAGGACATCAATGAAGAGGATAAGAAAAAGGGCATGGATTATGTATGGGAAAAGAAGAGTCTCTTCTACAAAGATTGCTTGACTCTAGGGCTAAAGTATAAAGTCGATAAGGAATTTTCCCATAGAATTATAGGAGCGATTGAGAAAAAGGTGATTGGTTTCTATAAAGAACATTTACAATCGGAAATTGAAACCAACAATGAGGTCACGTAGTAATCCATGACCTTGAGTCTAGCTACAAGACTCGTAAAGAAAGAAAAGCGCTTCTTGGGAGGCAACCCATGATTTGTGTGATTTTTATTTTGTTTTGTTTGTTATTTGCTTCCGTATGCATGTTTTATGTTTATTGTTGGTAGATCATGTTTCAAAACTAAAATAGTGAAAATACTTTATTTTGTTGTTTGGCCTAGTTATAACTTCATCAAAAGGTATTTTTGCAAAAGATAAATGTAAGGGGAAACCCCAAATATGTTTTTAAGAAACAAAACCGATGATGATTCTCCACAATATTAAGTGAACATGTATATTCGTATTTGTTAGAGTCAAATGCTTGTATCGAGTCATAATGAAGTTTTGCAGGATTTTCCAGGAAGTAGGACATAAGTTTTTCCATTTTCCGGAAACTTAACATAAAGATTTCTGCAGGTCACTTCTGACGGCGTCAGGAATTAACTCTTGACGGCGTCACGTGTAAAAATCTGGAAATTTTACCAGTTTTGTTTTTCTAACGGAGTCTAAAAGTTTTTGTTGAATTATTAGTTTTATAATCTCCAGGAAATCTGCAAGCATCATTCCACAAGCATTATATCTTATTTTGTTTTCTAGGATTTGTTAGCATATGTAGATTTCCGCCGATTTTATGCGAGGTTGCCTTGTCTGTTTTCTCAGGTTTTACAGGTTATGTATGACAAGATGATGATTATTTTTCTGGAAGGGAAGCTTTGATTGTTCATTTTCTTGGAGGAAGATCTAACCTGGCAACCTTATTATCCATACCGAGCGAATCAGGGGAGTATTTGATTTCATTCGTTTTACTTATTTCACTTTTACATTCTTTACTAGAATATTGGGGACAATGTTCATCCTAAGTGTAAGGGGACGGTAAAATGATGATACCTTACAGATATACTTTCGCTTGAGTTTGTTTTGTTTGATAGTAGATGTGTAATAAAACTATGAGAAATACTTGTTAGTGCAATTTTAGCGCCAAATTTAAATTTTTTTACAACATTTAGGAGTGAAACTTTAGCCATAGCAAGCGTCTCATGGATAGGAGATTGTATGACTAGCAAAAAACCGTACCATTCAGAAAAATTTTCCACCCAAATATGTGAGGTTCGCCTTTAGATTTGATAGGGAAAGCATTTACTATTAGTGCTTATGAGTGTACTGGTAGCATTTAGATTCTAGAACTTGCGTTAGTGATGCATCTCGAGACCGCTAATGAGACTGCATTCGTGTAGTAGGATTTACTACATGATAAGAGGCATTAGGATCACCCTTGTGTTAAACCCGTACCATAATTACTTGACCATTTAACTCATATTACTTGGCTAGTTAAGTCAATTAATTTTTCCCACACCATTAGCGTTGTACCCATTTTTAGTACACGAAACCCCTAGTACACCCCTCCGAGCCTATCTTTTCATTTCTAACTTTAAGCATCTTACTTAAAGGAAGAATTTGTTACACCCCATTTAAATGTACAACCAAATCGCCTTAGTCATCCGTGTATGCACTCATCTTTAGTGCATTATTGTTATTTGTTAAACCCTAAGTTAATTATCTAATTGATTACATGGTTGCTAAGTCGAGTCATATCTTTGTACATATTGTTTTGGGACGATTAGGACTCATGGGTAAAGTACTTATTTTATGGAGTAATGGGGAAGAACATCATATTATTACCCCCGTATGTGCATTAATCTTAAAAGTACTCCAAGTGTTTTGATTATCTTAATTCGAGCCATTAGATTAGTTTATTGTAAAGTATGTAAAAATTCAAGTGTAAGGGGAATTTTCATTCCCTATGATGTATTATTTTGGATGGTAGGGTAAAAGTGTATGCAAAAAAAAAAAAAAAAAAAAAAAAAAAAAAAAAAATCGAAAAATTCAAGAAAAAAAAAAGAAAAAAAAAATAGAAAAAGTAAAGAGAAAAAACATACGGACTACCATCCCGTTTCATTCTATGTTCATTTTATGATTTTGTTATTTTTCATTTATTAGCTTAAGTCGAGTCTAGTCTTCGCTTAGCAACGCCATATTGTACATGTAATTAACTAAGATTGTTAACTCGCCACCAGTAAAGACTGCCTATATCCAACAAAACCGTGTATTCCATATCCCTACACCTAACGTTACAACCCTTTTAAAAGACCTCTTTGATTGTTTATCCTAGGTGCTTACGCCATGTGGTGGAGGTTTGATCCTTTCCCAAGCCTATGGTAATCTATTTTGCTATGACAGGTAGTGAGAGATGTTTTCCATTTCCATATTGCGATATTACTTTATTACACCCGAGAGATGTGAGTATCTAAACACTATTTGTGAGGTGCTAGTATATGACCTCCGTGCTTGTCTTTGGTCTTTAGTGGAACGATTACTTTTATATTAGGGTTAAATGACCCCTAACTTGTATTTTGAGTAGAATAAAAGCGCATTTGCTTGAGGACAAGCAAATCTAAAGTGTAAGGGTATATGATGAGGCGAAAAATGAACCACTTTTAGGGAGTCATTTAAGCCCGGAATTGAATTTATTTGATCAAATACTGCCCTAAATCGTTCCATTTGTGATTTTAGGTACTTTGGGAGTGAATTCTGGAAAAGGAAGCAATTCGGACGTTTTTGGAGCATAAAAGTGAAGAAAACGGCAAAGACTTAATTTTCCATGCTGAGAACTGTACCTGACGGCGTCAAGAGGAAGATCATGACGGCGTCAAGAGTAAAATCTATGACGACCCAGTGCAATCCTGAAGGCGTCACAACAAGGGCGTCAAGACAAATTTTGGTGACGGCCTGCATAAGGTGTATACATGACGGCGTCAGACCCAGATCTAGGCAGTCTAAGAAACTATTTGGCGGCGAGATGACGGCGTCAGACTTTTGTTCTTGACGCCGTCACCTATCAAAATCTATATATAGTTTTCTATTTTTCATTCATAAAAGGAGGAACTTGTGTGGTGAAAACTAGGGCCGAACTTTGTAAACCCTAGGTAATATTTTATAGTGTTTTCAAGGGTTTTCACCCCTTGAATCCTTTCATGTTCAATTAAGATAAGTCTTCTTTCAATTCAATCAATATGTCTATGTGTTGTTTGAATATATCTTATGCTTGTCTTGATTTCAACATGCTAGGCTAGATCTATCTTGTGTTTGCTTAGATGTAATGAAACTTAGATGTTAATTATGTGTTGATTACTTGTTTATGGTTGTATTGGATGAATGATTTCAATGTTAGGCTTATGAAAACTGGCAGGTCTCCATTGTGTAACATGCTTGAACTTCTTAGGAAACATGAACCGATGTGTACTAGGTTTTATTGGTTGTATTTAATGCATGAGCAAATTCTAATGATCCCATGTTAGGAGCTTCTTAGCCGGATCAACATAGGAGTGAAGTAGGCTCTTATAGGATTGGGGAAGTAAGTACGCCACCCCATGAATGGTATTAAGGAATACAATTTGTCATCCACGCAATTATAACAAGTAATTAACATGTAAAAGATATATAGGGAGTAGTGGAATTTAAGTAAACACAATTCTCCTACATATTGCTCACAACTTTAGTATAAATTAGTTTGTTTTCATTTTTAGTATTTTATTTTGATTACATCTTTAGTATTGGGTTAGTTGACTAACAACTAATTCCGCCCAACTCCTTCAAACCCGAGATTTTTACTTGCTTTCATAAAAATATGAAAATACAAAAAGAATCATCCCTCATCTCTAGACCTAGTCTTTAGGTATTCTAATCCTAGCTGAACGATCAATCCCCCGGTACTTGTCATTATACTATACTACATCGATCAGGTACACTGCCTGGTGGGGGTTGTAAGCTTCTCGAGATCCCTTGAGAGGTAAAGCCTGGTGCAATCCCTACGCATCAAGCACAAAACCGTATCATTCAGAAAAATTTTTCACCCAAATATGTGAGGTTCGCCTTTAGATTTGATAGGAAAAAGATTCATTATTAGTGTTTATGAGTGTACCGGTAACATTTAGATTCTAGAACTTGCATTAGTGATGCATCCGAGACCGCTAGTGAGACTACATTCGTGTAGTAGTATTTACTACATGATAAGAGGCATTAGGATCAGCCTTGTGTTAAACCCGTATCATAATTACTTGACCATTTAAGTCATATTACTTGGCTTGTAAAGTCAACTAAATTTTCCCACACCTTAGCGTTGTACTCATTTTTAGTACACGAAACCCCTAGTACACCCCTCCGAGCCTATCTTTTCGTTTCTAACTTTAAGCATCTTACTTAAAGGAAGACTTTGTTACAACCCACTTAAATGTACACCCAAATCGCCTTAGCCTTCCATGTATGCACTCATCTTTAGTGCATTATTGTTACATGTTTAAACCCTTAGTTAATTTTCTAATTGATTACATGGTTGCTAAGTCGAGTCATATCCTTGTACATATTGTTTTGGGACGATTGGGACTCATGGGTAAAGTACTTGTGTTATGGAGTAGTGGGGAAGAACATCATTTATTACCCCCATATGTGCATTAATCTTAAAAGTACTCCAAGTGTTTTGATTATCTTAATTCGAGTCATTAGATTAGTTTATTGTAAAGTATATAAAAATTCAAGTGTAAGGGGAATGTTCATTCCCTATGATGTATTATTTTGGATGGTAGGATAAGAGTGTATGCAAAAAAAAAAAAAATCGAAAACTTAAGAAAAAGAAAAAAAAAATAGAAAAAAAAAGAAAAGAGAAAAAACATACGGACTACCATCCCGTTTTATTTCATGTTTGTTATAAGTTTTTGTTATTTTTCATTTATTAGCTTAAGTCGAGTCTAGTCTTGGCTTAGTAACGCCATATTGTACATGTAATTAACCAAGATGATTAACTCGCCACCAGTAAAGATTGCCTTTATCCAACAAAATCGTGTATTCCATATCCCTACACCTAACATTATAACCCTTTGAAAGACCTCTTTGATAGTTTATCCTAGGTGCTTACGCCAAGTGGTGGAGGTTTGATCCTTTCCCAAGCCTATGGTAATCTATTTTGCTATGACAGGTAGTGAGAGATGTTTTCCATTTCCATATTGTGATATATACTTTATTACACCTGAGAGATGTGAGTATCTAAACACTATTTGTGAGGTGCTAGTGTATGACCTCCGAGCTTGTCTTTGGTCTTTAGTGAAATGATTATTTGTTGTAATTACTTTTATATTAGTGTTAAATGACCCCTAACTTGTATTTGGATTAGAATAAAAGCGCATTTGCTTGAGGACAAGAAAATCTCAAGTGTAAGGGTATTTGATGAGGCGAAAAATGAACTGTTTTTAGGGGTTCATTTAAGCCCGAATTCGAATTTATTTGATCAAATATTGCCCTAAATCGTTCCTTTTGTCATTTTAGGTACTTTTGGAGTGAATTCTGGAAAAGGAAGCATTTTGGACGTTTTTGGAGCATAAAAGTGAAGAAAACGGCAAAGTCTTAATTTTCCTTGCTGGGAACAGTACCTGACGGCGTCAAGAGTTCTCAAGTGACGGTGTCAAGAGTAATATAAGAGGTGGAAGTGGATAAAGTCCGTGACGATCCAGAAGAGTTTTGCACTATGGACATGACGGCGTCACCATAGGTCGTCATGATCCAAATAAGAGTGACGGCCCAGAGTAGAATTGCACATAACGGCGTCAAAAGTGGATCTAGGCAATCCCATTTCATTATGGGCGGCGAGTTGACGGCATCAGAATTTCCTTCTTGACGCCGTCACCCTGTAAAATCTATATATAGTTTTGCAATTTTCATTCATTGGAGGAACAATAAGGGTGTAACTTTGGAGACAAACCCTAGTCCGAATATTACAACTTTTTCAAGGGTTTTACCCTTTGAAACCTTTCATGTTCAATTGAGATAAGTACTCTTTCAATTCATTCAATATGTCTATGTGTTGTTTGAATATATCTTACGCTTGTCTTGAATTCAACATGGTTGGCTAGATCTCTTGTGTGTTTGCTTAGATGTAGTGAAACCTAGATGTTAATTATGGGTTGATTGTTTGTTTATAGTTGTTAAGGATGATTGTATTCGATGTTAGGCTTAAGAAAACTGGCAGACTTCCATTGGTGACATGCTTGAACGTCTTAAGAAACATGATCAGAGGTGTACTATGATTTTTGGTTGTATTTAATGCGTAGGAGAATTCTAATGATTCCATGTTAGGAGCTTCTAACGGCTCGACATAGGAGTGAAGTAGGATCCTATAGAGTTAGGGAATGTTGTACACGGCCCTACGACTAGTATTAAGGAATACGACCCGTCATCCATGCAATTGTAACAAACTATCAACCTGTAAAAGATATCTAGGGAGTAATGAAACCTAAGCAAACACAACTCTCCCTATTATTGTTCACACCACTAGTTTAATTAGCTTTATTTTCATTTTTGTTATTTTATTTTGATTGCATCTTAGTTATTGGGTAAGTTGATTAGCAACTAATTCCGCCCACTTTTTTCAAAACCGAGATTTTAATTGCTTTTATAAAATATAAAAAATACAAAAAGAATCATCCCTCACCTCTAGACCTAGTTTTTAGGCTTTCTAATCCTAGCGACACTATTCCTGAGTTGAACGATCAATCCCCCGGTACTTGTCACTATACTATACTACAACGATCAGGTACACTGCCTGGTGGGGATTGTAAGCTTCTCGAGATCCCTCGAGAGGTAAAGCCTGGTGCGATTCCCACGTATCATAAGTATAATAGTTTAGGGTAAATATTGTAAATATATAAAACTTAAAGGGTATAAAGTAAAATATTTCCATATAAAAACAAAACCTATCTTTTACTTAAAAACATGACACAATAGTCGGGAGCTTCATGTGAGGGGTTTCATTTGGGTATTTGTTTTGACGAGTTTGCTGGGTTTACGAATTAAAGTGCCCTGGCTCCTCAAACATTTACTACATGACCTCTGGATTGTGATTGCCCAAAAGGTGTTATGTTATAACTCTAATCTAAAATACTTAACAACATAACACAATAGTAGGGATCTTCGTGTGAGGAGTTATATATTTCTAAATTATGATGGCCCGAACGGTATTATGTTATATATAAACAACATAATACAATAGTAGGGAGCTTCATGTGAGGAGTTATATACTTCTGAATTATGATGGTCTGAACGGTATTATGTTGTAACTAAATTTAGAAACCCTAGGAGTAATTACTTAAGAAACTTAAAACAAACTAAAAAACTTAACCCACACAAACACACCTACAAAACTCCCAGGACACGTGAGTAAGGCAATCTAGTATCTGAGTCACTTTTCACATCAATCAGATCCTCCTTAGGCCCATGTGAGTTTTCATAGCCTCACTTTTTAAATGCTTTATAACCCTGTGAGGGGGGATACATGCTTTAAACCGAATATAAGTCTTTTTCTTTAGTTATTGCACGAGTGTTACTTTCTACCACCATTACATGACTAAAATTCATGAACCATAATCACTTGCGAGTGAACGCTAATAGTTGATAGATCTATTAGAGTTTGACAACTCCCGTTGGTTTGCCCCATCCGGGTTGGCAAGTTAACCTTATCTCTGTCCCGTCATGTAAGGGTCTGCAGTGCCCCATGACCTGGACATGTTAACGTGCAGTCTCATGAGCTTAGTGCAATAACTCTTTTTTCCATGATAATTGCATATGCATTACAATTATCATAAACATTACATTTTCCTTGAAGGGTGTAACAACTGAACCCTATGGAACTTGTATTCACACTATCACTTAAACCTATGACTCTCACTCAACACCTAGTATTGACTTTTAAGCATGTATCCTAGGTATTTAGCTGTTACGGAATCTATGGCACAAAGCGCCACTGAACTTGGAGGACTTTCAACCCTGTTATCATTCAAAATACTACTTTCACACATAGATTTACGGGACCTCTCCTTAATAAAAACTCTGATATTTTAATGAATGATAATTCATTTTATAAAAAAGTCTCTTTTCGAGTCGTTTTCTATTATTTTGACTGTGATTCCATAAAGTAATACCCCAGATCTAAATCCGATGCGATCTGTGAAAATGAGGGTGTTACAGTAACCAACTATATCAATTACTTGTATCGCTAAAATACTTTCAAATTTTGAACAATGTACGTAATATTGACCGGTATGTGACGTTTGACAGGTTACCACTTAAAAAATTTACAGTAATGGTCCCTGTGGTTTGCGTTAAATTTCACCGGTCGTCCTTTGACTTTTTTTTATTTAAAAAGGTTACAGTAATGGTTCATGTGGTTTCGTTGTCTTTCACCTTTAGTCCCTTGACTTTTTTTTCAAACTTTTTTTTTTTTTTTTTTTTTTTTTTTTTTCATACACTATATTTTTTTTTACACTTATTATACTTCTTTTTACCACTTATTCGTACACTAATGCTTTTTACAATTATTACAATTTTTATTACACTAATTTGTGTTACACTTATTCAGACGCTAACTTTTAAAAAATTATCACACTTATTATACTTCTTTTTAACAATTATTCATACACTAATTCTTTTTTACACTTATTACAATATGTTTTTACACTTATTCACACACTATATTTTTATGCTTATTATACTTCTTTTTACCAGTTATTCATATACTAATATTTTTACACTTATTACACTTTTTTTTACACTTATTCACACACTTTTTTTTTTTTTTTTTTTTTACAATTGCCACACTTTTTTACACTAATTTTTCTTTTTACTTTTTTTTTTATTTACTTATTCATCCAATATTTTTTTACCACTTATAAAAAATACACTATCTTTTTTGACACTTATTGTACTTATACTTTGACGCGACTTTTAGAAAACAAATTCTTTTAACTTTTTTTTTTTCAAAAAATTCGATTAGAAAAAATTATTTTTTTTAGATAATTTTGTTTCTTCACGTTTACACTTATTATACCTATACTTTAACGCAACGATTAGAATAAAACATTATTTTTAAGAAATATAAGTCACATGAGGGGTTGCAAACTATTAGCATAAGAATAACACAACTTTAAAACTTTTTTTCTAAAAAAATTTTGTTTCTGAAGTTGCTTAAATTATACGTATTTTTTTTAAGTGTAAAAAAACTAATGTCATTTTTTAAGTGGTAAAAAAATTAGTGTATGAATAAATGAAAAAGTAATATATATAGAGTGAGTGCATCAAAAAGCTAGAAATTTTGGCGAGGACAGACGACCCTCATGTATGACATTGCAATTTTGCATCCATGACCCTCATCTTTCAATGTAGCATTTTTTTAGAAAATGTGATATCATTGGTAAACCAAAACGATATCCTAATAATGAGAACACTTTAATAGAAAGTTCTACACCCATATTCATGTAGAAACAATCGTAGTTGAAGCATCTTCGCCTTGAACGTTTGATTTCATCCATGATGGTTCATACAAAGGGATGTGATAACGATGGGGAAATGGATGCAAAAAATGCAGGAGGGTGGTTGTGGGTGATAAAAGCCATGTACTCTAATAGGGATGGTATGTTCAATTTCACACACTTGGTTCATGCGACAAGGCTTGACGAGGTTTGCGATGCACCTGCATCTTATAGGTGAGTTGGGACACTTCAGACACCATGTAAGCAATTATAGCATATTGTTGATGTTTTAGAAGCAAAGTACCACCCCTATAGTGTCTTGGATGTTACCGCAAACATCTCCTTCGAAACGTCGAAAAACTTGAACATTTGGAAAACTAGTCGTCAGAGTTCTTGGTTTTCATTGAACCATGTCGTTAACCTTCGTAAAGTGGTATATCGAAAGTAACCAAAAATATCAAAAGTAGAGTTTAAGATGGTGTTTATAGGTAGCCGAAAATATCATAAATAAAGTCTAAGATGGTTTTTATTGGTAGGGAGAGTTTAAGAGGGATAGTTTAAAGTAGAAAAATGTAAAAGTGAATTTGCAGGGAGAAAAAATAACTAGATATTGATGATGAAACTAAAGTTCCAAAGTTATATTGGAAAGAAAAACAACTTTCTTGTCACCGTTACCTCTCACATGCATTCGCAATATTCGTAATGTGTCTGCAGTCTTTATAAAAAACAACCCGTTCTATTGAACCATTCTTAATTGATTCGTAGGCTATCGTAGTGTAGAAACCGTTAGACGTGAGTGGGTCGCGTTTGTTTGTCACGTGACCCTCACTTTGCAACTGGATCGTTGTATCTTCAATTTCGATGTGGTCAAAATTTGATGTGCATGGAAATGGACAGACAGGTGTCATTATGATTGGAAAGAGACGGCGGTGAAGATGGTGTAATTTCAAGGAAAAATAAAGAGGCGTGCGAGAAAATATGGTTGATAACGAGACGTTAGGGGAGTAGTAGGCTATTAAATAAAATGATAAACAAGGAAACATATGTGTGCAGTGGGTGCAGAAGGGTAAACTCAACAAAATGTGATTCGATATTCTAGTTTTAGAAATATGCCATAAAGTTGAGTCATGTTGGAAATAAGTGTCCTCTTGGATGTCCGTTTTGCAAATTTTCCTAGCAAATTTTCATTTTTCACTTCTAAAATCTTTTATTAGTTAACTAGAAATAGAAAATAGAGTTTGAAATGGCTGTAGTAATTTATTCAAGACACACTAGCTTAGTGAACATGAATGAGTCCCCCTAATGAAGTGTTTGGGATTCTTTAGATACACCAAACCTAACTTAATAACATTTCTTTTTTTAAGATATTTTTATATGATATTATTTTTACAATAAACAAATATACCAACCTAATTGACACCTTTTACTTGATTACATGGTCTATTTTATAACTACAGGTAAAATGTAACCAAGGTCTTTGGTTTGTGGGTGGCCTATCCAACTAAGAGGTAAAGAGGATGTGAGTTCAAATCTCGTCAAAGAAATTTTGTGAGCTAGGTGTGTGAGATATGAGTTTAGGTGTGTAACCATTAAAAGAAACTATAGGTAAAGTGTTAGTCTTTGTCATAAACTCACTTGACGACGATGAGGCTTGCGAGCATTACATGTCGTATACTTTACTCAAGTTGACTTAGTAGTCTACGTAAGTAGCTCAGCTCGACTTACATCAACTTAACTAAACTTTTCCTAGTGTGTTTTGGACACTACTTCCCTTTGCTTAACTACACATCCTAAAACGAAAACCTAGACATTTTTAAGCACCCATTTGAACTATATTAAGATGATTTACGTCATCAAACAGTTAAAAAGAACAATTAATAACATATAAATATAAACATCTACTTAGCTATAAAACAAAGCAAAACGCTAGACCACCAACACTCAAAACAATCAAGAAACAAAGATACATTTTTAATCAACAAAGACCTAATACACAATGCTCCATAACAATAGAGAAACATTGATACAATTATGAAACAACGCCAACACTCGTATGTTCTACATAAGAACACTAACAAAATAATCACATTGTTATCGGTGTATTTTTTGTCTTTTCTCTACACGTCTTCTGAAAAAACTTTGAGTATGAAATCACGAAAACGTCTAGAGTATTGGCGAGGATCAACTGCTGATATGGATGTAGGGTCGTATTGGAAGGATTTGTAAGCATGTTCAAGTTTCTTGGTTATGTCGTAATCTTGAAGTATGTCTATGATACCGAAAAACATTACAACATCATAAAATACTCCGGTCGGTTCTCCTAATAGCTCTATTTCATTCTTTCTCTCCATCCTTTCAACTCGTGAATGCATGCTAATACCAAGTTTAGACCTATAGTTTTATCAATTCTAAGACAATGTCACACACGAAATGTAAGTAGGTTTGTTATGAATTATGGGAATGAAAGTGATACCCTTCAGGTTCTGGAACTTGGTATGTAGAGTCATCTGTGCCACCATTGTCTGCCAAAAAGAATATTCCTAAGTTATAATGGCATCAAATTATGTTTGAGTATATATAGAGAGTAAAGTTAGTAAAATGGATAGGTGGGGTAACCGGTCAAAATATGTAGGGTATGTTTTGCAAGAATCATGTTTGGCAAGAAGCATTTAAGAGTGTTTGTTAGTGGTTAACATTTAGCGTTTTAAATTATAAGTTCAATTTGCAACGGGCGTTCATCTTATCTAAATGTAAATTTTTAAATGGTACTTAGAGAAGCATTTAGCGTTAGCATTCAGCTCTTTCATCATGTAACACGTCATAATTACATATACAACTACGTTACCAAGCACTTGTATAAAACAAATGCCTACTACTAATAGTTATTTTGTCAACATTGTATGGATTGAAATGTGTTGCGTTGACTAGAACATTTTAAATGTCTAAAATGGGTGGTTTGGAGAAATTACCAATTGAAGTGCCTAATTCGCTAACATTATTGTCTTTGAAGTGAAGACCAACCAAAAGGCTGTAATCCATGATTCTTTCTTGCTCAAGAAAATCACAATCCCTGTCTATTTGCCTGAAATTTAACAAAATTTTTGTAAATATTATGAATAATGATCAAATAGTATCACACATCTCTCAAGTTTTACCTTCTGAATTCATGGATCCAAGCCTTGTCCAGCTTAAACATGAATTTTAGATCAAGATCTTTAAGTATGGTGGTGCTCTGGACTTCTGATTCGGGCTTATCCGTAAGCCGCCCAAGTGAAGACCCTTTTAAGTCAAATCGTCTGTGAATGACGTGGTTCGTGCAAAAAAGATTTCCCATGATGATAAACCGTACCTAAATTGTTAACAAATTACATCAATAGTAAATACCAAAATTGCTAGAGGTGGAAATAGTGAATAATTTAAATATGAACCAGCCAAACATTTAAATTAGAAAAAAGGATTAATCAGGAAACGGGTGAAATGCAATGTTTATTTTGCAGGCATAAAACCTCCTTAGATTATTACGCAAACAATATAATTTTGTGATCATAGTTTAGACACTAACTATATTTGGAAATTAAATGAATGACAAAAAGTGTTTCTAATGAAACTGACCAGACCAGTCTAAAAAATAAAAAAAAAATATAAAAAAAAAAAACTACCATTTTTGACATGTTATTAACGTTTCTTTTTTAATATCTGGACCATAAACTAGTAGTACAAGAACATATAATACCTTAATAATAAAGCTAAAAATACAAATCTTTAATATGTTTGAAAATATGTTATAATTTTATTAATTTACTTTTAACAAATTTTTATACATTATCATTTATTGCAACAAATCAAACCTTCTTTTGTGCCGCACCAGTTAGCTTTACACAATGTAGCCCATAGAACTTGGTGAGCAGGGTGTGTTGAAAGGAGCGAAAATGATTGTAGTATGCAGACAACATCCTTAGGATAGCCTAATCATCAAGCATTCGTAGTTCAAAAAAATTAACCTGACCCCATAAATTGAAGTAAATGTGTGAAAAAAAATTATGTAGCTAGGATCCAAATCTCACTTTAACTTCAGTTTTTTTAATGGTTTTGATCATGTAACGATCATCATGTGTTAGATAAAAGAAGCTTCCACTCTTTCCAGGGGATGAGAGTTCTCGAAGAGCATCGTTCCCACATATTGATAACATATAATCTGCTGCATCCACTTTGAACAACATCCTTAATGTCCTATTCATGTTCATCAAATCATCATACATCTGTTTTTAATTACACCTTGGTATTCAAATAATAGATGTTAAAGGTGACAAAATGGGTAGGTCGGATATCAAGTCAAATGGGTAACTTTTTGTCCAGGTCAAAACGAGTTAGGTTAACCCTTAAAACTTTCCTAAAAAAATTACAAAAACATAGTGCATCCGTTGTGATTACAAAGATTAATTTATTTCAATAACTTTCTTTTAGGCTAATCTTTTGATATTTACTCGCTTAAGGTTTCTTTCATAAGAAGAACCTGAATCGACCCATTCATAAGTAAATAAGTTAAACTGCAACCTTAAATGAAATTACATATACAAATATAAAAACGTGTTACCTGAAAACTAAAGGGCAATAATCTTTCCATCTGAATTCACAAGATTGATGTGGAGGGGTGTATTTAGATCCCTCTGGTGGGAATCTTGTCCATACTTTCTCTTTTGGATTGAACGCTGAAGACTTCAAGTCTAAAGATGGCATTGGACCTGGTCTTCCTACAGAATGCCTACATATAACTATCATTTGTTACAAAATTATGAAAAGGAAGAGTTTTATTTTAAACATTTGAAGATTGGAACATGAAATTATAACCTGATTCCTAGTTGCAAATTAAGCATAAGTTCATAATTCTTATGCCCTTTAGAAATGGTTTCACCTTGTTTCTTCACCACTTTTGGTAGCTTAATCGGACTTCCCTCTGAATTACATGATGAAGAAGACAATGATGCATCATCTCTTGATTTCATCGTCCTTTCTGCTTCATCCGACATCCTCATTCTACTAAGCTCCCTACTTCCATCTAATCTCCCATCAACCGACATCCTCCTAGGTCTAACTAAGGGTTCACTTCCTTTTGACGATCTCCATATTGCTAATTTTTTTTGTGATGGCAATATTGAAACTTTATCTTGAGGTGAAATTATGTAATCCTTAAGAAACACCTGATAAACTTCTTTAGGATCATGTTCAACATCACTATCATGGGATGGTGAAAATGTAAGATTTTGTTCTTCGGGATCTTTATTCCAGTTACCATCATATGAACTCCCGTCTGCATACTTAAATGTCCCGTTTCCTTTTGGTAGACCATCTTCCCATTCCCCTTCATACATATTCTCATCAGAGAAAACCAATTTACCATTCCCACACATTAATCCATTTTTCCATTCACCATCATAATGACTGCCATCTTTCCATTTATACTTACCGTCACCTTCTTGTAACCCTCTACACCATTCACCGTCATACTTATCACCATTTATATATTCTTTAACCCCTCGTCCATGTTTCAAATTCATAATCCACTCCCCTCTATATGTGTCTCCATTGGGACCCGTATACGTCCCTTCACCGTCCATATAACCACTTTTGAATTCACCATCATATGTGGCTCCCGATGGCCAGCTAAAGGTGCCTCGACCCATGGTCTTACCACGAAACCAATCACCAACATACATACATCCATCTGTCCACCAATATTTACCAAAACCATGCGGAAAATTATCTGACCAGTTTCCAGTGTAACAGTCTCCATTTGATAGGTATCTTTCTGCATTATATACCTCATCGGCTGCATGGACCTCATCTTGATCGGTGTCTTCATAGTCTACATGTGCCACATGAGCTGATCCAAATATGTTGCTTGCTTGTTTCTTGGCTTGTTGTGTTTTTCGGATTGTTGCCTCCCATGCCTTCATGACGGGTTCAGATTCTAATATTTGATCATGAATTTTGTTCCTAATTGTCTTCTATTGAAACAAAATATCATGAATTCCATGTAACAGAAAATTATCTATTTGCATGACAATAATCATCAAAAACATACATTTGGTGGCAACGAATATCAAATGATAATATTTTTCACCCTCAAAATTTCTCTCTATTTTTTTGTTTTTGGTTTTTTTTTTGGATTTTCTTTATGATCTCTCCCTCTCTCTTGTTTATTGTTCCTAAGTTTTTGCTAAAAAAAATAAAAGGACAACCAATGTTGTTAAGGAAATTGATGTCCTATTTTAGTATCACCTTTCTTATATCCTTTTTCGTTGGGAGCACAACTAGCCTAGATACACAAACAGTAAGGTGGTGTTTGTTTTTTTTAATAATTGTAAGTTGTAAACAATTTAATAAATTAACAATACCAAATTGAATTCTTGAGGAAAATCTGCATGAAGCATTTGATGCAATTGACCTCTTCATGCAACATATACTAGACATATTAGCATCACATGTGGAGGTATGGGCATGAAACATGGTTAATAAATTTCTAATTATAGTAATTTAAAGATAGCTAAATAAAAAGCTGTTAAATTCCGAAGCTGTCATTTTTGCAATGTGGTTAGTAAATGTATGGCATAACAAATGTTTCTTGAGTGGTTCATAACTAAAAATAGTAAGAAAAACATACTAAGATTGCTTTAGAGGTTAGGACCCCTTTCTCGCTTGTGAAATAGTTCTTTATCACATATATAAGGATTAATGTAACAAAAATTATTATATCCTACAATGAAAACATTATAGCCTATATGCATATATGTATCCGAGTCAAGATGAAACCTAGTGATATTATTATTTTAGGCTTTGAATACAAGTTATAGATTCAACTTTATACATAGAATACGCGGTGCAGGCCGCTATCACCACCAAGGTATTCTCTCTCCTGCAAACTATCGCCAAGACACCAACGAACAATGCCTTCACTTACGCCACATTGCTTTGCACATGTGTACTTTTTTAAGTTTCTCAAAATAATGAATGACTTCAACTTTTGACAACTATGAAGTTTGCAAGACATAAACATTAAAACAATAGTTAAGAGAAAACTTTTTATCATAACTATGAAATTTACTAATAAGTTTCTGGAAGAATTATGATATTTTTATCTAATTATTGATTAATTGTGTCTGGGACTCGAATTCACATGGATCCTAACAATTTAATTTTTATAGGTTTATGTTTTGATTTAGAAATATTTACCAATCAAATATCTAAATATGCATTTGAATAAGTATAGAATAGATTAGATGAACTTTAGATTATCATAAAAATCAATAACTACAAGAATCTGAAGTGTGATAGATATCAGTTGAATTATGCCTATAATCCTTGAAGGTCCCATTTAAGATTGAAGTAACTAAAACCAAATTGATACAATCATTTCGCGTAGTTAATTTTTTATCTTTGGTTCAAGTTAGTTCCATACAGTATACACCCCTAGCTAGAAAAATGAGAATTCGACATCCCCCCCCACCATTTCCACAGCCAAATAGAGAAGGTATATCGTGTAACCCCATAAGAAATATGGTAGTCGATACGAATCCATCACTTCTGCTTGGCGACGCATGTGAGCACGTCCCCCAACGTTGACCTAGCATCATAAAAACTATCGTAGGTGCTTATATGTAATGGTTTCTTACTCATAAGCCTTATCTTCGTACTTCATTCATCTTGTGTACATTTAACAATATCTTTCATATAGACATATACAATAATCTAATTTAGGGATGGTGATACAAGTTATATGGTATATGTATATATAGACAAGACCTTTAGCCCAGAAATAGCTAACGAGGTCAAACTACGTATACCAGGAGTATTGGATATTCCCGGGTCGTGTCCATATGCGGCGTGAAATGCGAAGTCGAATAACGTTTCGTGATCGGGTGATTTGAATAATCACAAGATATTTTGGTATTGGAAATTAAATGAAACAAATAATAACTAAAAACAACTTAATTAACAACTACGGGAAGCACGTAAAGGGAATTATAACTAAAATGTAACTAAATTTTAAAAACATAACGTACAAAATTTAAAAATGTAAAAGGGAAATTACTAAATTTAAGCTAAAATTTAAATTTGAAAATTAAAAACTATTTGAAAAGTATAGAAATGAACGTAACTTAAAAATTTGAGAAAACGTAAAAGAAAATGAAAACGGGCCGTTACCGGGCTCGATAACGGCTTTAAAAGTAAATTTGGAAATCTAAAAGGGCTACGGGGATAAAAATAATTTTCCTAAGTTCTAAAAGTAAAAATAAAATTTCAAGAAAAAGATTTTTTTTTTACTTTTATATTTATTATAATGAATTAAAAACTAAAATAATAAAATAAATGCAATAAAATAGTAAAACAACTTGGAAAAATATGAAAATTTTTGGGAAAGTTTAATACACTATACTTAAGCTAGGAAAAATAAAAGGGGGCATAAACAGTTTTAATAAGCAATACAGAAAGCTGAAATACTAGATAAGTAGAACAACCAAAACTAATATAAATAATAAACTAAATGTAACACCCCCTAAAATCGATTAACGACAGCGGAAGACTTAACGGGGTATTACGTAGTGGATCTTTGTCACATTCATAGTAAACTTTTTGAAAACACATTTTATCATTCATTATAAGTATTATATAAAACCCGTGTACTATTCACCATAGAGTAGTAGGCAACCGCTTTTTCCTACTTGCCCAAACCCGAAATATGCACCCACAGACAATTCGGGCCTCACTCACACTTTATCTTCCCTCCTCTCTCATCTCAATGGTCCGACACCGGAAAAAAAAAACCCGCTGGATCTAATCACCCGGTCCGGCAAAATTATATCCACAGTGCACACTGTGAGTGTAGCTACAGAACCAAAGAAATTATTTTTAAATGGATTTGTGAGGAGGGTTTCTTTGTATTACTCCCTCCCTTCCAGAACCCTCTCCCATTTTCTTCAACCCACAAAACACACACACAAACACTGAACAAAAAAAGGACGGATTAAACAAAAAACGGCAGCCGATTAAACTAAATCAGGTAATGGTTTTTAATTTTCTGTTATGGTTTAGTTTTTTGTTAATTCATGAGTTAATTTAAATATTTCTTTTCTTTTTATTTTTTGTTCAAATTAGTGTTTCGTTAATTTGGGCCTTTTTGGATTTGTTTTGCAGGTTGGCTTGCTGTTGGATTTGTTTTGCAGGTTGGCTTGCTGGTGGTGTTTGCAGCTAGGCCTTTTGAGGTGTTTGTTGGGGATACCAGGTTTGTTGGTATGTAAACGTATAACAAAAATTTAATCTTTTTTTGGTTTTGACAATATAGATGCATTCGTTTGTAATTTGTGAATTTCTTTACTATTGGAATTTAATTGTAAATGAAAAATGAATGTATAGATTGAGGAAGAAGGGTTAAAAAATAGGCTTATGGTATATAACCGGACTAAAATAGCCTAATATGCCACTCAATAAGCTGAAAGAAAAGTAAGCGAACCTATCGTCATAAGCTACGCATAAGCTGTATATAAGGTTTGGTCATGAGCTGTGTATAAGCTATGGTCGTAAGTGTATAAACTGATTTTATATGTTCCTATAAATGACGTCGTTCATAATACCTAAATTGAGATGAAAATAGTTACGTTAGGATTTAGGAAGTGATTATTTAATTGTTTGGGGGGGGGGGGGGTTTGGGTTACCTTATTTATCAGGTTCATTGGCTCATATTGATATAAGAACGATTTAGAAGTAGAAGATAGGCAGCCTTTTTTTTTAATCGGTGCCTGAGCAATGATGATGAGAGAGGGGAGTCATATTAGCCTAAGGTTAATTGGGAATTTGGGTTATGATGATGGTTATGGTTGAATTGGGAACTAGCCTTAGCCCACCCTTGGGTCTTTGTTTGCGTTAGCATCATCTTTTTAGCTATTTGTTTTCGTTATTGCAATTTTTAAAGTGTTCAAGTTAAATAAGTTATTGATCTTTATAACTAAGCGACCTCATGTTTTGTATTATGGAATTGAGGCTCGACAAATATTTGGATATGCCATTTATATGGATGGTAACAACACTGAACTTTCTTATCCGTCAGAAAAATCGTGATTGATATCTCTAGAAGAAGCTTTCACAATGGCCGTTTTATTCCTATATACTTGCTCCTCTTTTAGGCTGTTTAGCTTCTTTTTTAATTGGTTACGTTTTTGCAGGCTTTCTGCCATATGAACCCCGACAATATAAAAGCTTCCATGAGCATTATGACGACAAGATCATTGTTATTTCTGATATCATGGAAGTCTGCATGAAAGTCATTTGTGGTGCTGAAAGGTCTCATCTTCTTTCTTTAAACAACATTTTCTACCCATAAAAAATTGATTAACACAACTTTGATATGATGTAATGTAACGTAAAACTGCATATTTTTTTCAGTTGGTAACAAGTGGTTAGCATCGCGGTCAGAGGCTGTGCTGGTGGGGAGTTTTTGTCGAAGATGATTGAGAGTCCTGTTATGAAGTATACGAGGGGTAAGAGTACTATTTGTCACAGAGATGATGAGATTTTGCCTGTAGGTACATTTCTCTCTTTGTTATATGTTTAATTGCTTTGGAAATGTAGGTTGATTGCATAGAAAACAAGAGCATACTGCATATACTCTTTAATATCAGTTCATGTTCCTTTAGCTTCAATAATGTGACACGATTCATTTTATCCCTGTATTTTTTTGCAGTCATAATCCAAAGGAAGCTAAACTATCAAAGTATTTGATGGCACTTTTAAGCATCTTCTATTTGGTCCACACTATCTGTAAGTTTATTAAATTAAAGTTAGCATTTTCAAAAAGCTGATTATTGGAAAGTAGCAGGAGCTTAAATCAAGGCATTTACTTAAATTTTTCTATGTCTATCTAAACGAATGGATCCAAGCATCGTTGTTAGCGGGTTAGTTTTACTTAAATTTCCTATGTTGCAGCTACAGGTTTAGTCAAACCACCAATCGGGCCAACGGATACTCATGAGTATGTGCGAGGACGCCACTGGGTTGGTTCTTTAGTGTCCCATGATGCAACAATTGACAATGGGGCTGGAAGGTAGCAACACAAAATATGCATCAGTGTAATCACTGGGCCAGGATGAAGAGCTACAGTGAGTGACACTCAAGCCTAATATAATTACTTATCTGAATAGTTTTTTGAAAAAGGAACAATCATGTAAGTTGTTGTATAGTGAGGGCCTAATATGTTATGAAGCATGTCACTGAAAAAGCATTAACTTGACTAAACTGCATTACATAAACTGCTAAGTTGATGAAATAGCATTATATTGTCACCTATAAGTATCTTATTAGCCTTTTTACTACTACTTAACGGAGATGAAATTGATCATATGAAATTATGAATACTCAAATTTCTACATTTCAACAATATTCAAAGGTAACGAAGTCATAAATCTTATCGCTTATCTTGCCGACATCACGACCCCTAATAGCATGTTTAGGGCGATATAAACCGTCGGGAACTGAAGTAACTGCGAATACAGTTGGGTTGAGTAATGTGTCAAAATTGGTTTCTACAGCCTTTAATAGTTTGTGACTTGCTAGGTTGACGGTTTTTTTTAACCATATTTGGATATATATTTTTCCAGGAAGCGTTGGAGCAGACTAGCTTTATTTCTTTTTTTTTTCACATGACGATGTGGACAGTTGGAGTATGCTAGGCATCTGGTAATTCAGCTTCCATGTATCCCCCATCGTTAAACGTATTGCGGGTTTAACAAATTTCCTTCATATAAAGAGTTGCAATCTAAAGGTTGTGCTACTCTTACCACCAGGAACTCGATGATTGATCGATACCACAATGTAAAAGAGGAACAACAATTAACAAGCCCATATTGCTTAGGAAATTAGCTTAGCGTCACAAGAAAAACAGTAATAGGTAAATCCATTGGTACACAACTAAAGAAACATTTTCTACATATCTGTGGCTTCATTAACAGCAAATGGGTACGTACTAAGCCTCCTGGATAAATGAATTGCAGTCTTTTATTTGACATATATTTTTTAGAAGCTCCTTCGCCCATATAATTCACATGAAGAACCATATATGTACAGGTTGAACCAAAAGGGTGGTCAATTTGAAAGTATTGAAGGTTCTTGAGATGAAAGTATGAAACAAAAGATGTTACAAAGAAGATCGGACTTATTCAAGGTATGTGTTATTGGCTTTCGTATCCTATCTTGATTGCTGTTATAGTATATAATTTTTTAGTTATATTACGTATTAATAGTACCAACGATGACCATAAGGTGCACAACTTGGAGCATCAGTAACTTATGGGGTTTTTGTGACTGTCATGATTTATGCAGTTAGCCGTCGCTCCGGTGCACCCACAAATCCTGCTACCACACTAGCTTTTGTAGTCGTTGACCATTTCCGTTGGGGTCAGGTACGTACCTAAACCACTATTTAAATCACAAACTTTAATTCTTGCTGAAACATCCAAACTAAAAATATAAATATTGATGACAGTAAGTGTTAGGAATACAAATATTCCTATAAAAGTCTCGGTCACCTGATTATTATAATAGCATTAAGTTAGCTCGTAGTTAGTTTATATATTAGTTAGTTAGTAGTAGTTTAAGTAACACCGTGGAAGAAGGACGGGTCTTCACCCACTGTATGCCTGATCCACAGCCCGGGTGTGGGCGTCTGTAGAAAACTATATATACCCCTCTCCACATGTGGAGAGGGTTGGTACTTCTCTCATTCTCAATCTAATCTTACAATTTTCTCTCATCTCTCTCTCTAGGAACACCCATCTTTCTCTCTCTAGTTTTCTTTCTTGAATCTAACAACACTCACAAGAACCATACATGTTTTGATTATTGATATTCTACAATTGGTATCAAGAGCCATGGTTACACCTTGGGAGTGTTTATTTTCGGATTTATAGTTTGGTTCTTCTACTTTTTTTCTTGGTTCGGATTTTTTTTGTGTGCTCTTCATTGCGTTTAACTGCTGGCTCTTATAGTTCTTTGTGGTTTGTTCCTAATTGCGTTTACCTACTGTTTCTAATTAGTTATTATATACTTTTGGTGGGTATATTGTTCACATGTTGTAGTTTAGCCATTTCCGGATATAGACAAAAACAGAAAGATAGTGTCTGGTTTGTTCTTTTGTGGTTCGTCTTTTCTGTTCTTTTTCTTTGTTGCGATTATCTTTTGTCAAATGCTGGGATTTGTTCATAAATAGCGTTTAGTTCTATATTGCGGTTAACTTTTTATTGCGTTTACTCGTGGTTGCGTTTAACTCTTGGTTGCGTTTAGTTCACTCTGAT
Organism: Artemisia argyi; assembly: GCA_030686995.1. NCBI lineage: Eukaryota > Viridiplantae > Streptophyta > Magnoliopsida > Asterales > Asteraceae > Artemisia > Artemisia argyi. The sequence goes on from CM060707.1 coordinate 80,425,260, forward strand.
CATTCTTGCGGTTAGTAAGTTTTTTTTTTGGACATACTTGGCTGCTGTTAACTCATTTGCTCAAACCAGTGTATAATTTTTCTATATAGCGGTTAGTTCTTTTCCTCTGTGTCTTGCGTTTACCTCATCATTCTGCATTTAACTTCTTATGAAGAGGTAGTGTGAAGATCAGTTACAGCTACTACAATATCACAAACCCATATCCTTATCCCTTCTCCAATATCTCTCAACAACATTATCAGTCTCGAAAACAAAAATCAAGAAATAAAAGGCATCGATCTCAGCTTTCATCTCTTTCGTGTGGTACTATAGAAGACAAAGGATCTTAAAGATCTTATTTACACACTAGAGCAAACCATCACAGATCTTGAATATGAAACGTAAAGGAAAGATAGATTAAGATCCCAGATTCGTGCTGTGAGTTTTATACTACAATCAAGAGTAACAAATTCGTAATTGATGAGTGTCTAAATACTCATCATTTTATACCAATCTGAACTGCCAAAACATACAAAAACACTCAAATATGCATCATAATACTTAAAATATCTTAGAAGTGTGTTTTATATGTTTCAAATACAAAATATGCAAAAACAAATGAAAAACGTACAAAGTTTGCATAATTGGCAGTTTCAGTCCCTCAAGTTTCAAAAATTGTCAAATCTAGTCCCTGGTAAATCAAAACATAAAAAATATCATCAAAGGTCCTTAGGGATTCATAAGTTGTCAAGAAAAGTCATTTAAAGTAAAAAAATTACAAAATGACAACTTTAGCCCCTCAAGTTTCAAAAATGTCAAGGTTTAAAAATGGGAAATTAATAAAATAAACCTTGAACTATTCTAAAATGACAAAAATTGGTCCTTATGATAAACAATTTGAGAAATTACAACCACAGTCCCTTAAAAATCCAAATTTACATAAATGGTCCCTGGAGTTTGAAAAATTACAGAAAAGGTCCCTGGATATTTTTAAATGGAAAAATCATAAATTTGGTCCTTGGTTTATCATTTTTGGCAAGTTAAACCCTTGAAAACATTTTGGGAGAATCACAATTCCAGCCCCTTAACTTTGCAAAAATTACAAAATTAGTCCTTGATAAATACCACAACCAAACCGGACCCTTATTTGTTATTTAACCCAAAATTCCAATCCAATCCAAACCTTACCCAGCCCATATCCCTTCCAAGCCCAAAAATTTACCCAGCCCACTCACCCTTTAATAAATAAAACGGGGGTTGACCCTAGTCAAACACCCCAATACCGCCAAACCACCATCCCTATTCATCACCCTCACCACCACCTACAAACACCAATACCATGGTGATTTTTCCACCATCTGTCCACCCTACTCACCACCTTTCCACCTCACACGCCAAACCACATCAGCATTTAATGCTTTCTCCACAGATTTTCACCCCAAACCATGCCCTATCCTCTGTTTCTTCCATACAACACCAACTTGCCCTAAAAACATTCCTCTTTGTCCCCTGACACCTCCACAACACTCCAATTATCTTTAATTGCTAACCTTTGGCCCTAAGTTAACGTGTGACACTTTGGCGCCAAAATGAGTTTAAACGGCTGAGAATGATTCAGAGCATTGGATGGTTGTGATTGAAGTGGGATATGCTCAGAGCCCTTCAAAGAACCCTAATGTGGACTTATAAAAGGAAGAGAAGATCAGAAGTGGAAGATATAGTTTATTTTTAGCAAAAATAGTCTCGTTTAAATTGTAACTTGTTATCTCAGTTAGTTTTCAAGCTTTTAAGCTCTGTATTAGTCAATTAAGGTGTAATCTAAGCTTTTGTGATAATCAAATTTAAGTTTCAAGTTATATCTCAGTTGATGCAATTTTTACTCTCATTTCAAAATTCTAAATAAACTGTGTTGTTGTTACTGTATGGTTTCATGGATTGAATAAGCTCATATAAGCTCCCATAAGCTCAATAAAGCTTTTAGTAACCTACTAATCAGTTTAAGATAAAAAAAAGTTCATAAAAACAAACTTGGTCAAAGAAAGTCAACTGTGGCACTTGATTTTGATTTCTGGGTTTCAGAAGGGATTTGGAAGCAATAAGGAAGCTGTGGAGTTTGGTTTAGATCCTCAGGGAGGAAATAGGTTGTTCTTGGTTCATGGTTCAAGCAGGAAAGCATTTTGTAAGTTCTTAAAAAAATCTCATAACTGTCTTTGTAGTGTAGCTTTGTTCATTGCTTATTTTTTAGTTGTTTTATGCTTATTTAGTCTTAAATAGTAATAATATAACATAAACTTAGTACCTTGTTCATTTAAATTCATAGTTACTTAGAAATAAATTTCATACAGTCAAAATAGTATAATCAGTAATCTAGGTTATTTGTTGTTGTTTTCTGTGTTTAAGTGTTTATTATAGCTTAGTTAATCTTATTAAGTTGTTTTTAATCTGTTTCATAAGGTCTTATAACTTGTTGCTACTCAAATCATAAAACAGTCTAGGTTAAGGAGTGTTTGGATCTGTGTACTTCATCAAGTCTCAGTAGGATTCTTGTGTTATTCTTGTTTGTTTCATGTCTCAGTAGATACACATAGGTAATATTAGGCATAAAATTGTGTGATCATTTTCTAGAAAGTCAAAATCACCAAAGAATCTCAACACAGTTAACTGTGTTAGGATTTGAGTGACACAATCACTCACATAAGCTTATCATTTGTATCTTGGGGCTAAATTAGTTTCACATAAGATTATTACAACATCTACATTCACCTAGGATCAATCAAACTTAATATTAGTCAACCTAGCTTAAAATTAGTAAAAGTCAAAAAGTGTTTGGTCAGATTTTCACCAAATTAGCAAGAATTTTCATGATTTGTGTGTTATGATCTAGAACCTGAAACTTGTTTTGTGCAAACTTTATTAGCTGAACTTGTGATTTGCACATTCATTTCATTTTTAAGAATTTTTTAAGAGGACAAAAATGCTCCTTGAACTGAGCTGCAGGGCAAGGTGATTGCCCTGTCTCAGCAGACCCCAGGTCACTCTCCACCTTGGGTGGTGATTTGTGGTTACCCCAGTGGGTCCCACACCTCATACTTTGGTTCTTACAACCCCCTCCTACCCAGGTTCAATACTTGACCCTTAGATTGACCACTAGATCAGTGGACCCCACCTGAACTTGTCCTCAAACTTTGTCCCATTTCTGAGTCAGAAACCAAATAAGCAATTGCTTATTTGAGCTTTCCAGCTTATCCTAGGAGATTATCTAACCACATCTAGCTTAAATAGGTATAAGTAACTTAGGTAAACCAGTTTTCACCATAGTGGACCCCACATAACCTCAACTTAGCTTATTTCTTAGTTTGGTCAACCTTAGTCAACTGAATAAGCAAATAAGCACTTACAGTGCTTATTCTTGATTTCTAAAGTAGTTGTCTTTGTTAAAGTTTCATTATTTAGGTATTTAAGTAGTTTTATAAAAGAAAAACCAGAAAAAGCAAACATAAAAATAGTGATAGCTTCTATTTAATAGAAATTATCTAATTAATTTTCATATCAGCTTATTAATAAGCACTTGTCCAATTTTATAATTTTATAAATTACTTAGTACCTTAAAGTAGTTAAAATAATTTTCTTAGAATTTTCCTAAGCAGTTTACTATTTATTATATTTAAAACTAGTTTAAATAATTAAATAGGTAATATTAGTAATTAAATAAATTTCTTTAATTTTAATTAACAAAAGTAGAATTTTATATTTTTCCTAAGTTTTATAAAGTAGTTAAGACTTTTAAAAAAATAGTTTCATAATTTCCACTGACCATTTTCTAATTTTCTTATTTAAATTAATTAAATTAGCTTAAAATTAATTAATAAGTAATTAATTAGTCAATTAGCTTAAATATAATTTTTAGCAAGTTTTTATAATTTTTTAGTATTCCTGTAGTAATTAAATAGTTTTATAAATTTTATCTATTTTTTCTAAGGTAATTTAGTAATAATAGTAATTTAAAATAGTTTAATTAGATTAATTAAATTAAATAGTTTATAATTAATAAAATACTAATAAAAAGACAAAAATATTTGTTTTCATTTTTTATACTTTCTTCAAGTTCTTATTTAGGTTTAGAAATTATTTGTGTAAATTTTTAGTTAATTTGTAATATTTGTTATTTTTAGTTAATTTAAATTAAGTTTTAAATTAGATTTTAATTAGTTTTATTAATTAAATAGTAATTAAATATTATAATAATCATTTTCATAATTTCAATTTCATTTTCTATTTTCTTTAATATTAAGTTTTCAAAAGTTTCACTTTTAACCCCTGTAGTTTGTAACTTGTTAAATACCACTTGTTTTTGTCTGTTATCTGATTTTCTTATTTGTGCTTTTGTGCTTATATCTGTATTTCTGTTATAATTTCATATTTTCCAAATATCAAGCAATCAGTAGTATAATCAACCCTCAAATCATCTTTGTTACTGTCCTCAGTACCACTCACTTTCCTAATCGTTTACAAATACAATTTCAATCTCGTTGGGACTTAACGACCCGGGGATTTCCCTGTACTTCCACGGTCAATATTAACTTGCACTTTCTCCCAGGTGGGCCTATCAGCTGCACACGGTTGACTGGTTGGTTTGGGAGGAGTCAGTAATGAAAATGGAAATTGATCTCAGATAATCTCATTAGTGCTATCAATGATTTGTTCAAAGAATCACAAGATATTATCCATCATAGATCTATTTTGATTTTTTGATTCTTAGCATCACTTGATTATCAGAAAGTTTTTAAAATAGTACAAAATGAATACGCGTATCATCCTTCTTTCTTTCATTCAAAACAACAAACAAGAACATAACAATATCAAGTGTGATATCAATGGTTCCTTTGTTTGATTAACGTGACACGCCAAACAAAAGGTCTTTACTTACCTGTGACGTTTATGAGATCGTGTTATATAATCAAGCAGTAAGAAAGTGACTGTGTCCATTCGGTAATCGATATACGCAAGAATCAAAGGGGCTTTGTTATTCAGTTTTTATGATAAAGTGAAGTGGTGTTTTATTGTTCTTGTGTAAAGTCAAGTTGGGTGACTGCGTTTGGAAAGTGATTAGGGTTACAGTGTGTTTAGTACCATTTATGCACGAATTTAGGGGTTGGGATTAGTCATGAATTGGGCTGCGGGGGTTACTTGTCCAACTTGGGCCGAAATGTTGAAGTGGATAACTGGACATTGCTTTTGTTAATTTAGGAATTCCTTTGCCCTAAATGCTTTTTTTTTTTTTTTTTGGTACGTGTGGACTAAATATTGGTGACAGTGAGTTGGTATAATTTTTTAGCTACGGTGTTGAGTGAACCTTTAGAATCCGAGATTGAGTGTTAGCTTAGGTTGAGATATTGTCGGGCTTATTCGATATCAAAGCGGGATTTATTCGGATTTCAAAACCAAAGCGGGATTTATTCGGATTTCAAAACACGAACATTGTTTGAAACTGACTGGGACTTGTCTTAATTCACCACTCTAACTCACTTCAACAAAACCAAATCAATTCTTCTAAGTCTCACGGTTTATTCTTGATTTTGTAAAATCCCGCGAAAGAAGCTATTTCTCGGTTTAAATCATAGAATTGTAAAATCCCGTGAACGATCACAACATGTCAAAATCTTCCATCCTTGTACAACAAACAAAGGTGTTTGATTCTAATATTGCTAATATGGAATCTTTGTGCTCTAATTCGCAAGGGAGAGAGTTGCCTCAGCCACAACAAGTGCTTCACAATGCAAAGGAAAGCTGCATAGAATGTTTTCGACAACTTCATTCACATCTCTCGGTACTTTTAGAGGGAACTGGATTCAAGATGGGATTCGAACGTGCATTTGTAACACTCTTTGGTCAAGATGTTCACACTTTCACATGCACAATGATTCTTAACTTAGATCAACTACAACAACACCTTGACCGAGGAGAATTTTCCAAAATGGGATCCATGGCTGCCCTTTGTGTGATCAACAAACAACTCCAAGTGTTCTTTGATTCAAAATTCACTCTGGAGTACGACCATTATAGTGAGATGACGAAAAAGTGTTTTGCTGATCACACGGGAATTGAGGTTGACACGTTCAGTGACACACTTGTCCAGCTTATGGATAAAGTGAAAAGATTCATTAACGAAAAGGCACAACATATACCTGCATATGATGACAAGGTGAAGGCATGTAGGGTACAACCATGTGATGGTGTTGGTGACTCGGGTATAGCATCGGATGTTGGGTCAGGTGTCACGATATGCAAAGAATCAGATACTGATAAGCTTGACACACCATGCAACTCAGTGACTAGTGATACTCCAGACTTGGGCACTGAATTAAGACCAGTAAAAGAACAAGTGTCATGTGCTGAGGTACCCCTAACTGAACATCGTAATGTGATTTCTGATGAACGACTGCATACTGATCAAGTTATGCCCAGTTATGACATATATTTGTTGAAAAAGACTAATAGCAATACCATTTTTGAGTTAACAAATATGAATCATAAAGGGGGAGAAAGTGATCAGGATGCTGAACGTGATAATGAGTCAAGTCCTTTGATTACAGCAGAGTCTTTTAAATCAAATGATGTGGTTGATAAAGAAGTTTTTAATGAACTTTCAAACAAATTTGCACAACTTGAAAAACATTGTATTTCACTTGAAATTGCAATGCAACAAAAGGAAGAAAGTTTTCTAACTAATCAACCATGTAAAAATCCGGAACTTCCTGATTTCCGTGAATTCTTTATGATAAATGATTTAAAAGCTCAACTTGAAACAAAGAACTTGACAATCAACAAACTGAAAAAACGTATTTCTGAGATGTGTGATATGTGTGGTGAAGTTACAAATTATCATGACAGTGAAGTTATTGCATCTAGAATATTTGAGCAAAAAGTGGCTAAACTACTTTTGGAAAATGAGTCTTTGAAAAAGCAGTGTGAAAACTTGAATGAGTCAATCAAAGAAATGCAAGCTAAGTCGATAGAACAAACAATCTCTTTGACTGCCAAAAATGATGAATTCAAAGCTCAACTTCTAGAAAAGGGTTTCACAATAACAGCATTAAAGAATGAGCTAAGGAAAGCAACAGGGAATAATGTGAACACTAAGTTTGCAAAACCATCAATCTTGGGGAAACCAGTTTCTCAATCAATTAGAAACCAATCCGTTGTTAGGCAACCGACTGCGTTTAGATCTGAACGACCAAAACTTTCAAAAACACGGTTTGCCTCCCAAGTTGATGCGGAACAAGTTTTGACAAAACCAGTCACTACACATTATTTGCCTAAGATTATTTCTCCTAGTTCTGCTAAGCCTCAACAAGTAGTTACACCTACTCCCAGCTCCTCTAGGATTAGTTCAAAAACAGTGTCGAAACCTAACATTAAGGTTCAAAACAATTATGATATAAATGACTTGTACAAGAACTATGATCTAGAAAAGGCTAGGAAAAGGGCACTACTTCATAAGGATGGAATCTTAGGTTCTCAACCTTGTATGATCCCTCCTAGGATATTGAGAAACAATGCTAAGGTTCAACCTGTTAAGTCTAGGATTTACAGAAAGTCATCTACAATGCATAAGGAGCAAAACAAACCTAAAACTTCTTCTAGGCGGACACAAACTGCTAAATCTTTGGAGACTAGGAATATCGATAAGCCTTCCACTATGCATAAGAAGCTTAGTAATCCTAGACCTTGCCATAAGTGGATTCCAACTGGTAGAATTTTTAAGGATGCTGGACTTAAGTGGATACCTACCGGAAGGATACTTACCAATGGCAATACCATGGTTAACCATGAAACCCCCAAGGGTTTGGATACCAATGTCACTAACCCATATATATGCAATCAAGTTTGTTATGTTAGTGCAGGTAGTCCTCACTCTATTGCAGGTACATCAATCACTCACTACATGAGAAGACTCAAAGTCTGGAGGCCCAAATCAAACATATCTCCTACTTCAGGAGGTATAGAAGGTCAATGCTGATGTATGTCTGCTATGACGTCTGAATACTTCAGTTCAGGCCTCGCACTTCAATGACTATGACGTCTGTTCAATTCAGTTCAGGCCTCGTTCTTCATCGACTATGACGTTTGAACACTTCAGTTCAAGCCTCGGTCTTCAAAGTCATCATTATGGCGTCTGCAGAAAACACTTCAGGCCCCGTTCATCAAAGAAAAAGAAAAGTGTACGCTTGAGTACGCTTTATCTTTTGTAGAAGAGAAATGTTCTTGCTTCTGACCATTCTCATCAACAAACCTCCTATTTGTTCCACGTTTGTTCAGTCATCAAGTGGATTACCTTCATCAGATGTTATTTGTTATTATTCACTCGATCAAAAATGGCATCTTCAAATGCAATTTTTGAGAGGGAGAAGTGTGGACAGTGGATCAACCTCGTATGCAATTTTTGAGGGGGGAGAAGTGTGAATAAACTACATGTATTTCTATTCACTTGTTCAATCAAAAATCACATCCTCATATGCAATATTTGAGGGGGAGAAGTGTGAATAAAATACATGTTGATTGATGCGTGAAATGACTCTCCTCTCCTCCAACACCTAATGCTCCACTAACTAAGGAAGACTAATTGTGACTACGGAGTTGAGTGGGTATCACATATTTGAGATTGAAGGTTGACTTTCACAGAGACGTGTTCTTAGTTTATCTTGAAGTCGGGGTTGGTTGGATGAATGACTTTCAACGATAACTTGCTCGTGCTTAAGATTTAAGTTGAAGACTTGGTTGATCTAGTTACCAGCAGTCGAGGTGGATGGTTGAAGACCTGGTTAACTATCACTTTAAGGAGTTACGTTGTAGTACTCAGTGTCACACGCCGCTGTCGTTGTGGATAATCGCAAGAGGTGATAATGTCACATGCTTTGGTTGGGTAGTGAGTACTTAGAGATTTGCTTGGAGCATAAATTCTCTACACCGTTCTTCCAACATTAGTGCAAGATTAAGACACAATAGCGGGGAATTCTACTTCAGTTTCAAGTTTAGTATATCGGTTTTTCTCCATACGTGGTCATTTACTATTAGCCAGTGGAAGTGAAAAGAGGTTTACTTAGGGGTTGATCCATAGTGAATTGTTGAAGAGAATTGTTATCGACATCTACTGATGGGGTAGTGATTTGTATGTTGCTTCTGGTTGATATGTTTATGTACACACAGTTATGATGATTTCGAGTGATCGTCATCATCATGGAGGGAGAAATGTGTACATCAGGGCTTTTATCAAAGAACTGGAAACATTCTAAGTGAGTTGAAAATGTCGAATTGTCGTTCCCCAAACAAACCCATGAAGAAGCTACAGATTATCCGTCTTTGATCCACTTTACGTTGTGGATGACATGATAAGAGACTGAAGACATTTTGGGCAGACTTGAGAGATACTTCTTCAACATGCATCAATGTTATTTCAAACGGGTCGTCAGTTTGGGAGGGAGCAAGTACACTTATGGGCTTACTAATTGGGAGGGAGGATTAACCCAATTAGTGAGCATTTCTATAGCAGTTGATTCTCACTAGATACATTCTAGCTTATTTTGTTCTTCTTAATATTTCAAGTAGATGTGCATAAAAGTTGTTGCCGATTATGATGTATCAAAACCAGCAAGGGGGAAGGAGACATACATCTGAATGCATAACGAGTACACGAGATGAACATAATACTTCTTCTTAATTGAAGTTATCCCGGGAAGACATATGTCATAACCGTAGAGAAACTCAGTGTCTTAACTCGTAGCGTTTGGTGTATTATTCCAACTACGTGGGGGAAGTGGTCTTTTGATACTTGTGGTGTGAATTACTTTAGATTTCAGTGGGAAGAAATTATAAGAGTTATGGTAAAGTACTTCTGGTTAATGTTTCATGTATACATTGTTATGCTGATTCTGATAAGATCGCAACCATTATGGGGAGAGATATATGTACATCAAGGACGCGCAACAGGTTCATGTGATCGGGCTTAATCATATATTCCGAAGGAGATATCCGCAGAGATGATCAGTGCTTCAACCTGTTACTTTGGTGTCATCGTTTCTTCTTGTGTTGGATACATGCGTACAATATGGATTAAGTTGGTATGTGTAACATAACTGGAATGCATTTAGTGAAATGAAGATGTTGATATCTGATTCCCCCTAATTGACAACTGCTCCAAACCGCAAAAGTAATGTGAACATCGGGTACGTACAACAGGGTCATGAGATCGGGCTTCATCATACATTCCGGGATTGATTACCGTAGAGATCATCCGTGGTTCACCTTGTTACTTCGGTGTTATTGTTTTCTTCGGAGTTCTCGAGCTTCATTCAATGAGACTTTTTGCATCACTTCAACTGTCTGGGGGAAGTGGTCTCATGAAGATGATTGTCGGTTTGGGGGGAAGCTACCAAAGCATCACACTGAGAAGGCACAAGTTCAGACGATTATTATTCATGTGCCTCGAATGCTTTGGTAGTGAATGCTTAAGAGATGTCGACTACACGTTTCTACAAGCCGAACGAAATCCTCATTTCGGTATTCATGTCAACATCTTCTTAAACTTAATAGTATCCTTTGTACATATATTATACCTAAATGTATATGGATATATAAAACCAACAAAAACCCATAAAAATCAGAAAATTAGAAAAATACCAAAAATAGTTTTGTTTAAGGCATGTCTTCTGGCATCGATAACATTTACGGTCCTAGAAATGTCATTCAATAATGACACGGGTCTTTAAATGAAGTTCGAACAGAAGTTCAAAAGGTTTTTCAAACACATGCCTAAATGGTTTGTAGTCATTTCAGGCTACAACCCGATCTTAAAAATATGGCTTGTAGTCATTTCAGACTGCAACCCAGACTTCAAAATTATGGCTTGCTATTACTTCAGATAGCAACCCGGTTTTCCAAATTAAGGAAAACACGTCGCCAAAAAGACGGTTGTTCCTAGCAAAGGGTGCCGTTCATCCGAGCGTGAATTACTTAATATTCATGCACCCTCGATCTAATGTACGCTTCAGTGCATTATTTCTTGATAAAGAAGAGAAATCTTCTTTTTATCGCCAAATACTTTCCCTTCTATGATTTTTCCGGAAAGTGTTTGTGCAAAACTTGGTGGTACCATGAAATTTTGAATGAAAATCAAATTGAACTCAAAAGTTTGATAAAATTTTCACTCAATCAATGACGTTAATAGCTTATAAAAAATATTTATGTTAAATCTTTTGTAAACTCATCAAATCTGACACATAACAACCTCCCTCACAGATTGAGGGGGAGCAAGAAAAAGTTCCTTTTATCAGAAAACATTAAAAAAATTAACCGCATTTCTCTCCCAAAAGTTTTCCAAATTATTTAAATCAATTGAGATCAAAAATCTCGAATGATTTGATATTTTTGATCGGGGGAGAGAATGTGATTTAAATATGAAATCTGATAATCTAAAGTGATCTTTTGTACTCAATAATAGGCTCCCACATATGTGCTAAACTCTTTCGTATATCGATGCACATATTGAGGGGGAGCAAAGGCGTTTGCGGAAGTTACACCAAAGACCGACCATTTATCTTTATGCATGGAGTTATAAGGATGGTTAAGGTTAGGTATGAGTTCCCATGATCCACCAGAGCCGGAAGGATCTTCCCAGGGACAATCCATAGATAGATTAGAAGTCCTTAGGAATGATATGAAAAAAGGAGAAAAGTGAGAAAGGGAAGAGTGTGGACTGAGATAGAGCTAGGACTGGAACAAACCCAACAAGGTTCTAGTGGTGAAGTCTCAGTAAGCACTGAAGGGGTTGAAGAATTAAAAAGAATTGAAATGAGAAAGGGTGAAAAGAAATAGCCCTCCAAATATTCAACCTTAGGGCAGAAACCGGGTTCAATTCATAATCTACTGGCGGTTACTAAGGCAACACCGATATTGAAGACAAGACGTCATGGACCCAGTGACGCACTGCACTAAACTTCCCAACCACTCAAGTTCTCTTAAAAGAGCTTGTTTCATCCTCACGGGGAACCCTGTGCCATGTATCGACCGCTCATTGCGAGCTATGTTGATACCTAAAACAGGAGACACCTCCCCAATCTCCAGGAGCGGATCAAAACGCACTATTGAGTCTAGAGCCAAAGAGATCATCCATAAATCTCAATAGGACACACATTCCACATATGCTTATTGTTTCACACAATGTGGAAAATAAGATAAAATATTTAGAGTCCTACGCATTATCCTTGTGGTATTGCCAGAACATCCGAGTGAAATAAAAATATTCACGATGAAGATGGAAATCCTTCTAGAGCGAACATCTTTCAAGCTCTTGGTAGGTGACATGTGAGATCCATCTTGGATCAATGATCAAGTGACAACTGGAAAGCAACAATGGTGTGATTCAACATTGAATCAAACTTGTTCCAGGATATGGATTGACGGATACTTTTGCTAAAACCTTTCAATGGGCTCACAAACTAATTTTTCGAGCACATTGATTGTGTATAATCTTTCAAACAAAAGTATTTTTGATGGAAATGTGATTCAAAGCTTAAAACTCTCGTCGTGTCTCAAAAATGTTTATCATATGACACGCGAGTGATTTCTAGAAATCAATTTCTCATCAATCCGTGAATATCAATTCACCGATTCACTCTATCGTGCTGTCTGCTTTGAGACGTTCCGGTATGAGAACATGCTTAGTATGAAGATTCCAAAGTGGATTCTTTGGAAAAATTCATTACTACAAGCTGGAAAATCCTGTCAAGGAGAGTCTTCTTTAAAAGAGACTACCTGATCACAGGTCGGTTTTCACAAAACCGGAGGGTAGTTTGTCCTCGCAGAACGAATGACAAAGCCATATTCGTTCTCTATCTTTATTTCTAACTGTTTTATTTCAGGGACACATATAAAGATGGCGTTGACGGCCCCCATTTCCAGCTGAATCGGGTCAATCCATACCTCATGCTCACACATCCTCCACACTATCAATGAAGATAAGAGACTTGCTACAACAAATGTTGAGAGACTACCAACAACGTTTCCGCAACTCTGATGAAAAAGTCTCCTGATCCACAACTCTAATGCAAAGTCTCCTGATCCAGAAGGGTGTGAGCATGATGGTCCTAAAGTCACTACATCACATGAAGGCGATACTGCTATGGATGAGCTTGGAGATTTACTATGGCTGATGATCTCAAAGAAGCTCAAGGATCACACATCACAAAGGAATCCAAATCACAAGTCCGTTGCCTGAAGTACAAAGTGTGAAGTAAAGTGAAGAATCAAATCCTACGAGCTACATAGACGAAAGAATGCTTAAAGACCAAAGAGCTTAATTTCAAAGGTGACCTCGCTTAGGGGGAGATTGTTAGGAATACAAATATTCCTATAAAAGTCTCGGTCACCTGATTATTGTAATAGCATTAAGTTAGCTCGTAGTTAGTTTATATATTAGTTAGTTAGTAGTAGTTTAAGTAACACCGTGGAAGAAGGACGGGTCTTCACCCACTGTATGCATGATCCACAGCCCGGGTGTGGGCGTTTGTAGAAAACTATATATACCCCTCTCCACATGTGGAGAGGGTTGGTGCTTCTCTCATTCTCAATCTAATCTTACAATTTTCTCTCATCTCTCTCTCTCTAGGAACACCCATCTTTCTCTCTCTAGTTTTCTTTCTTGAATTTAACAACACTCACAAGAACCATACATGTTTTGATTATTGATATTCTACAGTAAGGGATGCAGAACTATACTAGGAATTATAGGTACACAAACAAACGCACTTACATTGTTGTCTATGAAGAGCTACCAAAACTGGTGATCATTGCAGTGAGTTCATGTTTTGAAAAAAGAAACGGAATATAATTTACTCTCTTTTTTATAAATCGCTACCGTTTTAAATATGAATATGACAGCTAAATTATTACAATCATAATCTAATATATCCAATAACATCGTATATGGCATTTTATTCATTAAAAATACAATTCAAACAACTTTCTAGCCGGTTACCATTTCACCTTAATTTTACCCATTTGACTGTCAAAGATACACCTTTACCCAGCATTGGACCAAAAATAAATTTGGGGTTAAATGACCACATCTGGAAAAAAATCATATCAAACAGTAATTGCTTTTCTCAGGTCAGTTATTTTACTCAGCTAATTGATGCAGGTATATATGAACCACAAGGGATTGAAGTCCCTGAGCCGATGGACGAGCTGCAATATGCAACATTTGGTAGTGTTTAGTGGACCTTTAAAGAAGGCTCAAGAAGGTAACTGCATGATTTTCGCTAGCTGGATGATTATCTGCATCAACTCAGTTGTAGCGGCTCAGGGTTTGCTTCGCCTATATAGGTAAAAAAATACAGATATATCATCTTATATATGTAGTGGCGATGCCATTAAGGTGCAGGGTGAGTGCACTAACTTCAGAGAATGTTGCAATCCTAGCAATGGTGAAGGGTATTGTTTCAGTGTAAATCGTTAGACTACAATACCATGTTACGTGTTTACCATAATCTCACAATCTGATGTTTCCATATGTCTAATTATGTTGATGCTTTGATTGCAAATGCGAATCAATATGAATCAATGGGAAACGTGTGAATCAATAGTTGTTGATGCCAAGTCGAGAGCACTTGGGAATGAAGTTATCGGGACTGACTTGGCTACCACAGATTCACACGTTGCAGTCATGGGAAACGTGATGGTACTGTTATCCAGAGGAAACACGTGAAGGTAGCAGACAATTTAAAAATGCATCTACTGGTCTTGGCTTATATCGGTGGAAGGGTGTTAGGCTCACACGAAAGCTTTTTAACTGGAAGTTTTTGCCTCATTACTTGGCTTGCAAAGTTGCCTCTCAAGGTCGGTATCAAATAACCTGCACATGTTTCTTATTCAATTAAAATTGTACAGCCAGCTTCAAATTTCTATTTATTATTTTTAATGTTATTATGTGGGGGCAGGAAGATTTATGGTACATTGTTTCCTGAAAATTCTGAATATTCAAAGAGAACCAAAGATTGATGGTCTATGGATTTAATAAGAGAAAGAATCAGTTTATAGGGTGTTTGGGATTGCTTATTCTTTGCATTGTTTTAGGATATTTATTTCTTTTATTGATGTAGGAAGAAGCTTAATACTTTAGTGATTGCTTTGATGTGTGGCAGAAAAGTGGAGCAAAAGTGGACGAAATAGGTTCACAAAGGGAAGGTTTGGGTAGGCTTTTTCAGAAATTTTACATGAAAAAATCAACGTCTAATTATTTTGTGGTCTTCAGAACTGGATTCACCATTCGCGTACAAAATAGACCAAGGTGAGTCCCGTTTGGGTTTGAAATTGCAATTTTGTTTGATTTCGGATGTAGTTTAAAGGTTTGGGTATGTGTTGCTTGCGCTAAAATGCTGATCATGTACTCATTCAAAGAGTTGTCGTCTTTCTTCTTATAAGCAATGATCTGCGAGAATGGGAACGTTACGAAACACCCGGCAAGTTTCTCGGTCTATTATCCATTTGGATACTCCCCAGACAAGTTTAGATGGTATGCATCAACATTTTTTGTATCGCTATTGGTAGCACAGGTTCTGCATTTGGTGTTTCTAACTCCCCTTTTGTATCAACAGCCCCAGCATTTGCGACATTGCCTCCTGCTCATCGTTCTACTGGCGACTCTTTCAGTTTCGCATCAGCTCCAGCATTTGACCATTCACCCACCCCATTTGGTGTTACATCAACACAAGCATTTGGCAGAAACCCATTTGTGGCTCAAAGCCCTCTGTTTGGTATTTTTTTTTCTGTGCATGCCTGCTTATTTTCTAGAACTAGCACTCCCTCCGTCTAAAATAATTGTTTTTTAAATTTCTACTTGGATCAAAAAATTTAAAAAAAAAAAAAAAAAAAAAAAATCTACTCATTACAGCTCTAATTTAGAAAATGAGAAATTTACCTATTTGACCAATTGTTAATGCCTTCTTGTGTTTTGCAATATTTATTTGAATTAGGTGTGATATGGAAAACTTAATCATTCACTCTATTCTTTTCTGGAATTAAACAGTGGGACGGAAAACCTTTTTTTTTTTTTTTTTTTTTTTTTTTTTTTTTTTTTCTTTTTATGTAATGTGCAAAATGTGGCAATAAAGGAGAAAAAGAAATACTATTTGACTAACCAGTAAAAGTGTTAACTTTGCTGATTTTTTGTTACTTTACACACATGCAGGACCTCACGCCACAACATCGGCGTTTGGTCGGCAAGGTCACCATTTTGGCAGCCGGCCAGCTCGCCTTTCGATCAGGCTGCTCCATGTAATGTGCAAAGTTCTCCTGCTTTCAGTCTATCGAATGCTTTTGCTTGATTCAAGGTTTTCTCGCCGAAGGCTCCTCAAACCTGATGCAGCAAAGTCATACTTGACATGACTAACGTAAGCTTCTTAGCTAAAGTATTATTATTAAGTGTTTGTTGTGGGTAGATGGTTGAGAAATATTTTTTATGGGTAGCTCACTGATTTCATTTTTGTTATAACAACCTATTACATATTCAGTTTCTTTTCATGCCACCATTATATATTCAGTTTCTTTTGGTGCTGACCATGGACTGAAGCGGTAACTGAATGGTTATGCTTATGAAGTTGTGTTAACATAGTTTAAAAAACCAGATGGTGTATCTTTAATCAGATTATAGGGTGTTTGGGATTGCTTATTCTTTGCATTGTTTTAGGATATTTATTTCTTTTATTGATGTGGGAAGAAGCTTAATACTTTAGTGATTGCTTTGATGTGTGGCAGAAAAGTGGAGCAAAAGTGGACGAAATAGGTTCACAAAGGGAAGGTTTTTACCCTTTGAAACCTTTCATGTTCAATTGAGATAAGTACTCTTTCAATTCAATCAATATGTCTATGTGTTGCTTGAATATATCTTACGCTTGTCTTCAATTTAACATGCTTGGCTAGATCTCTCTTATGTTTGCTTATATGTAGTGAAACCTAGATGTTGTTTATGGGTTGATTGTTTATTTATAGTTGTTACGGATGATTGTATTCGATGTTAGGCTTAAGAAAACTGGCAGACTTCCATTGGTAACATGCTTGAACATCTTTAGAAACATGATCAGAGGTGTACTATGATTTTTGGTTGTATTTAATGCGTAGGAGAATTCTAATGATCCCATGTTAGGAGCTTCTAACGGCTCGACATAGGACTGAAGTAGGATCCTATAGAGTTAGGGAATATTGTACACGGCCCTACGACTAGTATTAAAGAATACGACCCGTCATCCATGCAATTGTAACAAACTATCAACCTGTAAAAGATATCTAGGGAGTAATGAAACCTAAGTAAACACAACTTTCCCTATCATTGTTTACACCACTAGTTTAATTAGCTTTTATTTTCATTTCTGTTATTTTATTTTGATTGCATCTTTAGTTATTGGGTTAGTTGACTAGCAACTAATTCCGCCCACTCTTCCAAAAACCGAGATTTTAATTGCTTTTATAAAACATAAAAATACAAAAAGAATCATCCCTCACCCTTAGACTTAATTTAGGAAACTTTCTAATCCTAGCGACACTATTTTTGAGTTGAACGATCAATCCACCGGTACTTGTCACTATACTATACTACAACGATCAGGTACCCTGCCTGGTGGGGGTTGTAAGCTTCTCGAGATCCCTCGAGAGGTAAAGCCTGGTGCGATTCCCACGTATCAACTTTAACCCCCTAACCGCATAACTTTACACCGTTAGTCCAAAATGTTATTTAATTTCATTTCTAATCCAAAACTATTTTATATTTACATTTTATACCCAAAACTTTCTAGATTTACAGTTTTCATCACAAGATGTCAAAATGACAGTTTTCGCCTTAAGTTTCTACTTTGACAGTTTTAGTCCTTCGACTACAAACTTTAGCAAATTTAGTCCAAAACTCACCAACTCCAAAACTTAACATTTTTATTTTATAAATAAGTTTAACACAGCTTATTTAAGTTTTAAAACAGCTTATTCCCCAAAAAGAACTTATTTCACACTTAATGGGCCTTTAACGAGCTTAACTCAAGGCCCGTTAAGGTTTTTCAATCCAATGGACTAGGAAAACATTTGGGCTTAGCATTGGGCTCATTTTTTGACTCTAAAAAGTTTAGAAAACAGCTTATAAACTCAGCTTATTTCATAAGCTTATTTTCGGCTTATTGGGCTTATAAGCCCAAATGTAGGTTTTTAAGTTTTATGAAAACGTGACTAGCTTTGGGGTTATACGAGGGACAAAATAAGTTTGTGAGAGTGAGTTATTTATGTGTCTCGTTAGTTTATCATATAAACTAATAGATTAAGCCTTAAAAACACTATGTCGTGTGTATAGTTTAGGAAATACGAGACCAAAGTGTGTCGACATTAACCAAGTGTAAATTAATTTTCATGTTTCAAAATATTTCTTACGTATAGGTCAAGGAGACTTAGTAACGTGTTATATACTATGCTTATAAGTGTTTATTAACTACATGTGCCTTACTAAACTTAGTTTATAACGTGTTTAACTTATGATTTAGCTAATAATAAGTATATGTTATAACTTAATATTAACGAGAAATTAGTTAAGGTAATTGTGTAGTAATAAAATAAATCGTGAAGGAAAAATGAAAAAGGAGGAGTTTGCTCATCTCACCAAGATTTGGTGGAGTAGAAAACGATTCGTGGAGGTTAGAAATGAACAAAGAAAGCTTGAACTTGACTCCCACGTAGATACAGGCCACCAAAGTATATTATTAGTTGATACAAGCCTTCCAAAGGCTTACCAAAGTAAAGCTTTCACCAAAGGAACCTAGGAGCTAGTTTTGTGAGTGGAGATGAGATTTAAAAGGGTGCATGGCTTGTACACATGCATGCAAGCATGTATATATACATGAGAGACTTGTGAAACGTGGTAAACATGGACTTGGGGACCAAGGGAGTAGGGTACGGGGTATAGGAACTCAATAGTGAGGTAATGATGAAGTATAGTTCATGAATCGTCCTTGTGGGTATACGAGCAAAAGAGAAGGAGCCAAAAGAAGTTCATGTTTTCGTTTGGACTTGCAATACGTGGTCAACAAGGAGATTTTATAATTCTCATGAGAATAGTGGATGCAAGCTTTTCGTCCTTGTGGAGTGTGTGCCAAGAGAAACAACAAAGAAAACATGGAAGGAATTTGAGGTTAATAGTTTTAAAGAAGGTCAATTCCTTTTAAACTATTCTTGACCCATGTATGAGTTCTCATGGCTGCCACATGAGTCCAAATGAGTAGAAAAAGGAAGAGATTACACGTATGGTCCTTGTGGTATAGTATACGAATGAAAAACAACAAGAAAAATCATTGTGGCTTGTTGTGACTCGTTTGTGGATTTGTGGTAGGTCAAAACATAACAAAAATGTGCTTAGAAAGGTTTGAGAGACTTTGGCACCAAGTTTAGAAAGGTACGAGAGGTTGTGAACTCAAAACTGGATTTTGATTTTTGTGGGTTTTGTAAAATGGGGTTGAGCTTGGGTCGATTTTCATAGGTTAAATGTACATGATAGGGAAAATGATTTGTCACATATGATTCTAGGCTAGGAGGTGTAACAAGCGGTGCAAAAATATATAGGAGTCATTTGTAAAAATTTCGTGTACGCGAGGCAAAGGAACAAGGGTGTGAGGTGGTTTCGAAAACTATCAAAAGGATTTGGGCTTGAGTTTGGTTGTTGGGCTTGTGGCGTGGATCAGGCCTAAGAAAAAAAAGAGAAAACAAATTAAAGGGTCCGTTTGGCTGTGCTTGTGTGTGGCAGAGTTGGGCCGAGGCCCAATGGGGTTTACAGGCCCAAATGGCTCGTCTTGAAAGTCGTGTTGATGTTAGGAGTAGTTACTGAGCGTTCGTGGAAATTTTCATGAGCTCGGGAATTTATTAGGATGTATTTGGTTAGTTATCGGAATATTTACATATATATAAATATATAAATGTTACGTTACTTAATAAACGTTAATTATAAAAATTATTTCGCGATACTTAGATTATCTAGGTTCGTGTGTAAGCACGTTCCAAAGTAAACGGTGATCACAAGCGACGTTGTGATAAAAAATGTATCTCGACTAACAAACAAAAATTTTGTTATCGGTAAAAATGGTTTTTATTTATCGTAATGATTCGTAAATCATGAGTTTGCATTTACTATTTAGGAGGGAAAATTACGGGTGGTTACACTAAACATCTCCTAACAAGGAAAATCAACTAGCTCAGTTGGTTAGGAGGATTGTGTTTGTGTCTATTCAGCTTGAGTGGACTGACCCAGGTTCGAGTATCACCCCAAACCCTTTTTTGAAAATTATTTTTTTTCCAATTTTTTTGCACAAACTTATTAAAAACATGAAAACAAAGATTTTTTGTAACTAAAACTTTTCTGAGAAATCAAAAGTAATCACAGAATTAAGAGAAAAACATAACAGTTAAGGTGAAATTAACCTACGGCATAAAAGATGAATCCTAAAAGCTATTCTAGTGGACTAATAAGCTGAACTAAGGGAGCAATAAGCAATAACTAAACTAAATCTACCCAAAGTAGGCTATGTGAACTAAAGAAGTAATCTATCCTAGGCATTTAAGCATAGATAAACTAAAAGCTAAAGTGGATATAAGTTGAGCTAAAATAGGCTTGAAGGGGGAATTTTGTAGCCCTCATTAAGCCACCAAATAAGCTCTATAGGCTGAAATAAGCATAAACATGCAGAGTATTACCTATAAACTATCTACAAAAATAAATCACATCCTTAATTCTACTAAAGCTATCCTAAAATAAGATAAAAAGGGGGCAGGTTGGAACAGCTATGGAATGTGCAGTAGAGAAGCAGTCCTGATGGGGCTTATTGCAGCCCTCAATTAAGCTAGCAAATGTACTTCAAAATGTAAAATAAGCTAACCTAGATGAAAACTATACTACTAACTGCTTGCAATATAAAGATCTAAATCTAACTCTAACTAAAGCTCAACTAAAAGTAATGATCAAAAAGAGGATTTGGGATAGTTATGCAACTGAGGCAGTGGGTGGTTTGGTGGATTGAAATGGGTCAAAATGGATTTTTGACTTGTAAAGGTCAACTACTAGACATAAGAAACATGCAAAAACCTATTTGAGAGCCATATGATCCAAAAGAAACAATCAAGAATACCATAACTCTACTGATTTTCTTAGAAACAATGGTGAACTTGAAATTTTGCAAAACTAAAAAATAGCTTTTAAACTAACTAGAAATGATAAAAATTGATTTGAAACAACTAATATAAGTAAAATAAGGCTAATAAAATTTGGAAAAATGGTAAAACAAGGTTTTATGCTGAAAAACTAAGTTACCCCAAACACTCCCTTAGAATTGAAACTGATGTGATTTTTGCTATGAAAAACAGGTTCAAACAAATATAAACACTCATAAGCTATAAGTGAGCTTATAAGAAATTATAAAACAGTAAACAAAGAGAATTAAAACAGTGAATAAGCTTAAAGGAGAAAAAATGAGACATATAAGTAAAACTAAAAAGTTTAAATTAAACACTGAGTTACAACTAGTGAAAATTTTAAGAAGGGACATTAATCATTAACTGAATACAAGCCACAACTGGAATTAAACTAATTTAAATCTAAAGCTACATTAATTTCTACCCTACTCCTAAATCCACTCTATTTTCCTACTCCTAATGCCAAACAAGTGGCTACAATAGTCTACTATATATATATATAACTGTGTTAAGGGTTTCCTTTGGTCTTTGTCCACTTCTGGTGTGCTTTCTGTGTGAGTAGGATGAAGCTTTGAATTCTTCTTGATTGATATGAACCCTTGGATATGCTTGGTGTTCACTTCATCAAATCACAGCCGTTGGTTGATTTTTTTGGAGCTTTGTAAGATCCTTTCGATTGCCAAGGTGGCAATGGAGGGCATGTGATCAAGGTTTGGGCTGTGGTGAGGTAGGGTAGAAGACTTGAGAGGGACAGGGTGTTTGTTTATGTTTTTGCGGGGAATGGGAAAGGGGCAGGGGTTTTGACTTAGAAAGTCAATTGGGGATAACGGGTATGGTTATTAAGTGTTAGTGGGTTGGATGGGTTTGCGTAACTAGGCTAGGATGTGTTGTGTGTGTAAGTTGAGTTGGGTTTAGTGGATTTGGTGGGTTGGATAAGTGTGATTGACGGGCCAAAGGGATAGTTGGATCTAGGTTTTTGGTTAAATGAAAGTTAGATTTAGGTTTTAGTGTTTAAAGATTTATTAGTATTTAGTTTTAGTTATAAAAATAAATTAGTTAAGATTAGTTTTGTAAAAGTAATTAGTTTTTATAAAATTGAAAAATATTTTTGTAGTTTTTTTTATATAATAATAATAATAATAATAATAATAATAATAATAATAATAATAATAATAATAATAATAATAATAATAATAATAATAATAATAATGTAAACTTAAAAGCTTTTAACAAAAATAAAAAGGTTTTGACAAAAATGATTTTGTGATGTTATTTTTGAAAATGGTTTTGGGGTTTTTTTTAAAATGATTTTGCATTGAAGTGTCGTGATAAAGGGTAAAAAGGTAATTTGGGTTTTTGAGTGAAGGGTAAAATGCTAATTTTATCTTGGTTAAGGGTAATTATGGGTTTTGGTTTGGTTTTCCAAGCTCAACCCCATGTCATGTCCCGGGATTGTCTTCGTCTCTTCAATTCTTCAATAAATGCTCCAAATTGTGTTGAATCAATCCGGTATTGCTCCGTTTAGCATCTTTTCCCATCCAAGCTCGGTTTCGCTCACTTTTGCCTTGTTTTCAACCCTTTTGTACCTGAAATACACAAAAACATATTCCAATGATATTTGTAACATTATATGATCTTTTCGGGGATTTTTGATCATTTTTGTGGGTTAAATAAGGTAAAAGATATGTGTAATTAAACACATATCAGATGGCAATGGATCGGATATGGATTGGATGGAGCCGTATCCTTATCCATATCTAAATTTGATCCATATCCATGTCCATCCTTTACTTTTTCATTATCCATATTCATATCCATACCCATTTAATATAATTCATTCATCCACATCCATTTAGTTATAATTCATTCGTCCATATATTTATCAATGATAAGTAACATTTCATTTTTCATTATTTCATGTTTATTTTTGCATCAAAAGTTAATTTTAGTTTTTGATCATTCCTACAAAACCTATGCGATAGTGTTATAAGTTATGATGTACGTGTATTGTAAAACCCTAAAATTCGAAAACCTAATTTACGTATAATTTCAAATTTTACTCTAAGCTTTGTAATCGTTTAATTAAACCTTAAACTATATAATATGTGTTATAATTAAATTTAAAAACTAATTAACCTAAGTGACATTTAAATTAAATAAATGTACACAATTAAACTTTCCTAATGTCTAACCCATATCATGTTCTAACTAAAATTGTAACACTCGACTTTGTGATTATTGTTCCCACAAAATTCGGCATTACTATAACCACAATATAACCGATCTAATGAATATCTCATTTAAACACAATCAAGGCTATTAATGAGTTTCCATATAAATTTCTCCTTACACTCCCTATAGACTCAGTACATCACATCCTCCATTTTCTCTTTAATTCATGAACCATTCCTAAAATACTTTCTCGAAACTGTCTTCAGTATGAACACTTATATTTTTTTTCTCCCTAAACCTCTATATGACTAAGAAAGAAAACAACAATTACACACGGCAAACTAAAACCAATCAACTGATCCAAAACTCATAAAAAAAGGTACGGCTAGAGTTTTTGAAGAAGAGTATTCATGGTGTTTAGTGGTCGTGTGGAACTGATCGTGTGCAAGTTTCTGTTCGTCCCTTTTCGTCTTCGTCCCAAAGGTAACCAATATCGTCCTCTTGTTTTCTCTTGAATTGGTCTAAACACTAAACATGCGTACATGACTGTTATCTCGATAACTATATGAAGACGCGTTAACATGGATCCTTTATTTCGTATGTTGTTATGATTCGTATATTAAACATATGTGAGATTACGCAAGGTTTTGGCAGGTTTGTGTGTCGTGGTGTGTAGATGGATCGTAGGGCTCATGTAGTACCTTTGTTGTGTCATTTTTTTGTCGACCCTAAACCTAATGAAAACTAACCCTAATCGGCATATGTTTAAGATACTTTAAAAGAACCTAAATAAATACGTGAGTAAGAGTTAGGTTAAACATGATTAGATATGAATGCGTTCTTTATATTGATGGGTGTACGAGCATGGAAAGTTGTGTGTGTCGTAAAGATTATTAACATGTAGATGAGTATGTATGATTGAATATGGAAAAGGCTATAAGGCATGTGTATGTGTGTGTACGAGAATGTGCATGTATAGGTGTGTATGTGTTTAATGAGAAGTGTTATTGCTATATGTTGCTTTAAACGTAATTAATCCAAAAACGTGTCTAAGTAATTAGTTAAGATCGGCTAAACCTTAAATGGATCATTTATACATTTGCACTTCAAACCCTAAACTATATTATATTGTCACTTTTAACCTATTACTTTGCTAATATGTCATTAAAGACCTTAAAACCTAATTGTAATAAAGATGTTCATTAAAACCTAATTTATTGACAAGAAACCATAATTTGGCTATTTATGAAATTAAATGCGTTTTAGAAACCCTAAACCTAGCTATTAATATTGTGAAACCCTAATTGGACTAAATATGAAAACTTACAAATTATGGAAAGTTACTAAAAATGAAAAGTTACTTAAAATAGAATGAAACACTAAAATGTGTAATCTGATTAACTATAAGATAATAAGTAACAAATGATCCTTAATTCGTGTAGATTTGTTGAAGAAGGTGTGATGTTGTTCCTTGTGATTCATTCCCTCATTTGCTTTCATTTCATTTGCTAAGGTACAGATATTCTATCCCTTTTCAGTAGGGATGTTCTCATGACTTCTTTATCCTTGGCTTTGACTCGTTTTCTATTATATGTACCCTTTAATATGAACCCTTTGCTATGATCCTTTTGTTATGATTCATTTGATATAATCCCATTGTTATGATCCCTTTTTATATGATCTTTCCATTTTGATATTATCCTTATTTGATTAATGTTCAATTGATTATTCGTTCCATGCTTTATTCTACCATTGCATGTACTATGCCTATTATGTTGCCCATATTTGTAGCCAGCCATAGGAAGTCTATGGTCGTGCCCTTGATGCACCAATGTAACGACACTGTCAGTGGAGGCGGGTTTTTGTCCACTGAGTTCCCATTTGATTTGTATTGTTATATATAACGCACCTGGCCCGTGTTTATTATATGTATGTTTAATCTAGTACTGGCATATGTATCAATGTTGTGAAGGGAGCGTATGGATGCATCCTAGTTAATGTAATATAATGTGATTGAAATGAAATGTGATGTGAATGGACTAGAGTGTGTGCAATAGACCCCATTTCACTATGTGGTACATCGAGTTAGCTACTCCATGTACAATCTGATTGTTGGGCATTTCCGTTATTATTGACCTTTCATATTCTCTTCATTATATTGATATGTTATCATTTGTATCCTTTCGTATCTTATTTGATAGGTTCTCTCGGATTCTTTCATATATTCATTTCGATTATACTTATTGCTTTTCATATATTATATATGTTCACTGAGCGTTAGCTCAGTCGCATTTTCTTTTTCCCTACGGCAGGTTATAAGCTGGATGTTGGCATGAGTGTTAAGAGTACCCTTAAATAGTTTTCATTATTGGATTTATAATTGTAGACATTATGCTTTGGGCATGTATGTCATTTTAGATTATTGTTGGATTATATCTCGTAAGTCCTTGTAATTCTTGACTTAGTAATAATAAGAAGTCTTCCGCTTGCGTTTATATGTTTTGATTGACACCATAATGTTACACTTAGGCCCTTTTCGAGTTGGGGTGTTACATGTATTATGTCATTTCGGGTGATAAATGGGTAGTCCATGGATGACAACCCGTCATCCATATCCTATTCACTATAAATTATATAAATCCATATCCATTATTTATCCATTTGGTTCATTCATATCAATCACTATTGCATCGATCGGATAGATATTCATTGGATTGGATTTTCCCATCCCTGACCGTGATCTTATTCATCCAAATTAATTAAGAGAGTAAATTGCAAAAATCATCCATGTAGTTTGTTCAAATTGCATGTTGAGTGCCTATTTTTTCGAAAGTGTAGCGAACATCCCTCTACGAAATCTTTTGGGCTACATATTCAGGTCCTTGACCAAAATTAAATGACTAAATATCATTTGAATTTTTCTTTTTTTTTTCTCTTTTTCTTTCCTGTTAAATTTTTATTTCTTTTTATGCAATAATCATGAACAAAAAAGAACATAAAAAAAATCATCAAACTCAAAAATTAAACAATCATATAAAAATAATAAATAAATCAATAAATCACCTAAATTATAATTATCTTATTCTTTCTATCTTTCTTAATACCCCTTTATCAAACTTACATTTATAGAAAATCTACAAATCAAGATGAAAAAACATGAAATTCTGGTTCATATCTGTGTATTTAGATTCTTCTTTGATACACAACACTTGCAACTATGATAACATCAAATAACTACATTTTATTGGCATCATTTATCATATGTTATTCGCTTGTTTTATATTATTTTATATGAGAATTGATACTTAATCGCTTACTTTTGTAAATCTCAGTTATAAACAAGCAGTTTGTGAAAATTAGCTATTTTGGACGTAAATCGGAGCAAAATGGATTAAGATGGAAAAATTTACTGAAATGAAGGAAGATACGCCGTATCATTCTAGACAGATACGCCGTATCATTCTAGACAAATACGCCGTACACTAAGACTTAGACGATTATGAAGACCATTGCCCGACTTTGAAGCATACGCCGCATGGATTTCCCATGCACCGTATATGAAACCTTGGTCAACGTAAGAATATCTTGACAATCCAGAGATGCGGCGTATCAATCTCAAGACTTCACCAGAGAATCCAAGTTACTAAAGAACCATGCGCCGTACGAAGATTGAAGGTGCATCGTATCATGTGGCGGTGTACGGATATTCCAGAATATAATAATCTTGGACCCCATGCGAAGCTACCTAGATACGACGTATCAACTTAATAGATACACCGTATCGATCCTGTTATCAG